>PTEX01000308.1:66015-104103 GCA_003342815.1 Eudromia elegans | reverse complement strand
CCGCNGCTATATCATCTATTCAGATGCAGTTTTTAAAATATAAAACAGTGATCAAACATGGAAATGTAGACTCATACGAAGAATTTCATTAAAGTCTTTTCTAAGCTGATCTCCTCACAAGAAGAAAGAAGAATATTAGATCTGGAATTTGGACATCATCTACTGGCTAGTGGCTCAAATCCAGCTCAGGTCAGAAGTTGATGTAAATCATTATCAGCTCATATTTRTTTTAAGAGCTACACAAAAAATAGTTGTTGTTTTCAGTTTAGAATCTAGTAGGTAGGTGATCACATCATAAAAGATACTACTGTAATTAACACAAATTATTGATCTAGTCAGAATTGTTTATGTCCATTGATGAGGCACAGTAGGAATCATTCCTTGCAATGTACTAATCTGATTAATTTTAATAACAGCTCCTACTAGCATCAATGAAATAAGAAGAAAAAAGAGGAGAGAAAGAAAAAGAGAACTTCATGCTCAAAACCTTATGAAAATTTCTAAATTCCTACTACAAATGATCTGCAAGTTTTGGCTATTAAAACATATAGTACTAATTCTTATAATCTGAGGATGCAGAACAAAGACAGCACAAAAAAATGTGCTTTGATGTTCTTATTTGCAGGTAGGCAAAATATTCTAGTCTTGAGGAAGAAAAAGGAAGAATGATCAGGAGCTTGTGGCCAGAGCAATGGAGAGTTTGTAGACCCATACACCTTGAAGTGCCAACTGTTCATGGACACTAAGCATTTTGCAGTCATGGTTTGATAAAAGGTGAACACAAACACGTAAAGATGATAGCTAGCAATTTGCTAAATTTCAAATAATGAAAAAGGAGAGAGGGGAAGGACAGCAACTCAATTACAGTATAAATCAGTGAGCACACACCTGCACTCAAAGAGAAAACAGCCCACTGTTCAAGATGCAATAGTGGCTTTTGACCTCCCTTCTCCTCTGTAAAATAGTTATTGCTGCACAGATGGAGGAAAAATCACATCAGCATTCAGAAATGGTAACACTGGTTTGTCTGGAAGCAGCTCCTTTGGAAGATTAATTTTTAAAATTCCAAACAAACTACTGGAGTGAAGACATTTGGAAGAATGAAAGAAAAAAAAGAACAAATAAATAGTAATAAAAAACTCCCTAAATCTAAAGCTTGTTGCTGATTCATGATCTACAGCAAACTTTCTAAGAGATCCTGATTTTAACCTCCCTCTAACTATTTATTTTGCAAGAAGAATGGGAAGAAAAGAAGAGCATCTTGACACATCTTTCAGGGAGTATTTATCTAGCTAGTCCTATGGACTTCTCTTGTTCAGTTACTATTTGTTCCTACTTCTAACTCACAGCGTAAAACCGTACGTTGGTGAAATTTTAGACCCTGTCATTTCCATTGCCAGCAGCAATAGGGAACTGTGACCTCTTGTAGAACCGAGGTATGCAGAAATCCTATGTCTTGGGAGCTGTCCACTAAAAGCAAAAAAGGAGCTTTTTCAAATCAAGATGTTTTCATTTTAGAAGGGAACCTTATGGGAATCAAGACTTTCCAAATTTTTCATTGTAGTGGGCTGCCTTGGATAAGAACCAATCCTCTGAAGAGCAGAACAGTTAAATCAAAAGCCTGGATCTACATGAAGCAGAAGTAGGTATTTAAACCCACACAATGCAATACAGAGCTCATGAAAATTAAGCTCTATTTTCCTTAAGAGTTTGACTCGCCAATTCAGTGCTATTATGTCTGTTGACAAATTTTACATGCACATCATGCTTTACAGTAAAAAAAAAAATTAAGATTGCTCTTCATGGAAATGAGATATAAATTTCTTTGCCGCAGAGTAACAAAACTGGCTTTCTGGTTGCCTCTCTTTTGTTTCTTGTACAGATGCAAACTTCAAAAAAAATTCTTGCTATGCTATCCATCATGTTTTCAATTCCTCATTATTAGAGAGGATTCAAGTATGAATTTATTTGGTTCAGTACTATTTCATACTTCCTTTTGTGCAACAATAGGAAAGCCTTAGCCAAATAAAGATGTCGTCATTTTCAGTATCTGACTAAACTGTATTCCTCATCTGTTAGCCTTTAAGTAATTGAAGTCTGTAACTTTATTTCTTACCCTCACTCTTTTTTTTWAAATTATTTCATTCTGCTTCACTAGTTATAGATGTCCAAAATTATTTTCCAAGTACATTCTCTATTCATCATCTTTACACCCTTAAGCACCCAATAACAACTTCTTAGCTTAGAGACAAGAATTTGTTTTGAATTTTAAAGAGCTATTCTTTTTCTACTTTAAATAAAAGCACATTTATTTCTTCAACAGGGTAATTTTTCTTTCCTGAGAAAGCTAAGAAGTCACCATTAGCAAGACCACAAAACCATGTTGATGGGGACTTTGATTTGTTTCATCACTCAGTTGCACTGTTCACTTTTCATGATACATGCTTTTGACTTCTCGGCTGTATTTAATTCCTTCTCATTAATGGTGCACACTTGTCTCTTATCCTTCTTTATAAAGACCAATTATTGATTGGCATTAATGTAACTGATGTATCTTCCCCCATCTATTAGCCCTGTGTTTTCAAGCATGTAATTTAACTGAAATCCTTCCTCCTGTTACCGTTCCTCTGTCATCCATTTCTGACAGGCATTGCATTTGCTTTTCTTTCTTATTCTTTGTACTTCATTTTATCACAAAAAAGTACAATTACTCTTTATTTTGTATCAGACATTGCCATTATATGTAGACAAGGAACTTAATCACCAAAGGGTTCTTTATATTGTTCTTTTTTTAGGGAAAAAAAAAAGGAAATTGATGCTTAAGATATGCACTTGGTATTTATAAAAAGAAAAATCTATTATGGTGGTCTTGGCCAAATCCAAACCTGATATAAATTTTGTTTGATTATTTTAAATCTCTATCAGTCTAAAATGGTATTAATCTGATCAAGGTTTGCCTGATTTGTACACTATACAAACAGCATTCCTGACTATCTCTTACTTCTTTCAGAGGTTCCTTCTACACCACAGATGTTCTGTATGTTTTTCTTTTATAGCAATGTGACCACGAAACAGATGTGTAGATGGCAAAAAGTTATATGGAAATTCCTTTATGCACATTAAAAGTTTGGTCTTTGCAAAGTCAAGCTGGCAAAGAATCCATCACATCTTCCTCCTTGTGCAACCTATATCAGCTATAAAAGATCAACTTGAAGTGAATTTAAGGCCTGTAGATTTTATACCAAAAATCCATGTGCCTTCTAAATCACACTCAAACTGAGCAAACTTTCAACTTATTAAAGATAACCTAAAACAAAAACCTTTCATTAAAACGAAAAGATTTCTGACTTCTGGAAAGAAATTAAACCTCTCAGTGATGCATGTTTTTGTACACAGGCATTGATCTAGAGCAAAGATTTACTGCAAAACACATTGATCACAGTTTCTCCCTTTTCAATTATCAGTCAGAAGCTGATCAGATGCAATGTGGGTAGACTGCAGCACATTATCAACGAATACCACCATATTGTCTTATCTCGGCTTGTCTGAGCAAAATCCATGATCCCTTGACTGATACAGGGGAGTAATCTTTTGCCCAGAATAAGCAGGACTAAAAACAGATTGACAGCAGCAACTGGCTTTTCACCATTTTGCTTACATCAAGGAAGTCATGATTCCAAYAGAAAGAGGCAGCAGCCAAGACCAAATATACCAGTGACATACTCTTCCTAGTTGAACTAAAATATGCCTCTTTCCATCCTGATATGGCCTATGAGAAGGTATTCTGCTAAATGTTGTTATATTGTGACCCACTAGCCAGTTAATTTTTTGTGAGACACCTTTTCGTGTATCTTTGCACTTGTCTGGGAATTTTTAGACAGACAGACTGACAGACGGCACTCACAACTTCTTCCATTAAACTAGCCTGTTCCTATGTTTTGCATAGGCTGTGTAAAATCTCTCACATAATTTGAATTATTGGTCAAATCATATTATATTCCTTAGGGAGAAAGTYACAAAYCAAGAAAATGAAAAAGACATATTGCCCTGTCTCTTAGCAATATCTTCYAATACTTGCTTGTCCTGTCAGTAGTTTTCACCTTTTTCCCAGTTTGAACTTTACAGACTTAAACTTCCAGCTGTTGGATCTTGTTATGTCTTTGCTTGGTAGATTATGGAGCCCACTATTATCAAATAATAGCATCACACSCTGTGTGGTCAATTCTTCCTCTGCAAGCAGTAATTCAACGTAATTTTATAGGCAGATAACTCATTGAGAAGGGAAGGCAGGAACACACTCAAGTTGTGTCATTTCTTTTCCCAAGAATATTGGATTAATAGCTATGTTATTATTTAGATTATTAGTCCATATATTGCAATCTATTCGTATCCCACTGCTAAGCAGCAAGTAAAAACACCAGGCAACAAAAATCTGTATTTCTTCCAATTAAAATACATAAACATGCATGAAAGCTGTAARAATACTAAAGTGCAGAGCACCATTTTCAATGGCTCACTGATTAGCCAAATTATTCTCAGGTAATTTGTTGTCTCTCTAGGAATCCTCATTTTATACTTTCCATTGAGCAAAGCTCAATTTTTGTATTACTTTTCTTCTGAATTAAGTCCACATGACATTTCTATTCCAAAAAGTGTCCTCTTAGCAATCAGCACAAAGTAATCAAAGTCCATTAACGCAGTAAGATAAGTAAAAAATCATTAGTACTTGTTGCTCTTTAGCAAACTTTGCTGTTCACTCTAAATCACATTTCAGTTTAACAAAACATATGACTAGTACATATTTACACTATACTATACACACAAATTAAAATGGAGTTACCAGTTGTAATTAACATAGAAACATGTTTTAAATATGCTTAGTCTACTCAGTTTTCTTTTGAAAATGAACAGTGCTAGAGGATGCCAAACTCTGTGGGCTTCAGGACCCAAGAGCTGGGATAGATGAGAGGCTGCAGCAGTTTCATGTTTCCTGGCACAGCCAGGAGCAAGGCTGCCCAAGTATTCCCAGACATACATCYTATATATACGTATCTCTGCATACGKGCATAGGCGGCAGTCACAAAGACTAGCACAGGCAGAATAGTGCCTTTACCCACATGCATAGAGCACTCACACAAGCACGGAGAGCACAGCCCCTGATCCTTCTTCCCTCTCACTGATGAACACTGACTCTGCCAGGGACACACATAGATATATGTTGTGTCTCTTTCCAGTAGCTCAGTTTAGACACTCTTCAGGAGCTGGCTCCTGAGACAGTGGTSAGTCTGAGTTTCATGCCAACAGGAGTTGCTTGCACCCAGACCTCTCATTCTACCTGATAGCTGGGCCATGGTGAAGTGTGCAGGCATCCACACATGGACTGAATGGCCAGTGCATCAGCCATACAGAAGAAGGTAACAAACAGGATTTAATAAAGGTGCAGACTGTGATAATCAAGCACAGGGCTCACTTCAACAAGCATACTGACCAGCAACCTATTTACACTCAACCAGTCTGTCTCTCAATCCTTTTCTCTCTATTTTCTATTTTTTATACTTGGTTCTCCCTGCTCTCTCCCACTGCTTAGGTTCTTCCCTTAAATATCTCAGAGGTCTTATGCTTCTATAAGTTATACACATTTGCACTAATTCATTTGTTTTCCATAGACTTTCTGAAAATTTCCTTCTTGACTCATCTTGGTGTATTTCACACCAGGCACAGGCAAGCTTTCCCCTTTCTTGGTCTCCAAGAGTAGCAAATTCTGCATGCTCCTTTTGGTTTTCACTGCTAGAGTACTTGGATACCTCGGCCTGTCATCATTCCTTTGATCCTCACGAGGTCTTCATGCTTATTGTAACAAGCCTTTATCTAGATAACTTCGCAAAATATGTATGCTGATACCAGTTAACCCAGAGTGAATGATGTTACACAATTGCATGTAACAATATTGATCATTACTGTGTTTCTGTGTAACATAAACTTGGTATAACTAGTTCTGTGGAAAATAGATGTATCTTTCCAAAAAACACCCACTTGACATGGCTAGAGAGGTTTCATGCAGTCTTGATAAATACAATACTTAGCTAATTGATTTGAGAGAAAAAATAAGGATTGAGCTGTGATGGACATAATTCCAAACAGCTGCAGAAAGGCCTGATCATAGGAACAGGAATCATCTACAGTGGAACTGCTCTAGCACAAAGCAAACAAAGTGAGTCAACACAAAAGCTACAGAGCAGTATTCAACAACCAGGCAATGAGATAGGTCTGAAGGGAAACAAGACACAAGGAGAACAGCAGAATTAAAAGAAGGCATTGACTGCTAAAAACACATCACGGAAATTAGACATGCCTAACGAGCACTTACACAGGTTAGGAATGGTAATAAACATGTATAAACTGATAAAACTGCATTTTCATCTGAGACGTTCAAGATATGAACAGGACTACATTAACACTAAAGTCTTTGCTTTCCTCAAAGCAAACATTCTTCTTAGGTATGCAGAAAATACCTCTGTTTTCTGCTACTTAAACGACCTTAAAATTTTGATTTTTGAAGTTGCAGTCATCACAAAACAGCAGCATCTGCCAATAACCCAACCGACCAATTCCATTGATAACTAAGCATGATACATGAATTAATAGGGGAAACACAAGCATGCACTAAGATTCTATGGCTAAAGCACAGAACAAATAAATATTTTAAAATGCAAGTAATCATACTAAAGCAGATACTCAAAAAAATAAATAAACACAAGCATGCACTAAGATTCTATGGCTAAAGCACAGAACAAATAAATATTTTAAAATGCAAGTAATCATACTAAAGCAGATACTCAAAAAAATAAATATAAAAAAAAAAAAAAAAAAGAAAAGAAAAAGACAGATATCAACCAAATGCCTTGCCAAAAACCTGACCGTTCTGAGATTAATTGGAACATCACATTCATAAGAAAATTAAACAAAACATGTTGTTTTCCAGGACATTTGCATCACAAAATTTGCTTCACATGAAGATTAAAGATGCCAGAAAAGCATTATAAAAACAAAAGTATTCTAAAAGAAAGAACATTTTGTGATGGGTTAATTAATTGGCAGTRACAAGGAACTTTTCATGTAATCACAGAAGTATTATTAACACTAACAAACTACCATTCCTAACACGTTCCTCAAAGCAACATAAAGTCAAAATACTTCACAATATTTTGTTAAAAATTATAGTGATGCTTTAAGAAAAACTCTCATTCCAAATGCTTGAAGCTTGTCATSTTAAGGTCACTATTTTAAATACACTTAATGATTTAATTGATAATACTGAATTAGGTGTCAGTGGCAAAAAATCCAGAGTAATAAGAACCCTTATTTTTCATTTGCAATATTTATCACAAAAAGCAGAAGCCCTAATTTCTAAAAACTAGTGCTCAGCACATATATTAGTGTTTCTATTATTGGACAACAGAGACAGAAATGGTTACATAGATTTCTAGAGGAATACTTGTGAATGGATTAGGAAACTTTTTTAGCAAAGTTTTCATCTTGGAAAAATAAATACGTAAATCACTATGTTCTAATCACTACAGTCATTTTCACAGTTCCTTCAAGAAATATTTACTTCAAATTTACTGAATTTTCTTATCAGCTTGACAGGTATAGAAAAGGATTCCCGAATTAATCACTGTCACAACCAGYTTCATCCCATCTCTTGGTCCTTTTTGCCTATATTAATGAGCAAGTTTTTCTCTGCAGTCACTATAAACCTAGATAACTTCCTCATCCAATTGAACCCAACAAAACTGAGCCCTACTTCAGGATAAAGTAACACAGATAAGCCTTATACAGGAGAATTATTTGTTACCCAATTCACAGATGATTTCACTGATTACTTTGGATAACAGTTTTAAATTTCAACTTATCTAYTTCCATTTTATGAAAACTAAAATCTATTTGAAAGTGTAGTCACTTCACCACTCAGAGTTAACCTTTGTTAACCTTCATTCTTCCACTCAATGGGATAGACAAGTGTAAGTATCTCTGCTCTACTGGCTATTTTTCCCCTTTGGCTTATAATTTATTCTCCATGTTAATTACGGATATACTAAAACCTACTGTTAAAGACTAAGCACACTCATCTCTAAAGATTAAGCCAGAGGTCATAACAATTGTCAACAGTTATGCAAACACAATTAATTTGTAGTAATTTAGCCTTAAGTGCTAAAACATCATTTAATACCTAAACTAAAGCAGTCTTTGCACATAAATTAACCACTAGGAGGTTTACCCTTTGGTGTTATATAATTAGAAAGAAGAAATTCCTGCTGTGGCATCCTCCAGAAAAGAATTCTTTTGGTAGGGAATTACTGGCAGACTAACAAAAGTATTTGCACTTTATATTTAATTGTAATTTATAAATAACATACAGAAACAAGAAAACCAGAAGTAGACACAGCATGTTGCCTAAAACTAAATGTATATGCCTAGAAAATAAGTCACTAAGTATAAATTGGCAGTAACGCATGGAATAGAAAGGGAAAAATATAAGGCAGGATAATGATAATTTGTGCCCGCATTGCATTGAATAGGTTAGAATCTAATATGAAGCTATTCTTTTTCAATATTGTGGTTCCTAAAAATACATTTCCCTCATTAACCATTATGTTAGTTATTAACTGAACCTCACCTGATTAAGTCTTATTTTTTGTAAACTTATATGTCTGGTCAGACTTGAGACTATCCTAGATAATTACAAATTTGTTAAGCAGAAATTCCTTTACTAGAGTCAAAAATTCATGTCCACAAAGCAAAACTTAATTGTGATCTCTTATGATCTCTTTTTCTTCAGAATATCTTTGGTTTGGAACCAGTGTGACTAACAAATACTGAGAACTGCCACCTTAAAACTTCCTCTCAAACCTTCCTTTTTAAATTTTCATAATTTATGTAACCACAATGTGAGATATTTTTTCCCAGCAAATATTAACTTTGTTTATTAACTTATTTCATTTCCACATTGAAAATATCTAACTATCTATCTCAGAAGTACCTTACCAAAATTCTTATTGTCTGAAAAGTTCAACCTGTCAAGTGCCTTACAAAATGTATTTTATTGGACGAATCACATAGGCTCTAATTCACTATATTAGCACTTTATATGTCTTTGCTATTACACTACCCAATTAGCTTTGTGTCCCCAAAATGCTTTGTTTTGCTTTAAAGGTTTATGTTTCCTCTACCTCTTCCCCACTGCTTTTCGATTTCATCAGCGAAGCAGTTATTCCTCTCAAAGGGGTAATTCCTTTCTACTCGCTCAACTCCAAATGCTTAACATGGATTGCTAAGCCTCAGCAAAACCATCTAGCCATTAAAGCTGGAGGGATAATC
The DNA here is from genome assembly GCA_003342815.1 of Eudromia elegans. Classification (NCBI taxonomy): domain Eukaryota; kingdom Metazoa; phylum Chordata; class Aves; order Tinamiformes; family Tinamidae; genus Eudromia; species Eudromia elegans. The sequence continues at coordinate 94,725 of PTEX01000308.1, read as the reverse complement.
TCTGCCAGATCTCTTCTTTCTGCTGACATAAGTACAGTACTTGGAAATGGACCTAGATTTGATTAGAAGTACTAGCTGGTGGACTCAGTTAAAAGTGTAATACAAATTTGCTRTAACCTTCTAGAGTTGTCAATATATCTCTGCACAGTATATCTCTGCACAAAGCCAGAAAAGCTCTAACAGACATAGAAAAAGAAAGAATATAGCAGAGGTGGCCAGTGTACAATGACTGGATTTAGTAATACTGTTTCACCATCAAGTTTTGATGTTTCTTAGAATCAAGAGTTTTCGTTCAGGCAATAAGAAAGCAAATTCTAGTGGCAGTGATGTTGGAGAAAACAAAAAACAAACAAACAAATACAYAGAATTTTCAAACTCAGAATATTCAAACTATTCAAATAGCTTTTATGAAAGAAAGGCCTTGGGCACTGGAAGCTTGTTTAGCCTAATTCATTTATATTTTGAACTTGCATCCACCTTTATCTTTCAATTTTTGTGATGGACAAAGCTTAGAGCTCTCCACATGGTTCTGTGTATGCAGCATCTCCCAATCTCATATGCCACAACTGAAGGGAAACAAAGCCTGTCATCTCCCTCCCTCCCTCTCTCTCTTCCTTCCTTCCTTCCTTCCTTCCTTCCTTCCTTCCTTCCTTCCTTCCACTCTTCCTTCCTTCCTCCCTCCCTTCCTCCCTTCCTCCCTCCCCTCCCTCTCTTCCTCCCTTCCTTCCTCTCTTCCTCCCTTCCTTCCTCTCTTCCTCCCTTCCTTCCTCTCTTCCTTTTCTCTGGCAAGAGCAGGACTCCTAGCTATACATCCCTGTACTGAAAAATGACACTTTGTTTGAAATTAGTGACCAGCCTTCAGGACCTCAGCGCACACGCCACGTTTCTCATCTGGAAACAGTTTCCTTTCCTATTGACTACGAGCAGCACCACCCTTTTCAGCATCATCTATTAGGTATACTTATTTATTGTCTCTAGATCTGCTTATTTTAAATTTAACTCTGCTAGGAAGGCATGACTTTAAATCAGACTGAATTTTGCAATAGTGACATTAAAAAATACATATATATTTTGTTTTTCAGTTCTCCTCCTGCCCTCTTCTATATACTTTAATATTCTGCTGTCAGTGAAAGCAGCTAAAGGCATGCATGCAACAATCTCACTTTTTTTACATTTTTCCCTCTGAAACTACAATCCTATTAGAAAAGATACAACTCATCTCCTCCTCCCACCTTCTTTAATTTTCTGCTCTGTTGTTCTCTCCTTACTTCCATTTCTTTCTTTTTCAGTGAACACTATGAAGCACATCTTTCTGAGTAAAAACTGAAGAATGGCAGAAGCAATCAAGTCTAGGAGTGTGGGTTTCAATTCTAGACAATTCATCCAACCTCACAGCTCTAAGGAATTATTCTACAGACCCTGAAAGCTTTTGGTGAGTCCCTCCAATAAGAATATCAAAATCTAAATTGATTTTAAACCATGACTATAAWTGGTATTTGCCATGAGATACAGAAGTAACTAATTAGGTTTCTTATTCTCTTTTCTACTAAAAGGCATTGATTGAAATATTTTATGTGAAAGAGAAAGTGATGTGTAAAGAAGAATATGATGTAGCATAAAATAAATAGTCATAAAATAAAGATGCCACCTTTTGTACCTTTATGTCCATGTTTCTTGTTGACTGCACAATTAGAATTTGAGATGGGAATATCACTCAATGAGAGAAGGTGTCRGCGATTTGGCTGTTCACACACTGACTTCATAGGAAGCACTCCCTTCTGCCTGCCAGCAAAGGTACAAGTAAAACTCCTTTGAAAAAAATGCCTTTAAAAGCYTCATGCACTGTCCTAAGGCTTTACACAAGAGTAAAATTAATTTTGGTCAAAGTTGTTCACCATTATAGGCTGAAAATGATCATAGCCTTAGTCAGGGAAGAGGTTGTGATTCAAAGGGAAAATGAATGCCCTGTTATAGCTTCTACACTGACAATAAACTTATTACAATAAAAGATTATACACTACTTCTAATGATCACTGTCAATGCACTGCCTTCCACCATCTGCAAATTTTCTTATGCCAAAATCTAGCTAGTAGTCAAGATCTGAATTGCTACTCCAATAACACACAGCAGCATGTTTGCTATTGGTGGTCCATCTGCACAGATCGCAATATAGATTCACAGCAGCTGACTTTAAAAAGTAGTGCCCACTGTCGAGATACTCATTGTCTATTCCAGATGTAGAGTTCTCCACCCTAGCATACCTTTTGTCACATCAAAGTTCTTCTTTGTGCGAGATAATAAGTATTGTAAACAAAATCTTTTAATTACTGTTTACAATCTACAAAAGGTTTTCTGTAAACGAGTTCCCTTTAACTGCTCAGGCAGTTTCTGGAAAAGCCAATTTTGTACTAGGTTTGGCTCTGCTGAATCTCTCTGTATAAACTGAGGTGTGTTTTAATCAAGATATAAAAATTCTTCTAAGACACTTAATCATTAGTATATAATCACCAAAATTATCCCAGTGTATTTTAAAAGAGAACTTGTATTTGAGTTAAAATCTACCAAAGCACTGCTTTAGCAGAATGGGAGGGGTAGCAGAGTCTTCTCAAACATTTAAATGGAAAAATATAATTCAACAAAAATAATCAACTTTTCCTCTTTTTCATAACAGGTTGCTAGAAAAATCATCCTATCTCAGCAGAGACCTTGGAATGGATCCTGAATAAAATCACAGCATTCAATTTCCTGTGCCTAGCTCAAAAAGCTTTTCTTCATGTTGCAATATTCAGCAGGTAATTGATTTGAGCTGATTTGCATTTCAAGTTCTGGAGAGTGACTGGTGAACTCTTTGYATTAGTATTTTCATAGATGAAAACTAAAGACAACTCTCTTCCAATTGTGAATTACCCATGAACACATCTGAGCTTTACAAATTGGTTTGGTGCTCAAATCTGTAAGATGAAAAGTCCAAGTCTATATTCCATTTACTAGACCTACTTCAATACAAAATGATACAGAAAGAACCATACATAATACAAATACATACGTACACCACTCAAAGTAAATRTGGGAGAGGGAGCGAGGAAGGAAGGAAGCCCTTTCATTTCCCTGCCTAATGAAATGAGAATTGGTCCTGCATTGAATTTCTAATGGTGGCTGCAGACAGAACGGGTGCCAAGCAGGCGGTGGAGAGCAGAGCTTTACTGAGCTCAAAGTATTCCCTTCTGTAAGCAAAGAAGCTACTTATGAGAAAAGACTCACTGCACTCRGGAGCTGTAAATTTTCACTGCACTCTAACAGTTCTAGAAAAGACGATAACTTATGCATTGCTTCACTTAATTTTCTTCCATGCCATGCTGAATTGAAAAGAAAGACCTTTAAAATAAGTCTATTAAATCATTTAACTACAAAAGTTAAACTAGAAATTCACATATGGCCTCATTGTAGAATGTCCCTGTCAGTGGGAAAAACTCCAGTTATTAAAGTACAGAGTAATCTGTTTATTTTATATGCAATAAATATCCAAAATAATGTAAAATAAAAGAAGTTGCAGTAGGAAGAAGTAAACTTGGGGATAAAGGCTGAGAGATCTAGAAATAGAGAGTAAAACAGAGACCAAGGCTATCTCTGGTGAAACAGGGGAAAATGCTCATTTTCAAAAAATGCAGAATAAAACAAGGGACTAAAAAAACTCTGATGAATACTTTTAGTAAGTTGCTACATGACTTTTTATAGTACTACTTTTGCACAACATTCTCTTTTATCTTTTCCCTTCCTTTTACCATGCCACAAGCAATTGCTCCAAATACCCCAAATCTACCTTTCCCTTTCTTCTTGCCTTCCAATTAAGCTATCTGCTGAAGAAGAGAAGTGGAAACTTGCCTTTTACCTTTTTCTCCCTGGTAGCTGAGCTCATATACACACATTCCCTTCTACTCGCCCTAGTAGGTAAGCTCATATACACACATACATATATGCATACATAAAAGGACTATTTTTAGAAACATTTCTTTGTTTAGATAAGTGAAAGAGTGAGAGTGCATATGAAAGAGAGTGTGTGGGTGAAAGAAGAAGACTAGTTCTCTTTAATTTATCCCTTTAACTTATTCAACTCAACCAATCAAAGCTTCAAGTTCTTGTTTCAAGAGGAAAAACATCATATTTAAACCTGAATTTACAGAACATCATAATAATTGTTAAGTTTAGGAAACAGCATAAAAGTTCCTCTACAGTCCCATCAAAAAGTAGAAGTCCATAAGGCAGGATTTTCTTTATATGCCATTTAGATACTGGAATGTGCAATATCATTTTGAAAACAATTTTAATTTAGAAACAGATTAATGTATCTTAAGTTAACAAGGAAGCAAAAAAATTTAAAACATCACAGCATCTTACCTTGTACTTTCAGAGTTCAGAGAAAGCTGTATGATGATCACTGGAACATATATGCGAACGAAAATAAAATATCAAAAATATTCTGTACTGAATCATAGCACACTGGGTAAGAATCACTACAGTACAGAAAACTGGCCAAAGGAAAAAAACAACAGTAAGAAGGGAAACTGTTAAATCAGGATGCAACAAATTTGCTTTCTATCAATTGTACTATTTTGATTTGCAAGTCATGGAAAGAGCCTCCTCATGCAAAACACTCAAGAGTAATTGCACTTTGACTATGCTTTATATTGTTATCGGCTAAAAAGACAAAACTTGCTAGTTTTTTTATTATGGTTTGGTATTTTTGATTTTTTCTGATTAACTTATTTAATAAGGCAACAACTATTCAACAAGATAAGCGTGTTATTTTGTGCACTATAGTTGCAATGATTAACTTCAGTACACATTTTTCTAATAGGATGCGATTCAAAAATTTTTTTCATCTTTCTAGCTGACCAGACCGTAGAAATGATAAATGGATTGACATTCCTTTTCAGAAATTACTAAACTTATTAGTGGAAAGCAATGTAGTCTCTCTCAAATTTTAACTTGGATGGGCCACAGCTCTAKCTGGAGGAAGAAAGGAAAAAAGATTATTTTATATTCTTCTGCTCCTACCTTTGGCAGTCCCAGCACACAGGGGCCATCTCAAGACATTCCAGGAATACAGACAGACAGACAGACACTTTCCAATTGATTTAAATAATCTTTAAGCATTTAGGTGTTCATTTAATGCACCACAGATCCCAGTTGCACTGTCTTGCATTGAWGGACGCTGCTTTCCTTTCCACAGCAAACAGGACCCCTCCGTGCCCASTCTAATGCAGCAATTTGCTTGCCAGAGGAGTTGTGCTTATTCTTGCATTCTGGACTGTATACTGGGGTGGTTCTCYCCAGGCTGCTTCATTATAGATCAGTAAGCTTCAACATAAGGGTGAGCCAGATATCTCAAACCATTGCAGGATGCCACCTTAACTAGGCCATCAGTTTGAGGATATTCTTGATGCTGTTTGCCAGCATGTAGTTATGACTTATATTTGCCATTTCCCTTAAATAGCCTTGGCAGCAATAGGGTTATGCTTACTGCTTTGCACTGTCCAGTGACTTGCACGAAACCAGCCTGAGTATTTCCTACTCCAAATTTGCCTTAATTTAGTAACAAAATGGACTGTGGAGAGGTTTAATTATGCATCTCTACTTTAAATGGTTCGACTACCATGAAACTGTAAAGCCACAACAGCAGCACATCTTTTTGCTTATGAGCATGACACTTACAAAGACAAGGTTTGCATATTCAGCCTTTGCAGCTTCACAGTAATCAGCTTCATATTACTAACTGCAGCTTTGTGCTGTCCTATTTATATTTTACAGAAAAGATAAGATCCAAATACAAACAATGAGTTAAGAAATAGTGCAGAAATGCAATCCTGCATCCTAGAACAATTTCTTTGGATGTACTCACAATTCTGTCAGAAGTATTTAGTGCCTTTTTTTTAAAAGAAAAAAGTGCATCTGCAGCTGAAAAGAATGTATAATAGATTGTACCATATACTTTCATTTTATTTTCCATAACACCAATTTATAATAGCTTAGCTACAGTAGAACACATAAGAAAAAAAAAGTAACTATTTTTTATTAATTTCTCATACTTGGTGTTGCATACTTATAGCTTCACAGTTTGTTTAGATTAAATAATTTTAATGCTGAAGTCAGCATACACAGAGTGCTATTAAATGTGGGAATAAATATTTGGAAGCTGAGGTTTTGAAAATTGCATTGATATTATTGTTCTACTTAATAATAGCTTTTTCATTGTAATTTAAAAGGCATTTTATCTTGCAGTTAAAGTAATAAAATGTAACTGCATATAATAAAAAGCCCTTTTACAAACCACTGATTTAATTATATTCAGAAATTGCTGCAAACTAGCTTTATTATTCTATTTTTGTGTTGTACTTGTTATCTGCATATATATAAATACATATGCACAGGCATGTTCATGCATTTATATTTTAATAACTTATTCAGGTTGCATTGTCATGCTGTGTAGATTAAAGTTTTCAACATGCTCTTTTTCAGCTGTTAGGAATAGTTTGAGCATTTAGAATTCCCAATTCTCTACACAAATAGGGTAAGTAAAAGTAATACAGCTTTACTGTAATATCATGACTTTGCAAACKGAACTGATTTACCAATCAATCTTTCATACTTCCTGTTCTGGGACCAAACCTGCCTGCCTAGTGACTTTGTCAGGACAGGGAGAAGGGCATGTTGCTACCAATGAGTTTTCTACACCTGAGGACATGGGACTAACAAAATGGGGACCTCAGGGCTGAGAACAGAATAGTTTCAACCTATAACCCTTCTTAGGGCTGATTATTCAGCCACAGAGAGGTGCCAAGAGAGGAAAGGAATAGGGAAAACCGAAAAACCTCTTTTTCATGTCTCTTCCCTCATCATTGTCACTTAAATTAAAAAAAAAAAAAAAAAAAAAAAGAGAGGGAGAGAGAGATGAAATGAAATAATCTCCACACTAGGAAGGAAACACAGAGAAAGGAAGAGATGTCAGCCACCCAGCATGTGGAACCTGGAAGCACCTGGGAACATTGCTTTGCTCTGGCTACTTTGGCTCACCACTTTCCATGTATCACAGCTTGTCATGTCAGCCTTTTCTTTCTCTCCAACCTTCCATTTTAAATGATTATAATTCCCCTGGCCAGGTTGACGGATCACATCTGGACCATTACAAAATACAATATATTTTAAAGTCCATTTTGCAAAGTACGCAAAACGTGATGATCATATGCTATCTGATTCTTCTGTGATTCCTGAAATCCTTTCACTCATCCAAGAAGCTTAAAACACTCATGTCTTGCTTATTCCTTGACATGAGGAAAGAAGGAAGTGTTGTGTCTCACACCGTTTATAAGAAGTCCTGTAGAAGGTATACCACAAAAATAACAAGGATGAGACAGTTAACATGATGAKAACCCCAATCTTATCCCCATTGCTACCATGACAAAGTGAAGAGAAAGATTAACTTCCTGAAATTACAAACTGTCTGCAAAGTCAACATAGATTGTCTAGGAAAAAAGCCTGATACACATTCATCCCTTGTCCTCATCCCTGTCTGGAAAACCTCCACTCTTTCAGGCATGCCAGAAGAACGGTTTCTAGCACCATATCATTAATCAGATAACCATTGTGAGGACAGTTTATCCCAGGAAAAAGAGAAAAAAAGAAAAAAAAAAAAAAAANAAAAAAAAAAAAAAAAAGGCAAAGAACCATCCATTTCACTGCCTCAGGCTGTACTGCAGACAAGAAGCGAATACATCAGCTGTACCAATGGACAGAAACCTCCAGCTCTATCACTGAACAAATCCTCAAATACATGCACAAAACCCACACCCTTAAGATGCAYTCACTCCATTCATATTTTAGGAGCAGAGGGTGGGTGAGTGGGTGTTGTTCTATAGCTTCAGCTCTGGAAAACAAAGAAGATCTTTTCAAAGGGCTTTTACCTCCTGTCAGTTCTTTGCAGGGCTTCAAGGAGAACCTCTATAAGCAGAATAAAATGTTTGAGGAAAAGCACTGCTAAGTTTAACTTCAAGTGAAAGAGGGTATATACCACCTTAAAAAAAACCCTAGAGATTGAATTGCAAAGCATTGAAAAATCAAACTCTTGTTGAATATTTTGCTAGTATCTTATATTTAACATTTTGGAAGTTGGCTTTATTTTTTTGCTTACTTTACCAGGTTGTCATAATTTATTAAATATTTTTTAAAAAGAGAGTTTTAAAGGGGTTTTTTTTTGCATTTGATAATATTAAACAGCATTAAGCTGTGTTTAAAAGATAAAACAGAGGCTCTTGATGCAAAATATATTAATATCCTATAGCTTATTTTCCTCTTTGAGAAAGTAGAGCAAACTTACTTACACTAATAATTTTTTACAACTTATTCACACATAAATTTATAATATGTTTAAACATTCTAAATGTGTATATATACATAAATACAATATAATACATTTAAACAACAAAATAATATTAAAGAGAAGGAGTCTGGCTAAAGCCCACTGTAAAAAGAAGTGGGATGATAGCCCATGAATTACTGGCTTTGACTCTGAATTATCTTTAATTCACAATTTATTGTCAATATAACAGTTTATATCACGGACTAAAGAATCCCAAGATATCTGAAATTTGATAGTAGCAACTTCTTTGTACTGAGAAAAAGAGAAWTAAACTCTTTTAACTGTTATCAGTATTTTCAGGCAGACAATCTAAAGTACAATCAATCATTTTCAGTTACTGTATTTCAACTCCAGTAATACTTAAAAATCTTTCACATGTAGCAAAACAATACCCCAGCATACTTCCCTGCTCCTCCTTATGAACAAAGGTCTATCTTATGATGAACAACACAATTTGGCACATAATCTCAACCGTGTTTGCAGGCTAAACTGCTCTATCTAATGCTACTATTTTCATTCATGTTCTTGGAACATGCTTGAATGACTAAGTTTTTGTAATCTCTTCCTCTTCCTTATTTTCATCTGAGAGAAGAACTATTTATGCTGATGTAAACTGAACATAAATATATATATATACACATATCTTCACATAAAGAATATGAGTGTTCAAGCTCAAGAATATGAGTATGCTGAAATAACATCATTTACACATGTGCATGCCCACCCACCCCCACCAGTCCCTTATTCTCAGCTGCTGCTCCCTTCTGAGTATCTTCTCTTCAAGAGGGCCCGTAGGCATGAGCCTATCTCCATCCATCTCTGTGTGGCACACTACCTTACATTATGCATAGGCCTTATAGCACATGCAGTGCCATTAAGTAACACACCAAATGACACAACATCATGTTTTCCATCCAATTGATTAATATATCCATTAAAGAACCTGTATTTTCACTTAAAACATCAGCTCTGGAAGAGATGGAATTCCTTTGCCAGTGTCTCAGGTGTTCTTATAAACATACTTTGGATCTTTTGTAGACAGTCATTTAGTTCTGTAAAACTCATCTTGGATTTATTTGAATAGGCATGTAATGGTGCTACATAGAGCACTGGAACCTACAAGAGTAAAAACAGAAAATGTCAAAATTTCTAAAACTGTTTCTCTTAGATCACTGCCTTACAAAAGTTTTGGCTTCTTATGTTCATCAAAACAGTTTTGTTTCCCTTGTCTTTTACCTTTTTGAATCAAGATGTTGCTGAATGGTTCTCTCTGCTCTATAAGCAGTCAGTACCATTCTTCCTGCCATTCTTAATCATTGTATTTTGCCTACATTTAAATATCTATTTTTGTTTTAGTTAATATGGTTATATGCTTTTTCTAATATTCATTCTTAGCAAAACTTATTTCTGTAGATATCCATTCTGTCACACATACACATACTTTCAAAAAACTCACAGCTGATGATAATGTCTGAATAAGGCTACTATCCAAATTACTTTCTAGCCTGAGCTATTAAYTCCCTTTTGAGATGCATACTTAAACAGAAAAGGCACATGCACCATTGTTTTGTATCCTTTTCTTTACACGCTTAATACTTAGAAGTGGATATTTGGTTGGTTGGTTTGGTTTGGCTGGTTTTAAACAAGGTGTTGGAAAAAAGGTTGGAGAGTGGTTTAAGAGCAAAAGAAACAATCAAACAAAAACAAAACAACAACAACAAGAACAACAAAAAAAACCCAGGAGATGGACCACTGCGTCAGTCCTGCAAGCCTGCTTACTCCAGCTGTTTTCTCTGAACAATATGTTTCATGAAAAGAGCAAATAGGAACCATTTTAACTAAACATTCTTGCTATTATTGATCTAAATTTAAATATGCTGTGTTGTATTTAAAAAGTTTATGTAAGTCTCTGGGAGCATTGTGCTATTATTGCTAATCCTTTTTTTTTTCCCTCTGCAATTCATTAGGAGTTGCACGATATTTAGACTTTGGATCATTAAGAATAATTGCCTGGCTTCTCCAATGTTTGAGGCAAATGTAAAAAGTGATTTTTTTYCCCCTCAGCTATAACACCAGTAAAAATTAATTTGAGAATGTAACATRCTGATGATTTGTATTGAAATGAGCAAATATATTTTGTTATTTTTATCCTGGCATAAGAATTAATAGAGTTTAAATTAGTTAACACTGAGTACTTTTTGACTTCTAAATGTTTTTGCTCCACATTCAAATTATCATAAATGTTTTCTAAAATATAATCATACCTCATCACTCCAAAAGCTTAAGACTAAAGTAATAATTTTAAAAATATTTCAAAGACCTCYTCTCTATTAAAAAAGAAAATAAATGAAAGCTTGCCCTTACCCGAAATTGTCCACCTAAGCAGTGGACAACAAGTTGCAAAGGTTAGCAGATAAAATATGCAAAATCATCAGTGCAAGATTAATATTAATTTTAAATAAATAMTTATTGATAACCTGTAGTACATTCTACAGTATTTAATTTTCTTCTTACAGACAAAAGTAAAGATTTCAAAGAAAAAAAAAGACTGTTATGAAAACTGTATTTGCTTAGTCATGGCTCGCAGTGATAATCACCCATCTTCCATTTAAAACAGTTGTACACATGACTCAAGAGCCTTTTGAGAAAGGCAGGCAAAAAGCATTTTCTGCAAAGCCATTGACTGGAATCACTCTAGAGACTGATGTGATGGATTACTCTGCACAGGCAGCAAAACACCCCAATACTCTCTCTGTGTTTCTGTTTCTCTCTTGCAAAATCTCTTGCAATATTTTAGAGGAGAAAAAAAAGAGGAGAGSGAGTATTAATCACTCATAAGATTATAAGCAAGTTGAAAATAATGAGAAGATGGCACACAGAGCTTTAGCATTTCAAAGACCTGCAGTTAGCACAGCTCAGGAAGATCTATCCAGAAGCAACATATATATATAGAAGTCATGCTCAAAATCTACGTTTGAGACTCATGATTTTATTTCTCACGTTTCAGGATAAGAAATGAGTGAATACTCCCAACTCTCCAACTACTTTCATGGCAAGTGTGGAAAATGACTTCCTTTGAAAACGTTCAGTATTCTAACAGGGAGAATAGAAAGAGTGGGATTGCATCTATAATTTCATTTCTGAAAGACAAGAACATACCAYACCAAGCAATCGACCTAGACATCATACATAAATTCAAAAACAAAAGGTGCCCCCAAAATTCATATAAATAACTAAAATAAGATAAATAATTAAAATAAACTCTAAAATKCACTAAGGATATATCACTTTGGATCTGAGGTTATTGATTCTTCCAAAGGTTTGTTACTCCTTAGTAATAAGGAGTATACTACATATACTACTTAGTGACTTTTATGCTATTGGAGAAACAGAACAAATATCTACAGAAAATCAAGCTACAAGTTCTACGACCATTAGAGTTTAGATCACAGGACTCTCTATTTAAGCCATGCAAACTTAATACAATGAGGACATCAAGGATGATATCTGCCTTCATGGACCYGTGAGGAATTCAATAATGATAAGGGATTTCAGCAGCAATTCTGTAAAACATAACTGCCTTCTTCYCATCTGAAGTAAATCAAGATCCAATTAATCTAGCATCTTTGTTCCAGAATAATTTTATGATGCTTAAAGTTCTCAGGTATTTTCATGAAGTCAGCTCTTAAGAATAAGATTTATGTAGCTACTATTTTTATCTTGGGCTTTCATGTTCCAAGTTCCATTTGTTCAGATAACTACCAATCACTACCATATTAAATCAGGGCATATAACGAAAGATTTCACTCTGCCTTGCTCAAAAAGATAGAGCTAGAACCCTTAAGATTCAATAAACTATGCATGCATGCAAGGTAGGATTTCTTCAGAAAAAGGACTTAAATGATGCTTACAATACAGCAACATAATTTAAGTTCAAAAKGAAGTCAATACCAGTAGGTAAGCTACTAAATATCAACTTTGTAATAAAAAACTTTATCAGAAGTATCTTTATATGAAAAACTGCTGCCTCACTACAAAAGATTGCTAGCATGACCTTCCTGTGGGGAAACCATCTAAATTTGCAAACAGAAAATCTTTCATCTTAGAGAATTTTGTATCTCATGTGACAGATTAAAAAAAAAAAAAAAAGTCTGCCTTCGTGTGAGAAGAATTTTCATCATGAAAATGCTGATCTAATAAAGATGAGTAGGATATGTTCTCTTAAAATACCGTAACTAATTAATATAACTCTTTAATTTAGCTTTTTAGCAGCAGGTAAGGATAATTCTACTTTGCTTACTGAAGACTACTTGTCAGAACATTGTCAATGGCTGCTATTAATTATAATCCAGATGCAAATGGGAGTATTTAAGAAGGAAATGAAAAAATAAGTGGTGTTACAGACATAAAATATTACTCATACATTTGAATATTCACAGGACTGGAAATCAAGTCACAAATAATACAGCTTGGTTATAAAGCTTACCATGATCACACATGAAGCAACTGAAGATGGAAGAGAGGAGKGCATTACACCATGATTTACAGTAAATAAAATTAATGTATTTTTAGGATTTGAACATTCCTTATTAAAAAAAATAGGTTAGAAAGATCTAGTTTAGGATTATATGGACACATAGTGTATTTAAATATTAAGTATTATGCGTGTAATATACAACATGGTTATAAAGAATTCTTCAATTTAAAGTTTTGTTTTATTTTTCTGGTAGTAACTCCACAGCAATCATTGACATTGCTTACACTTCTTGAGTTTCCCTGAGATGTAGACACRACAAGTACAAACATTGTCGGCAGACAATGAACTCAGAAGCAAAGGCAGTCTATCAATAGTTTAAAAAAAATCCTTATATTTAGACAGAAATTCCTGTATTTCTATGTTTCTGCATTGCCTCTCCTCCTGTTACTGGGCAYCAGTCAGATGGTCTGGCTCTGCCTTCTTCCAAAACTCACAGAATCACAGGTTGATCATGGAGTCTGACCAGAAGTCCTTCAACACCATGTCTGCTAAACCATGTCCCTAAGTGACTCATCTACACATTTCTTGAACACTGCCAGGGACAGTGACTCTACTACTTCCCTGGGGAGCCTGTTTGAATGCTTGACTGCTCTTTTTGTGTAGAAATTCTTCCTAATGTCTAACCTGAATCTCCCCTGGCACAACTTGAGGCTATTTCCTCTTGTCCTCTTGTCCTCCCATTCAGTATTTACATGTTAGTGCATTGATAAGATCCCACCTGAGACTTCACTGCTCAGGATTGAGAAGTSCCAACTTTCTCAGACTCCTCTCAGATAACAAATGCTCCGATGAATTGCCTTTGTAGTTCTTTGCTGGACTTGTTCCAGTATGCCCACGTCTCTATTGTACTGGGCAGGCCAGGACTCCACTTTGCTCCAGATGAAATCTCGTCAGGTCTCAGGTGCAGAAGGGTCAGCTCCCTCTACCTGCTGGCAACTTTTTGCATAGTGCCACCAAGGAAGTTGTTGGTTGTCTTTGTTGTAAAGGCATATTGCTGCATCACGGAGAACCTGATGCCTACTAGGAACCCCAGGATATTTTCTGAAACACTGCTTTCCAGATGGTTGGCCTACAATCTGTACTAGTGCCTGGGGTTATTCCTCCCCAGGTGCAGGACTTGGCATTTCCCTCTGTTGAATTTCCTGAAATTCCTGTCAGCCCATTTCTCCAACCCTCAARGTCCCTCTGAAGGGCATTGCAACCATCTGGTGTATCAACAACTCTTCCCAGTTTTGTGACATCTGCAAGCTTGCTGAAGCTGCCCTATGTTCCAGTATTCAGATTTTTAATGAAAATGTTAAACAACATTGGCCCTAGTATCAAACCTGAAGACTGGATTCCAACTAAACCTTGTGCTGTACATCACAGCTCTTTGAGCCTTACAGTTTAGCCACTTTTCTGTCTATCATCTTACTACCCATTTGTCCATATTTCACCAGTTTGTCAATGATAATGTTATGGGAGACTGTGCCAAAAGTCTTGCTAAAGTCGAAATAAACGGTATCCACTATTTTCTCCTTGGCCACCAAAATAGTTATTTCATTATTAGAAAGATAGCAGTCATTATTTCACCTTTGTAAATACATGCTGACTACTACCCATCACCTTCTCCATTGTGTGATTCTGTGATTCTCCCTTTTGTGTTTGGAAATTATATCCAAAATCATTTGCTCTATCAGCTTTCCAGAGATCAAAGTGGGACCAACTGACCACTAGTTCCCCAAATCCTCTCTCTTGAAGACAAGAGTAAMATTTACCTTCTTCAGGTACTTAGTAGCCTCCCCTGATTGCCATAGCCTTTCAAAGATGACTGAGACAGCCTAACATGACAAGGGTCAGCTTCCTCAGCACTCATCAGGCCTCAGGGACTTGACTTCATCTAATTCATTGAAATATTCCCTAACTAGATCCATCTTCACTGAGAAATATTCCTTGCTCTAGACTTTCCCATAGATTTCAGGGACCTGGGATTTCTGAGAGCTAATCGTACTAGATGAAGAAAGAATCAAATACTACAGCCYTCCGCACATCTTTTGTTATCAAATCTCTTGTGCATTCAGCAGCAAGTCCCCATTTTCCCTTATCTTCCTTTTGCTGCTGAACTATAAGAACCTATAAGATTGTTGCTCTTTTTATGCTCTTTACATCCCTCACCAGATTAAATTCCAGGTAGATTTTGGCTTTCCAGACTCTATCTTTACATGCTTAGACAGTGTCTCTGTATTTCTCCTGGATCACTTCATCTTGCTTCCAGCTTCTCTATGTTTCCTTTCCATGTTGCAGTTTTTTTGGAATCTCCTTATTGATAGGCCTCTTCACAACTCTCTTTGACTTTCTGAACATGGGGATCAACCACTTTTGAGTTTAGAGGAAAAGATCCTCAACAACAAATGTCTCTCCTCAACACTTTTTCTCTCACGGACCATATCCCATGAGATGATCCCAAGAATATCTGCTCAGTAGGCTAAGATCCGCTATTCTGCTTTTTGGATTGCTGGATTCTGCTTTTTGCCGTGTTTCATTGTCTCAGAATCCTAAACTCGCAGGCTGCAGTATCTTGTATGAAAGTTATTTCAAGAAAACAACAGAACTTACTGCCCACAAACAATAACTGCTTACATATAGGTTTAGTATGTATTGTGAGGAAAAAAAAWAAATAAAAAAGAATTGCTTGAGTGCTGCACTGCAACTAGAAATCTAAGTTACAGGTCAAAAACAAGAGGTTTTGTAGGAAAGGAAGCAGGACTAGGTAAAGAAACAAAGTGAAATACAGTATCTAYTTTGACACAAGAACTGCCATAATCTTACAATAAACTAAAAAAAAGAATAGAAGCTAGTTTAATAATTTGATGAATTAGCTAAAGTTTAACTGTACCAAGAGCTCATTTCATCTTAAGATTTAATCTTAAGAGCATAAATTGACAGCACCATAGAGGTTCCCAAAAGGAGGTCGCTAGACCACTATTGCTCCACTGACATCTAGTAGATATAATTTTTATCTACATTCAAATAATTAATAAGGAGCAGCCAGTTCCACTAGACAGATAAAATATCTATTATTACTTTTATACATTAGCAAAAGCAGTTGTTAAAAACAATTTATGCAATTACAAATGGGAGAGGTGAATGACCTTAGCAATAATAGCATGTACTAATTCTAGTCTGGATCATCAAAATAGAGAGATTGCTACTGGCAGGGAGGAGGATGTGCATCACAACCTTCAGTGATGAAGGCTAAAAACCACATGGTTTAAGTAGGGACTAGTGGCTAATGATATACATCATGTCATTAACATGGCCTCTGAAAACAGCACCAATACAAGCATGTCAGACATACAATCTTCGAAAGTGCTATGATGTTGTGCAATAGATTTCTGGAATTCAGAAAACACATTATTCAGAATTCTTATTAAAAGCAAATTAAGTGAGGAAAGAAAAGGAGAAAATTCAATTTTAAAAAATATTCTTTGTTTAGATAGACGAAAGGAGATTGAGAAAGAGAAATAATTGATTGAGATAAGAGCCATTCAGCTTAAAAAGTTTTAGCCTTCAAAAATTTTTTTTCTAGTTTTCAGCAAATCTTTCTTAAAGCAGACTAATTTCAAAGAAATAAAGTAGATAAAAGTAAAACTTTTATATATTCAATTTATAAATTGTACTTTTTAAAAAAAGCAAATAATTGCCAAAACTTGAATATTAATGCTTATTAAATTATTAATGAAAGGCAAGGGTTTTTTTCTCTTTTGTTTTGTTTTGTTTTGTTTTTAAAGAGTAAACTCTAAATGTTTGTTTAATTGGCCTCATTATTTTAAATCAAGAGTATTTACATAATTTGTATTTTCAGAAATACAGAAATAATTTAGACCACTTCTATTCTTAAACAGGAATAGTATATTTGAAATTTCATATTTTCACTTCTTTGGCTAAAATTATTTGACACAGTCACCAAATGCAAGTTGTTTCTTTCATTCTATCCAAAACTTTCTGCTGATTATGCTGTTTGTTTAAAAAGGCAAAAGTTTGTACACTACATAACCRGAGAGTTTGTAATCCTTGCTTTTACATCAGAAGGCTTAGTGAGAATTGCATAACAACATAGAGGGAATCTTTTTTCATCTGGGATTTTACTTACAGCATCTTCTACTCATTGCTCTAAGTAAATTTGTAATTTATATCCATTTAATCATTATGAATTTTGTGTCCAGTATATCTTCCAATTTCTTTACAAAAGGTGCTGTTGCCAAGGTTAACTGAAACCCACCTTTCAGRATGCCGGCAGAGTATTGCTTTAAGTTTAGGATTCCATAATCTTTGAAGTCAAAATCTGAGCAATCAARTATTTGAATGCAAGAGTGGGAGTTTTCCTTTCTAATACTAGTCTGTAAACTTATTGTCTTTCTTCCCTTCAGAATGAAAAAGCATACATTAACTGTTCTTGTATTGATTTAACTATTTGAAAGGAGGGGTTTATATTCCAACATATTGTTGGGGTGGGGAAGGCTGACTGGGGCTCTTAAAAAAATAATAATAAAACACTGAAAACAATTTACTTCCAGTGAAAGTCAGTCATTTTCCATATAACATTACACTTGTAAATTTACTTTCTATTACAATTCTACTAGTATTTAAAAAACACATTGCAGTCTGTGATATCTTTTGTATTGTTTATTGCTCTGAAGCAAGGTCCGTGCTGAAGTAGCAGAACACCCACGTTTTTGATAACACAAAGATCTCAGAACTCTGTTGAGAAGTACATCAAAGTGGCAGTACATATAATGCACAATATACTACCATTTTTATGTGTTTTTCCTTTGCATTCCTGTAATCTGCTGCAAATATAAGAAGTTTGGCAAGGAGAAATTTACAGATAAGATGCACACCTAAATCTTAAGGCTTGAAAGCAAGCACCTCATTGTCTTAAAAAGAGTCTCTGAGATGCTACACTACTGTTACAGCCGTAGACTTCAAATGTAGTATCATCATCCTCCTTTATGTTCTGTCTAGTAACTCCTAGAGAATAACAATTTGTCCAAGCTGTCTTCAAAGAATCACCATATTTTAGGGAAGAGAGATAGATACATATTCTTGGTCTCACTGCCTCTGGCTGAGCCAGTCATTCCTTCACCAGTAAAAAGGAATAATCATCCTTTGCAAAAGTCTTTGCTCTACCACACTCCATCTGTCACATCAAAAATTAATTGACATTTCAAGCAATATGAAAGGATAGAAAAGAAAACAAAACCAAAGCATAAAAGACCAAACAGGTGCTTGCCCAGTGTTGATAGGCTCAACAATGAAACCATGGGATGAGCAAAAAAAAAGTGAGAGTGCCTAGAAGTCTGAACATCACAGCGGACAGACAGAAAGCCAAAAGCTTGAGGCTTTAGTTTAACCCCTTTCCTTGTCCTGCATTACTGAGGCTGAAACTAAAGCTTCCAAACTTCCAAGCAAGTGAGCAGATAAGGAATTGCAAAACTGATAGGTGACTAATCCATTCCTCAATAAAGTAAGGTGGGATGCATTTATTTCTTTAGAGAGGTCAAACATCACAGCGCATGCTTTCATAACATGATGGAACACAAGTGGCAGTAAGGCAATAGTTGTGAATTTGTTGTGAAAAGGAGATTTAATTTTCTGCCAGTCTTCACAAGATGATAGCAGTACATTTATAGCACAGTACAGAAATGCCTTTTCAATGTGTTATGTAGGGAATTGGCAACATATTTTTGGACAGAAGTAACAGGAGTTGTTTACCTACATCATCACTAACAAAAAAATGAAAAATACATCTGTTTTCTTTTCTCAAGCACAACAGAATATTTCATACTGTAAACATCACTTTAATTTTAAAAAGTACAGCATTTTTCAGTTTTTGCCTTAYAAGCACAAAAATTAACACTTTAAATGCAAAGGAAAAAAAAATCAACCTTCATTAAAAGATGATCTTCATTATATTCTATCAAGCTAAAGCAAATTCATGCATTACATAGCCTTATAATTAGACTGTAATATTTGAATTATTTGTATTTGAACTTAACCAGACTTTACAGTATAGTCTTATGAAGCCTTGGGGAAAATAAAAAATAAATAAAATTCGAAATTTACATCAGAAAAGAAGAGTAAATAAATAACTTCAGAATGTTGTTTCTTATGGAGAAAAAAAAACAGTTTATAAGAGTTGGAGGGAACATACGCACACATAAATCATTATAATGTTATTTGAACATTTAAATTCAATTTATTTAAAATATTCTAAAGCACACAAAAGATTATGTTTTAGAGACATTTACTTTGAAAAGATTTCTTCCTATGACTGTCAAGGCTAATGCATTTAACTTGAAGCTTAAAAAAAAGTCTTTTCAAATACCTGAAAAGACACTGAATTTGGGGGGAATGTATGCTTACATTTAAGACRAGAAGCTGGCAGTTAGAATATTGCAAGTATCAGATTATTTCGAAAAAGACAGGCCAACACACAAGCTCAGTAACAGACTGTCAATGAGTAGGCACCTGCAATGGTTGTTTAATCCAATGGTGTTTTTCTTTCCAAGTAAATAGAAACCTAGTCTTGCCACTTAATTTCAGCCATCATGAAGACAGTGCAGATTATGTTCCACTGTTTAACAAAACCACCTCAACAAAGACATCCTGAGAAAGATAAGTTCATGCGCCCTGTGCTTTTACAGGGGATGCATCAACTTTGTCATCATATATTATACTTTAAAATACTTCTCTTCAGACTTAACTGTATGTACCAAAAGTAATGTGACCCAAGGATAGTATTCTTCCRTTCAAGATTATTTTTCAAGTGACCAATATACATGTATTTTCTGGACAGATAACATTGATTAAATTCCCTTTTGTTGTTGATGATAAGTTACTTGCTGTTTCTATGAGAAAGGGCAAAACTTACAGATAGCAAGATTCATATGCAAGGCTCACCTGAAACACATTTTGAGACAAATAAATAATTTGGGTATTCAGAATTCCATTATGCAAATCTAGATACTGCACTAATACCTGAAGAAATCTAGAAGTAAGGTCATTTGCAGCTGGGCAAAAAGTTGTAATAAAAAATAATTTAAAAAGCTACTTTGAGGTAGATTTAAAAGCTATATAGCAGTGATAATTGAAGAAATTGAKATGCACAGGCCATATAGCAGAAAAGTCAACAAATGAAGCATAGAGGACCTTTAATCCACCAACAAAATGGAAATGGTGCCAAAGGTGAACAAGTGATACGTGGTAAATCATTGCTTCACATTTCTCTGAAATTTAGGGCTCATTAGAAATGTAGAAGGGAAAAAAAAAAAAAAAAAGAAAACATAAGACAACATAGCCAGCTCTATTATATTATCCAGCAGTTCACTTTCAGGAAGGTTACAGCAAGACTGTCGTCGACACGTCAAACCTGTCAGCAGGGGCCTGGAAGTTRTTGCACTTGGCATCATGTGAACAAATATGCAAACCCACTGAACCAGTTAAGCTGATGCTTTACATGCAGAAAATGAATGTTTTTTAGAAATCATAAATGTGTTAAATACATACATATTTAATTACCATTATCTTAAATAAGATGATATCTTAAGGGATCAAAAAGAATCAGCTTAAGATACGTTTGGATGTCATTCCTTTAAGGAAAGTAATTTTAAGTGTTATACAGGCTAATTTCTTTTAAAAGCAATATTTACTAAACTTATTGTTTAGTAGGCTAAATATTTACATAGGGAAAAAGAAATGACAGCTCCTGGTTTTGCAGAGAGAAAAAAAAAAATCACGATCCAGGTAAAGCATGCTTTATGAAAAGTGCACTGAATGGCTGTGATTCTGATCACTACCACAACAGCATCTTCTTCTCTGTCACAGCTCTGATGCAAACGCTCTCATTAAGAGAGAATCTCTCCTTTCATATCAGCATAGAAACACCTTTACTTCCTCTTCTTTCATCCTCCCATCACAAAAACAAATCCAGTGGAAGCCTAAGTGCACAGCAAGAAGGCATCTCAGGTTCAACACTCACTGCACTGCACACACTGCTCTCCAGTCAGTTACCTCCCAGTCGGAAATCAGCGCCCAGCAATGCAGTTATAATGAGACAGATGTTGGAGCCAAAGGATTTCTTTTCACTTTATCACAACCTTTCACCCTACATTGATATTATTAAAAAAAAAAATCTCTATTCATTGCTGTCAGTTGCTGGAGTTACACATGCATAACATCTGCCAACCTTGCTATAGCATGCTTCTCTAGACAGAATCAAGCGCTTACAAAGCATGGGGCAAAAAAAATGTTCAGAGATGCTCCACACTTCAGACCTTCCTAAACATATACCATTTACSTCTGCTGCAAATATTCTTGGTAATATAACAAATGTTCTTTACATTCCCCTTAACAGAAGCTCCTTTTAAATGAGCCAGAATTCTTKGGTTTTTTKGGGTTTTTTGGTTATTTGGGTTTCAGTAGTTCAGACGTTCATAACACTAACACTGACAGGACATTTCCAAATATTGCACTGGTAAAAGTAAGTACATACCCATAGGCTCCTTATATATAATAAGAGTTCCCTCTTTTTTGGAAGGTCCTGAGGCAAAAGACTAGAGATCTAAGACAACACCCCTGAGGCAACCGTATTAAAATCCAGAGCCAGACYAGGAAGAAAGTTCTCTGCCCCAAGAAACTGACTGAATAATAACTAAGGCAAGATTTCCTTATCTAKAAGAGATTCACCTCAGTTTAAAAGATTAAATACATTGTTTTTCCTTTTTCTTTCCTCTCATGTCAGCAGGAAGACAAGGAAGAGCTTATTTATCCACTACATGACTGCGAATTCGGGAATATAAGTTCAATTCACTCATTAACTATGGGTTCTATATCTTTTGAGGTCCATCAAGGTGAGTTGATAGTTTTTAATTTTTGCAGTTTGTGAATTGAAGAGGGCCATTAAACAAAACAAAAGATTACTTGTTTTGAAGACAAATCCTCCACAGCTATTAAGGCAGGCACAGAAAACACATGCCTGGCAAACATAAAGACATGTGCAATTGCCTGACCACTACCACATCATGTGCACACCACATATAAAGTACAAAGCAGAGTTACTGCTTTCCTGTGCTCTTAATTTAGGAAATCCATGCTTCTGCCCCCAGTTTTAAACTTAAGAGTTAGAGCAACTTGCCACCTAGTATGACTTAAAGTAAACAATAATGCAAAAATTACTTAAAGGGGGTCCACGAAATTAATGACTTTTTAATTACAGGCTTTTAACCAATGCTTACAATGTTTCATTTTAGCAGCTAGCAAACATGCAATTAATCTTCATAAAAAGAAAGTGTTGAGTCTAAGGTGTATCAAAGAATAAATTATTTCTTCCATTCTGGCATATCTTCAGTGGCTGCTGGTTATGCATTTACCTAGTTCTAAGTGCATACACTCCAGGTACAAAYTTACCCTGCAGGGCTGATGGTGGAAACATATCCATAATATTCACAAATCAAATGTCCTCTAGAATCACATTAGCTGAAAGTGTCCTAACTTTATATATACATATTTGACTGAGCTGTTAAAAAGCCATGACCCTCTGAGCAGTTACATATTCTAAAGTCAGCATCTCTGTCTTTCTGACAGAGTTAATAAACTGCTAGTGGCACTTGTGCTGTAGAACATAACCATCTTTGGCAAAATGACTGGCTATATTATATGTGACAAAGTAGTACAAGAGGGTCAAAATTTTCAATACCGAGTACAGTTGTGCTCCAGTGTTAAAGGCAAAAATGCAATTCAGTTCCAGAGGTAGAATAAAAAAAAATGGACTGCACTTATTTCATGAAAGAAGCCTGCCAAGGGAAACCTGACCTCTTGCTTCCAGGGCTTGTCCTCTGCCTTTGCTTAGGATGTTGCTAGCATCTGGGTGCTTTTTTGTGCTTTTTTGTTTTGGTTTTTTGTTTTGGGTTTTTTTTTTTGGTAAAAGGTTAAATTATCAATTCTTCCACTGTAAAGGATTTCAGACATGCAAGGAATAGCATCTGCTTCTGCTAATGAGACCTTTTCATAGTTCACTGCTTGCTAAAACTTTTTGCTATTTTCATCTAGGTCTGCGTCTAGSTATGAAACCAGGCATACTCATAGCCAAACACCACAGATGTTCAACTTCTGTTATTTGAAAAAGGTGGGTGATACAAACTAAGGTGATGCACTTCAATACACAAAGATCAGCATCCACGCAGAACCATAAACWAGAAATTAACTGTAAAATGGTGAAGTCCTAGAAAACAAGTATTTGGAGCAACAGCAAAACAAACAAAAAGCAAACAAATAAACAAAAGCAGGATAAAGCAAAGATCACTGGCTAATCATGTAAACCTCCAGCTTAGACCAGGGGTTTCTCACCAGGTACTTCATGAATTTTCAGTACCAATACTTTCAGTTTGATTTTAGAAGATACCATAAAATTTGTACGAGCTTTTCTATGATAAAAGTATAGAAGATAAAAAAAAAGCACAGGACAAAAATAGTTGGAGACTTCATTCAGATAATCATAGCCCTCTCCACATCAAGCTGTTCCCAGACCTTTCTTCACCGCCCACCAACTAGGACTAGTCTTATCTTTTTTCCGGAGAAGAATTTGGAGAGCACTTGTCAGTTCATGACAGGCAACCCCCCTTCTGTCTGCCTCCCAGCGTCGCGTAGGATCCGCTCTGCTGGGTGGTTAGTGACAGCCACGGAGGTKGGTGCCAGCCCTTGCTGTTCCACTGATGGGCTAGAAATCTGGGAAGTGTGTCTGCTTCACCTGTCTAGGGCTCTCCGTCGTGTCACCACCCCCAGCATTTAGAATTAAGATGCACTCCAGTTTTRTCTCTGCATCACCAGGGTAGCAGAACTAAGCTTTGCTTCGGCAYTGCTGAGATTCAGCCAGCTCTAGAAATAGCTACGCTCTGCCTTCATACTATCTCAGCAACTGAAAGGAGAATTAACACATCACCAACCAGAATAYGCTCTACGTATCATTTGGCAATAATTAAACTGACCAAAGCAGCACTACTTTTTATTGATCTATTTTTGTGTAAGACAAGAAATAAACAATCGACTWAGACATTCAGGTTTCAGTTCTGTAATCTATTAAAGAAGTCTGAAGTCAGTTTAACTTAATAAAAGGAGTATAAATAAATATATGCCTCTAATATTGAAAAGAAAAGTCTATAGGTTCTATTTTTGATATATTTAATTATTAGTCACGTCAGAAAATAAGATGTCCTGATTTTCTATATTCTTTTTTGTGGTAATAATTGCTATCACAGAACTGAACACACTGTGAATCTGAATGAAAACCATTCAATTATTTCCAAGACACAGTCATTATAGCTAATCAACTTTGGAAATAGAAAAAAATTTGAAAATGTACAAGAATACATCTTAAGCCTATCAAAGGAGTAACACACACTTCTTTTTTTTTTTTTAAGAAACAAAAGATTGCTGTGATTTTCTTTCTCTATTGTTTGGTAAATTTCCTTAGAAGCATTGTATCAAATGCATAAAAATATCTGTCATTAATGGAATACCAGCTCTCTCACTGCTGTGAATTAACACATGGAACTTTAGAACAGAAAGAATATTATAAATGTTATTATTTCACTCACTCTTGAAGGTTTTTCTTTAGTTCCTTTGTGTTCAATTTTACAGAATAATACTCAAGAGACAGTGGTAGGAGTAGGAAGCACTTAGGAGAACTACCATTATCTCGTGTTTTAATGTATTTTGATTCTGAAGGCAAAATTAGGATATTTTATATTAAAAATGGATCCCATTTGCTTCTTACTGACTTTTTTCTAGTATTCTTTCTGTGTGCCAGAGAAAACATTAATAGTCAAAAATTAAATAAATATGCTGCACCTCAATTTTATATATTTAAGCCCTTAAATCAGAAAACAAAAGCAGCTAACAAAAACGTGATTGAAATAAAGACTTCTGTTTCAGAATCCCTGCTTCAGTTTCTGAAATGGGTAAATTGATACTATTTGTATTTGCAAAGTTCTGTATCCAGATCTGTGAAGTAATTTTACCTAGGTTAATCATACTCTTAAAGAAATCAGTACTACTCAACCGCCAAGATTGCTAATGAAATTGTAGAGTAAGCACCAACACCTATGAAGGTCAATCATGCCCACTATATGTGCATAAAGGAGGCACACAGACATTTAAATGCCAACAATAAAAAAGCATTCCATAAGTACAGAATGCTAACAATTGCCTTTGAGTTGTTTCTGGGGTGTCAGAGACATCTACATTGTTATGCTGCTAGGTACAGGCCAAGAGTTTATGGTTGAGAGTTTTTTTGTTGTTTGCTGTATAAAACTTTACACTTTTCATTACTGCCTCTATTTCTTTCAATGTAATATTTGCTCAATGTTTCCAGCTTATTCAAGAAAATCAGAGGACTATCAGAGCCAAATCCTGAAAATATTTAATATTCATGAAATAAGCCATTAGGTTTGWGGAATATCAGAATTTATTACAGATATCAACAAATTTATATAGCGATCTCCTGAAATATTTAGATGGCAGAAATAACAAAAAGGCAAACTTTTGTAGTCAGATTCCTGCTCCTGAAATAGGTTTTCAAGAGATCCATCTGCTGCTGAGCCACTAAAGAGACCATGTGCAGAAACGTTACATGTAACACCAGTGTGAAAACTCACTCAGAAATGAAATTCAAATGCTGAAAAATCCTTGAGCATGAGCAACTTTAGCATAAGGTTATTTCTGCCAAAGATGAAAGGAACTGCTCTCCTATGACACTATCTGCATGACTGCAGAAATCCACAAACTGCC
The DNA here is from genome assembly GCA_003342815.1 of Eudromia elegans. Classification (NCBI taxonomy): domain Eukaryota; kingdom Metazoa; phylum Chordata; class Aves; order Tinamiformes; family Tinamidae; genus Eudromia; species Eudromia elegans. The sequence continues at coordinate 68,950 of PTEX01000308.1, read as the reverse complement.
CACAAACTGTCTTTGAAGACACTCAGAAGTCACAGTATCTGCTCCAGCAGAACCATTCAAAGGATCAGGATCTTAGTATTTGCCAAAAAAAAAAAAAAAAAAAAAAAAAAAAAAAAAAACCCTTAAAAATTAAAAGTCTTAAGATGTACCAAGTCTTAACATGTTAGATGTACACATATTCACAAAAAGTCCTAAATATTTATTTTCCTGGTATAATCTGACATTTTAAAAAACTTGCTTATACAATACTTAAAGGGTCAATTTTCAGTTGCTATCTTGTGCTCCAAATGTGTATAGAAAAGCTCCTTTTTCTGCCTCTCAATTTGTAAAGCCTACTGTGCTCTCTCAGAGATTAGAAAGAGCTAAGATAAGAGATTTTCCACCTGTTTAATGTAGTAATCAAATAAATGAGAAGTCTTCTGTGCCTGACTAGTGCTGAAAAATCTAACTAAAAGGAAGATTTCAACAAGTAGAAAATCAAAAATAAAACCTTTTCTAATTTGCATCTTTATATTTTTCAAAGCAAATTAGAAGAAAGTGATACCATTGTAATGGCAGCATTGTTCCAAGAGGGGAGAACACATAGGAGATAGGAGCTTTCAAATCAAGGTTCTTCTGAATCTGTTCATTCAAATAAAAAACCCTCCTCCCTGCAAAAATGCATATCCCTCTTTAATTTAAAAAAATATAAAAATATTCTTGATCTATATTCATCTATTTGCTAAAACAGTATRTATTTTTATTTTTAATAAACATTTCTTCAAATATTAAGGACATCAGTGTTTTAGAATTCCACACATGCTACTATCCATTGTAGCTAGTCAGGGTATATAGAATAAGCAATACATCATTATAACTCTATTGCTGGGTGATGTATTAATGGTTGCCATAACTGTGACAGAAATACATTAAGGGTATTTCTACTTAAATTTAAGAAGAGAAGAACTGAGAAAACTTTAGGAAACGTTCATGCTTCACAAATCAGAAGTATTGGTCAGAAGATGAACCCTTTGGTACCACTAGTTTGAAGAAAGGTAAAATGCTTTTTAGATTAATTTTAGAAAGAATATTGGACCATATTATTTTTTAAAAATCTTAATCTCATAAAACTTATATAATTGCTTAACCATGCACCTGCCGTATTTATAATATTCACATAGCTAATGGTCAGTACAGGCCCAGGTTTGCAGAGGTTTTAATTTACTGCAGATCTTAAAGGATCTTCAATATAAGATATTTGTTAACCAGCTATACAACATTAAAAGTAGGACTTTAATAATGTTATACATTGTATTATTTTACTGTTTTGTATGGMACTCCACATAACATCATTACAATACCTGCATCATTGAATTTACTGAATTTAAAATTAGGCAGGCATGCTACATTTCAGTCTTTAAGACAATCCTGAAAAATCAAGATTCCTGTCATCTGTTAAAAGCTTAACATCTTTCCTCATACTTATAGCTATACCTCTCTAAGACTTGTTGTTCTGTAGTCTGTTTCCTCCTACTAACTAGAAGCTAGCCTCTAAAGCTCTAAAGTTGATTTGGTATCAGAATCRTCTGTGGATTTTCTTCTTCATTAAATATATATATATAYACATACATGTAACAAGCACTGAAACACTAGGTTATTTCTGATTCAAAAGAATAAAACAGTTGGGAACAGCCACACAGTGGCTGTAAGTTCAAAGACTCCGAATCCCCTCTCTGTGCTGCCTTCACTGCTGCMCTCAGTCTAGGTAACTAGACTACGTCATCAGCACACTCAGGTGAATATAAGGAAAATAAGCAACGTACTAAGTATCTTCATGACTAAGAAATTAAAGTCTGCCCCCTGAGTTACATCACAGCTTTATAATTTTTACTTCCCTTCTTAGTTGCATTTTTGCTCTTTAAGTGAACATAGCATTGATAAATTCATTTGCTCACCCGTTACCGGAGTCTGTCTCCTGCTTATCTAGTAGCTGCATGAAATACTGCCTCAGTGCAGCAGTCTGACCAGGTGATCCTGGCAGATTCCAGGTCCTGGATAACAGGCACCATAGTCCAAATTTTACAATATGAAAATTCTACCTGCAACAGAGATTAGATCTTACATATAATAAATAAATGTATACATAGATAGGCAACGGCCTTTCCTTCTCTGTTTCACATTTAATAGTAGTGTGTAAGTCAGCATGTAATTCCATTACATGTGAGATATGCTTTTTCAGGACCTAGACTTTGCCTATTTTGTAACCACCACTAGCAAAGAGATGAGAAAGTAATCACAGGTATGCTATCAGGGTACATCTGTGAATATGTGTGGAGCCAGGCCACTGTATCACATACAGAACAATGAAGTWATGAGATTCAGGTTAAAATATTTGTAGCATTCTACTAAAAAAGACGTGTCTAGCAATTCTTTTGCTTAAATAATTTAAAAGATGGAAGTGGAAGATGCACAGATATAATTATTCTGAAAACAGACAGTCCTGTCATGATGAATTCCTTGTAGAGCAAAAGGCAGCAGTATACAATAGCTCATCTAATGCATCTTTACCATCTGCATTGAACCAGGAAGTTAGCAATGTACTCTGTGACAATGTGGAACAGACCAAGTCTCAGAGGTGAAATTTTGATGCCTCTTATTAATAGCAAAATGGTATGGATACTGTAAGGATTGGGACTTCATCCTGAATATCATTGTATTTCCTTCTCTGGAAAGGAATCCTACTCATTCTGAAACTAGAAGTGTATTCTAGACAACCTGTTTAGAAGGACAGAACACATGAAACAAATATATATATAACACACATTTTTAGTTACAGAAATTTTAGCTCTTCCTTTTACTTAGCTTTAGAAAAAATGATCCAGTCTGGACACAGAWTAGCAAATAGTCACAATCTATCATATGCCTTTCACTGCTCATAAAGGGCACTTTATTCCTA
>PTEX01000308.1:0-65468 GCA_003342815.1 Eudromia elegans | reverse complement strand
ATAGATGTTTTAAAAGTTATTTGCTCAAGGAAATATAAGATAAAAGTTTACTAAATGTACTAAGAAAAAGTACTGACTAATTCTCCATAAAAAAAAAATGGGTACTTTAGTCGACACGCTCTCTTGTTGACACATAGAATTATTATAAGCTACAATATTATATACTRAAATATTAAAAATATGTTACAATGCGTGGCACTACAGGGGAAAAAATGTTATTCTGTTTTTTTCTGTTTTTATGCTTACTAAGACTTTGGATATTTCTGAATCTTTGTATTCTTGAATGGCACTCTCATACTGCTAAGACTTTTTTTAATAACGTGTTACATTATGAAATTACAACTTAAATATTTTGTGTTCATGCATCACTGTAATTATTATGTAACAGTGATTTAGCAATGTAATATTGATTGACAGGATGAGATATATAAGATATTATAAGAGATATAATTATAATAACTTGTTCCTTAATGTTTACAAAATAGTAGGAACTTGYTCTGATTATCATAAGAATAGCTTGTCTCTACCTAGAAAGACACGACGCAGCAACATCAGCTCCACAAGAAACACCATTAATCTAATGGGTGTGCTCATGTGTATGAAACATCAGAATCTCAGCTACATTTACAACATTTTGTACAGAAAGGAATAACAAAATCCTTATGAAATTGGTGACACACAGGGTTACCAATACTCACAGGGGCAGACAGAAGTCAAACAATTGCTTCATTTTATTTACACACACATATGTGCATGTACATACATGTATAATATGGGCACARATTTTTCAGATAATCAAATACAATCTTCATTATCACAGAGATTCATGTAATATTATKAGTTCACTGTCCACAGAGCATCTGTTTTATTTGATATCACAAACCCTAGAAGGTCCTATCTACTCTTCAACCCTTCACATTAACCCTTCTCCCTTTCAAGTTAAAAAAAAGGCAAAGCAGCAGAAGGCACAGAAGAACAATGATCCTGACGTAAACTTTAATGCCATCATTCCTTAAGGGAGAATAGCAGATAGTCTTGAAAAACTGACCCTAGAAAATACAAAAAATATAATCAAGTCTCTGCAGCTTGACCCAAAAATTCCTTCTTAAATGCAAGTAAAGTAACTGGTACCAATACATTCTAAGAAGGCAAATATTTGGATTATATTAAGTAGCACCTGCAGCCTCCTTCACTCAATGTGGATAATTTTCATTGTTTAGGAAAAGTGGGAAAAAAAACATTTTTTTTAACAAAAATTAATAATGGAAAACAAACAAACAAAAAACCCTCTATCCTTCACCATTCTAAACCACTTAGAAATCCTGAAACATAAAATTAATGAAATGCACTAAAATATAATGCAAAAAATGTAATAAAGAAATATTACAGTTTTGTACTAGAATACCAAGAAACTTCAAAATAAAAATAATTATGAGTGSATTTATGTCCATGTACTGCTTTCATCAAAGCAATCTCAGTGGTTTACTATGAAACGTCTTTAAAATTTGAGCTTCAAATATCGAAATTCCTACATAAGTCCTCTGTCTATCTGACCAAAAGGATATGTAAATTATTCATTGTAAAGTAGAATAGCTTCAAGAGAAGTCAGTGAAAATAAAGTCTAAATATAAAAGCCCCACTACTGCTGGAGAGAAAGAGGGTTTTTTGGTTTTTTTGGAGGGGGGGYTAGGCAAGAAGAAGGGTGATTTCACTCCCATCACTGTTAATTTGTCACCTTTGCTCTTCAGAATTGAAATCAAATTTCAAACTAGAATTCATCTATCCAACTAAATTCAAGAACGATTATCCCAGAAAAAGTCTCAGCTGAAGGCACAGTGACATCATGTTTTTTGGCCATGTATCTTTGTCCTTCCATAAAGCTTTCTACTGAATTAGGGCCTTAATATTTCCAGGAATCATTAAAGGTGATATTAAGCCCTAAGTGTCATAGTGCGAGAAGTGTCAGAAACTTTCAGCAATGTAATAAGATATATTCATATGGGTCTGCAGCTTTGTTTCAGTCCATAAAAACTGTCTGGAACCTGTCAGACCACAAACTCTTTCATTCAGAAAGGTTAAAGGACTCCTATTAAAAAAAAAATATGAGCATATGCAAGCATATAACATTGTGTTTTACTTAGATGTATTGGAAATTAGAACTCATAAGATTTTCAAAGATAAATAAGGATTGTGAGGGGGAAAAACACTCAAATTTCTTTAGCATCTGCCAACATGCTAGAATCTAGAAATTTYATCCTGGAAGGTTTTAATGTCAGCGTGTTTACTACTGCCATTCTTTGAGTCCCGGTTTTTATTACAATTTTACATAACAATGCAAGTAGAAGGAAGTAATGGAGACAAAAAAATACTACTTTATTGCTAATATTTCATAAGCTCTATAGTGTACTGGTAATCCAATAGTCAAAAGAAAGTACTTGAAAGTSTTAAAATCTAAATCAAGGAGACATGGTGGAAAAAGGACTATCGATGAAAAATCTCATCTTGGTTTCTCAACAAGCATAACAGTCCATCAGCTTTCCTCCAATTAGCTTTTAAAACAAATGTTCATATTTAGTCTGCTAAATATGCTAAAATGGAGCCAAATCTGGTATTTTAAAACCATACATTTCCTCTTTACTGAAAAATAAGCAAACAGCAGATGAACTGCAGTACCGTGTCCTCCCCCAGTTCACAGAAAATCCTTGTATGGGGGATGCTGATAACAACTTAACCTGCAAGAAAACATGGAAAAGCAAGAGGGATGTTGCAAATGGATGAAAATACTTTGTATGTACTCAGCATACAAATCAGACCAGGTTTCACTTGTTTGTAGATCTCAATATGATTAAAGTCTTATTGTCATTGTTCTTGCAGACAAAATTGCATAAGAAAAGGAGGAATCAGCAAAGCAAAAGCAAAGCAGGCAAAGCTGTTTGTTCCAGTAATCGTTGTCCTTTTATAATCATGCCTCATCTCTCATTAGCGGTTACACTTGTTCACACGTTCTATATCTTCCTTGATTAGTCATCACACCTGCTCCTCAAATCCCAGACCACATCCTTGTTTTCTATTCAGCTGTGAAGTTCCACATCTTTCCCACCACCGTTACATAAACATTCTTCTCAGGGATGTAACTCTATGTCGTCAAGGTCACCCAGACTGCCAGCAGTCCACAGTGTACCCACATCTTATCTTGCCTCCTTAACATTTTATTACTACACAAATCTTCTTGGAAGGTGACTTGATAAAACTGTATGTCTTTATGCAAGTCTAAACATACTGGATTGAGTTTTACTTTTCAAAATACTTATGAGGATACTATTTTTCAAGAGACAAAAAGAACGATTGACCTTTATTCTTGCACTACAACAGCTATCAGTTTCAGAAGAAATACAATTTGGGGGAGAATCAGAAATGCTAAACTTAAGAAAGGACTGGTTGCCCTTTGGTACTTGGAACAGTTTGCATTCAGTGTCTTCCTGACTCATAAGTATGCAGTTATTACATAAGAAAACCACAAAAGCCATACCCAACTSCAAACACTACAGTGAGAGCACTCCATGCTTCACACTGAGCGGGATARTGGTSCTGGTTSCTGAGGTACCCACTTCCACATACACTTTATAACTCTAATGTTAGTACAGAAAATGTGCTGGCAAGTGAGGCATTTATTAAAATGGACTCATTTTCTTTGTTTATAGACTTTCCACATCCTGCCATAAGTGGCCTGATGTTTTCCARTACTTTGAAATCACTCAACTTACATTAAGGTAAAAGTCCAAAGTTTTGTATAGAGTATCCAAATGGAAAACTGTCATGTTTTTATATGATATGTAATTGGAGAAATAAGGGGAAAGAAAAAATGTGTAACATTATTCTAAGGTTCAACATGAAGTCTCTAACCCTGTTAACTAGCTTGTTACAGTGCTTTCCTGACACCCTGTTAAGTCATAAACTCTACACCTCAAGTCTCATTCATCAGAGACAATATTTTCCTTGTAGAGTATCCCAGTTTTTACAACTAATTTCTTTTTTAGTATTCGGTATAGGATTTGGAGGTATTTTATCTGGCTCTTTAAAAAAAGAAAAGGTAAAACAAACATAACCCTTGGAATTCACTCAGGAAGTAAGTAGTCTCACCTTTCTCTAACATAGACATTAAGCCAATTCCTTGGTGATGCAAATGTTTATTTATCAGATTGAGTGTCACCCCCTGCTATCCAATTCTACTCAATCAACAGCTGTCTACAATATGGTCAACAGCATGGTCTCTGTACATTTCACTGCACAGTGTGAAGCAAACCTACAGTGAGCTTCTTATTTTATATCAGTTTGTATTTTAATAAACATACTTGACAAAAACTTCTCAGTGGGTAAAAGATATCTGGCTCAGGTTCTTGAGATATGACATCAGCCACTCCAGAMTGACAGTGGTTTTGAGACAATCATGTGCATTTATAACTTAGAAGTACTTGAAAGAAGAGTCTGAAGACAACGATTTAAAATTTTTGAAGATTCTAAAATGAAAGGCTGTTTTGAGTAACTTAGATGGGAACGTTTATTTTAAATAGGTCAATATCATGTTCTTTAAAGTTTTTTCCCTCCACACCTCAAGAATTCCACTAGCATTTTTTTTTTAATTTGTTCACTGAAATCACTTTCTACCTGATTACACTGATGCCAGCATGCCTCCTGAAACTGTGAAACTTATTATCAAATTTAGGAAGTATAATCAAATATAATCCGTAGTAACTATTCAAAAATAGTTACATACATATGTTATTCAAAAATATTAACACATATTTATATTTTCCTATTATTCAGAAGGGGAAAATATAGTTATTAAAAGGAGAAAATTCTGAGTTGTTCTGGTTATCTTTAGTTCCAATTCAGCTCAAAAAATTGCAGATGCTTAGATTTACCATGAAACTGATATTCTGTTTTACAAATGTGACATAGAAGAAATAAAAATTAATTGACCTCCTCAATACCATAGACAACTTTTTGCAACAGAAGTAATTGAATCAACAGCCAAACTAGCAGCTCAGCACTCAAAAACAAATTTATTCACTCAAATCCTTGCTTTCCTCTTTCAACATCCAGAAATACACACCTTTCCCACATTCATTTTTTCTTTCTAAAATATATTTCTCAGCAGTTTCTTTGTATTGGCATGTAATTTCACTACATCTACATAAGGAGAGGAAGCCACTATGCCGTGAATATCTCTTTGTTTCATCTAAATCAGTTATTTGGAGATACGAGAGTAGAATTTGGACATAAATACCATTACTAAAGTATTATAAGCCATTCAAAGAGACAGAAAAGGGGAAATTAAAAACACACTTTCATTTTAACAGAAATTTATCTAGCATTCTTGCCCCTTAAACTCTGGACATGATTCTCCAGTATGACATTTCAATCTCAATCAATAAGCGCATAAATCATTCACGTGGACTTCAAAATGTAATAAAAATGTCTCCAAAGTACCCAAATGTACACTATAAGATAACAGTTATTGATTCCTATAAATTCATGAAGAGACGATGGTATAGAATTAGATGTAATGTAGCAGGCATTACAAAAACATCTTGTTGCTGGAAAGGGAAGGAGAAAATTAACTAATAGGAAAATCAAAGAAACAGAAGGCAGGCCAAACATAAACAAATACTGTATATTCTCTGTGGACAAGTCATTACTCTTTCTAAAACCACTGTGTCTTAGAGATGATGGCATGCTATACAAAGCCGTCCCTGCATTTCTTTTTGTTGTCCAGATATTATATTAACAAGGAGCATGGAGGGTTCTTTAAGTTCACCTTAATAATTTTAAATGCCAGATTTTCAATTTGTTGCTGCTGCTGAACACCACCAATTTCAAGTATTGCAGCACTAAGATGTAATCTCGAGAAAAAAAAAATCAACATAGTTATGACAAACTATTTTAGGCTAACTTAGTGAAGTACCACATAGCAACTTGCTAAAATGACTAATATTCATCTATACTGAAGGGACATTACAATAGCATCACAAAACCAACAGATTTAAAAAAAAAAAAAAAAAACAAAAAAACCCCCACTCCTTTTCTTCCCTTCAGCAGGTCTTGCATGATTGTTGGCAATGCCAGTCATTGTATTTCAGAAGCCACTGAGAGATACTGCAACATTAACTATTGTAATGTTCAATACAATTTGACATTTGCAGGACATTTTTTATATTTTGAAATATATTGTGAATGATTTAKATGCACTGTGTTTATGTACTAATTGACAATCAAATGTTATTGATTCAAAAGAAATTATTCCTAAATTAATAGATGATAAAAAGAATAAAAGCTTTTCAAGAAAGTTAGTTACATCAGGAGCCACTGGAAGATAACAGGCTTCAGGGTCCATTATACATACACAACAAATAATCAAGAATGTTATTAAAAAGTTCTTCACATCACAGTATCAATATACCAGAGCAAATTAATGACATCATTCTGATTATTTTATACTCATACTCACAATTAACAGTTAAGAGATGAGCTTTAGTTAAGCATTAAGAAAATATGAGAATAAGAACATGTGAATGCTAGAATAAAATCTTCTGAAAGTCTTATGATACAAAGCAGCATTTAATAAAGAATTCTAGCATTTTTAGATGGGATTTACTGACATTTTTGTTATTCAGCAATTAAGTAGGCAGCAGGTATCAGACAAAGGTCATCCTTTTAAAAATAGTTATGGTAATACCTAGTATACATGTTTGCAGGAACCTCTGAGTAGACTGTACACACGATAGCTACCTGATGCTCTGCCTGCAGAAGAGTCACCCTGTGTAAGATATAATAAAGCCTGAACTTGAAATAAAAGATCTTTTTCAAGAAAGACAGCCCACTTTGAAGGTGAGACATTAATGTGTTTTAGGTCTATAACATTCTTGGTGAATGATGCTACTTAAAGAAGAAAAGAACAGCGTTATCATCAAAACTTATGATGCTCATTAAGTCTTTTGATGAGCACAGGTGAATTTAATCGCTCTTCAGAGCCTGGAAGATAAATCGTAAAACTTGCATATGAAATTTACACCATTACCTCAAGAAACTTGTGGCTCCTTATTGACATCCCTGAAAACAAAATGGTCTTCATAGATCACCTGGGKATTCATCACTCTTGAGTAATGCATTTACCATCTGTGCTCATCCCAAACTACTACTGATATGAAGTCTGGACTTCATAAATATTCTTAGGTAAACACCTTCATGCTTCCCCAGATAAGTGAACAGATAATTATTCACAGCCACATTTTCCTAATAGGGAAGTAAAAAGAGTAGTCAGCTAGACTAAAAGCATACTTCAGATCAGGCAAAATTGCTTGAGTTCGTATTAAAGGCCTCCAGCCTGCTCTATGAAAACAACCTGGGACATTATATGCTTTGAAAACTGGTAGGAGAGAGCAAAAGTCACATCCTGCCTCCAATTTTCAACCATTTCTAAGGTGAATGCTCCTTGTGTGGTATTCTCCTTCAGGATCTAGAGCCTCAGTAATTTGAATGGCTAATCACRTAATGATCTCTAGGGCAAAAGCAATAATCAAGTCAAAGAATGCAAAAGTTTAACAACAGAACTTTCTAAACACTTTTTTATTGTTGATGTAAAAACACAAGGAAGTTTGAGAAAAGACAAACCTGATGCTCTATACTTCCTTTACCATCTAAGAAGCTTTCTGGAGGTTTCTTATCATCTATGAGAATATCARTGCCCCTCCTTACTGTACTCCAATTCTGACATTGGTGTGTCTCCGGAAAATCYTTTAAAATCTTTTGGCAGCTCTGCACTTACAATAGAATACTCCATAATAAAAAACACTAGTGAAACTGATGGTAAATAATACTATGACTGTGCTAGTAATGACCATTAACTCCCAAAGAGGAATTACTTAATTYTGATAGCTTTTGAAAGCCTTCCCAAAGATTTGTCGATTCACCCTACAAGCCTGTCACTACATTTCAAATCAGAAGCAAAACTGGAGGATATACCAAAATGTTGCTGGGAAAAGTGATTCTGTTCTTCGGAGAAGAACATATTAAGGTGAGGTCTGCAGTGATCTATAAAAATATTCCATATCATTTACCTTCAAAAAGGAAAACTGATATTGAGAGTCATAATACATGCATATTTATATACATATGCCACAAAGAAAAATACACATAATATGAGTGAATTTAAAATCACTTGATGTGGAATTCAATGCACTGTCCTTTACCAAAAACAAGGTCCACAGTTTCAATAAATAAATAAAGCCACTACAGAGGGGGTGCCATACTTAAAAAAAAAAAAAAAAAAAAAAAAAATCTAGAAACTTCTAAGAAAAGGAGTAAGCCAAGAATTTTCACAACATCACAACAGAGTAACTTGTAGACAAAAAAGACATAGCTACTATCTAAAGTATAAAATATTAAAAGAGTATATTTTCACTGTTGAATTCCTCTCCAAATGATATTCAGATTCTATTCAGGTGGAAGGAATTACACCTACTTATAATAAAGGCAGTTATTTTGCCCAAATGAGCTTATAGAAAAATAAATGTCATTATATTGCACTGTCAATACATCACACCACCACACTGCAACTGTTTATGAACCTATTTTAGAACCAATATTCAACCAAAGCATACTATACATAATAAACACATTCAAGTAAGCACCAAGCGCTTTGAGATTTTAAAAAGAGAAATATACTTACTCTAAGCTAGTTAGATCTGTAAACTGAGCACAGAATTAAATTTATGTCAGCAAATTACTGTTTTTAACAAGTTATACAAGGCACAGAATCATATAATTGCCCTACACTTGAAATATGCTCTCTTTCAAATAGAGGTAATGAAGTTARCTGAAAGTGCAAGTACATGGGGAAAAAATCACGTCTTATCTGTTCAATGACTTGTTCTTTACAGGTGGTTGGTTGGAAAATTAGCAGCTATTATTTTCTGCTGTAATAAATTCTAATATTTGAGGAAAGCAAGAACAGATGGATTGCCAGTTCATTGCCACTTGCCACTGCACAATGAAGATTTAATCTTTATGATGAGCAATTCACTCTTTACATAACCACTATACTAGCATTTCAACATAAAGTCTCATCATTTTAAGAAAAAGAGCTTATTTCCTGCAGTTCTTAAATACAAAGTTTGCTTTTATTTTTGTTGAAATTATAAACAAATTGCTCTAGGACATTTTAGCTTTATGTAAGCTATGTGTTATACTTCAAGAACTAAAATCACAGAGCAGCAGTATGGTTACAACCATTTGAAATTCACACTTGTATGCACACATTTTATCAATAGAATGGAAAAAATATATCCCTTTTAGACACAATTCACTTATTTTTATTTTGTAGAAATAAGAATAGACTGATCTACATTTTCAGCTGTGAATTCTGTTGGTTCAATGAAGCAAGTTGTTACACTCTGACTGGTAGAGATACTCCTCCTGCTAAAATTGACTAGTAGATAGCTAAATATACCTATGTTGAACACGTCTATGGCTGGAATAAAATCATATTTTGTCAGTCCCTACAACACCTCCAATAATACGGTTCCTAACTGTAAAAAAGCCAGCAGGGTGCATGTGGAAATCCCCATAGTTAAGTGACAAAAAAACTCCACAAACTTAGTCAACCTTCCTATGACTATTTAAAATCATTGCAACAGTATGAAAAAACTTGTCTTGGAAAACTATGATTAATTTCTTCTGCGATGCAACTGAGCAAACATTTTCAACTGTGTTCATAGCTTCATTCGGAATATTGATTTTCTAATACAAGGCTCTTTAGACCCAACATGTCAGGAATTATGAGTTGCTTAGTGCTCATGAGGGAATAATAGTGAAAAATTAAAAGTTGTAATCTTAAAATATGTGGCAAGGTATAGTGTAAGAACCCTATTAACAGAAAAATATGAGACAAAGCAGTTCCTACTTTGCCCCATGACTTTTCTAGAACTTTCCCCAAACTTTATTGGCATAATCAAAAGCAGCAAGGACCTTTCAGTCCTTGCTGTAGCTAAGCTTTCCTCCATGTTGCTGTGGGGCTGGGACTGGTTGCATTTTTAGCCTGATTCCTACTTGATTTCTTAACCGTACATAGCAAATTTAGGGACCTAGAGAAAATTGTGGTGTCTGGCTAAGCAGGACCTTTTGGTGTCCAAAAGCAAGTGCAGGACCACCTAGGAAACAGGGTCCCCAATGAGGTGACTTATATAATTTGGATGGAACTACATTATAAAATATGCAGGGTACACAGAGAACTCCATGGTGATTAAAAGAAAAAAAAAATCAAAATTCATAATTAAAACCTAGGAAGAAAAAAAAATAGTGTTTATGTTTAGTTGCTTGTTTCTTTTCTGCTTGCTCAATTTACTCTTGCTTCAGGAGTGCTTTATTTGTGTAAATAATTACAAAGCCAGTAGAAGGTGCTGAACAATATCCAGCATAGTGCTAGGTTTTGTAAGAGTAATAAAATATAAAGTTGTTTTACATTGCAAATAGCAGTTTCTCTTTAGTTTGTACACTAACTCCTACAATTCAGTTCACTTGATGAAGCAAGCAACTCGTCTTACTCTGCCTATTTGCACTTTTCTATCCATTTCCCTTAACTCTCAGTTTTCACCTGCTCTTCTTAAATAGCATTTCAAATATTCAMCCCAATGTATGAGTGCATTGCCCATCTCCTGAAACACCATAAGCCTGTGAAACAAGCTGGAAAGAAATGCAAAATGAAAACCTTTTAAATTTTAGCAAGGTCACACTACATGATGAGTCATTCTCTGTATACTGCTCTCAATCAACACACTGTTCAGTCATCCTCTGGGGTATTTTGGAGAAAGAAAAAAGCACAAATGGGCATACTTTTTAAAATGTGTTTTTTCTACATCTATACCAATGCATATGTAGTAGAATATGAGAATGCCCTAAAAAAGACTTCTGGTCTGAAATCAAANAAAAAAAAAAAAAAAAAAAAAAAAGTAGTAGAAAGTATTATCACAATCTCACTAACTAGAACCACTGAAAATGCCATAAAATGTTGACTGTGCATAAAGAAAGGAGTTATTTATTGCAAATAAGTAATACATTTAGTCACTTTCGTTTGGTTACAGGAAATCATATTCTCTGTGTGCTTTTGTGTAATCCTGTAAATCAAGAGGGAGACTTGATGCCTCTTGAATTTTCCTCAACTTGCCTAAATCTAGGAAAAATTGTGAAGTACACATATGTAGATCAGGAACAGACTGACCAGGAGGATGTGTAACATATACAACCTATATTTTGCATGCAAATTGAAAGCTGTCTTTCTGGTCGGTTAAGTGTCCTGGTTTAGTGACAGGGCTCAAAATTACACTTGTCAGCTGCAGTCAGATCTTTGAGGCAAGCTTTCAAATCTATCAAAAGCTATCAGATCATTCGGATACTCATGCTGGACGTGTTGCCAGATGAATTTTTAAAAATCAACTGCCCAAACCCTCTTTTCTTTCTTAGAGGCATTGCAGAAGATAGACAGCAACTGACAAAGGACTCAGGCCTTGACATTTGAGCTATTATTCCTCTTAAGTGAGTTCCTTATGTAAACAACAGATTCAAGATGATGCCATTAGATCACAAACACTATGAACCCGTCAATAATGAAAAGGGTAGAAAAAAAATGGCAATTACAGTTGGATAGTCCTAAGAGGACCCTAAAAGAGGGAAGAAGGTGACAAAATGATAACTGAAAAAAAGTGACGGTATATAAATAGCTGTCTTTTATCCTTTAACATCATGTATTTCTGTTCTTCTAACATTAATACCATAACACTCTTAGTTTTCACAGATTCTAAAGAACTATTGATCACAGCCTTTGTATATACTACAGACTACTTAAGTTCTTTCTAAATATCTCATCCCCTCTGCTTCCCGAATGCGAAATTTTGCATATTGATGGATAAAATTTGCTTTCTTTTCTCCTGCTATTTGCTTTTCATGTAGTGTTTAGTTTTGTTTCTAAGACAAGATTTTTCACAATACTTTTTTTTTTAATAGGTTTTCTTTTACAAATACTTTCTATTTCATACTTTTTATTGTAAGATTGCACACTGGGCTTTTACTGTTGTGAATGGGTATTTTGCCACCAGCTTCAGGAAAGTCAGTTTCCATTCCACATCTCAGTTCACCCAATGACAATCAACTTCTTTGGTCACACTCTGCTTTTTCTAAATAGCAGTACACTTTTCTCTTTCATCTTTAAATTACATATTTTATTTTTAATCTTTCAGTACTTTTCATATTTTGTAGCAACAAGTGTGTTCTAGAGAAAACAAAATACAAACACTCTAGGCTACATTCAAACAATAGAATGTAGATGTTTACTCATCTACATAAGACTTGAKGACATTTATGCTAGAATAAGCTATGACACAATCTGAATCCTTATCACTTTATCCTGAATAAGGAAAATGGAAAGTGGACAACTTGTGACAAAAATACTTTTTTTTTTGGCAAAGCTTGCTAATTTAGGCGACTTTAAGCTTAGGGAAGTAACCTTCCTGGCCTCTCCTACAGTCAACAGACAAAAGAAAGGTCCTTCCTGAGACCAAATCTTACTGTGGACAATACTGCCTCATTGGTAAGCAGAAATATTTACACACACACACATTTTGTCAGCTGTTTGGAGGAAATAGATGGTCAGTGCATATTTTTCCTATGAAATTTGTTTTCATTTCTTATTTTTAGATGTGACAAACTATTGTCAATCATATATCCCACAGATGCACCAGTGTTCTGTATCTATTGCTCCATTTTTGTGGTTATTGGCGGAGTCACCACTTTGGTAGCCTGTAATATTTTACACCCTGTTCCTGTGTATGTAGCACTGTAAGTAACCCTAAATTCCTCGATACTGATATGCAAGCTCACTCACGCAAGCTACTCTACATGGTGCTAGTAACTCTGCATGCAATCAGAGTGAACAGATATTGCTAGTCTGCAAGACATGTGACCTACCTAGAACCCTGAAACATACCCATTTCTCTGCGTTAATATGAATGGGAAAAAAATGACTTGCTTGAAAGTCAAAAGATAAATTAGATGAATCTCAATTCCTGCGTATATAACAGTGTTATCAGCCACCATTAACACTGTAGAGACCAAAAGCCCTGGAGAAGTGTTCTAAGCTTCTCACTGTTCGTGGTATATATTGCCTCATCATTCTGCTCAGCACTGCAGCATTCTCACAGCAGATTTGACAACTTTTATACTAACATAGGATTTAACATGTCTCTAGAAGGCAGAAATTAAGACAGGCTACTCGAGAAGAACACAGAAACACTCTGGGCATGCCAGGACAGAATTAAAACTTACATTGAAACTAATGAGGCATGAGAAGGATAGCAAGAAAGGCTTCTGTAAGTCCATCAGCATGAGAAAGGAGCACCAAAGAAAATGTTGGTCTGCTGAATGAAGGAGGCAGCCTAAATGAAGAAGGATATAGAAAAAAGCTGATATACTCAATGCCTCTGTCATTACTAGCAGTATGTGGTTTCTGATCCCCTTGGTTCTTGTACCTTGCAGCCGAGTTTGTAAGAAGAGAGATACTACACATGGTAGAAAGAAAGTGAGCTAGGAGTATTAAGGCAGCTGGTCATGCATCCAGTTATAGCGATGAAACTCAGTGGACATCATCTACTGCTACTTTAGCACAGCTTCTGATGAAATTTCTCATTGTCTCCCTGTGTATGAAGTCAAAATATACAAACCAGATTGGCTAAAAAGTGGATGAAAAGGTGGCTAGCCCTTTAGGCAGCCAACAATTCAAAGTCTAGCAGCTAGCTGATTATGACTAGACCCCTCCTCAAGGACTGATAGCAATTGACATCTTCAGCACATCTGTGGGTTATCTAGTTGCTCTCTTAACCACTTTATAAGGGTTACAGAGAAGAGGGCATTCTCGGAGGTGCATAGTGAAAGTACTAGAGATAACAGAAGCTACAGCAGTACAGCAGCTGAAGTTCTCACTGCTTATAAGGGGCATGGGGGCAAGGAAGCACAGAGTGGTTAGGCACTAAGAACAAGTTATCTGAACAGGCTATGGAATCTCTTTGAAAACCTTTCAGGTTTTAAAATCTGAAGTCCAGAGTAACCTTCTCTATCTTGAAAGTTAGGGCTGTTTAGAGGTCATACGACATGAACTCCACAGGTCTATTACAGCCTAATGAATCTGAGATTAGTTTGTGATTTAGTCTGTGTAGAACATATGCAACTATAACACATTTTCTTAGATTCACTAGTCTATGCATAAGCATTTGGGGTTCTTTGAGATTTCCTCAAATAAAAGGGCATGGAAACATATACATGGCTATAGCAGGTAACTATACCAAGCAGCATATTTTAGGACATATAAACGACACTAGATACTTGTATTTAGAGAAATAAAAGACTACACTACACTGTATGATAATATTACAAAGAAATAAATTCAAAATAATAATTACAGAATGGGGTAGAGAGTGAAGAATCCTGAACTCTATTCTGAACTCAGTCCCAGAACTCTCATGTAAATTAGTTATATAGGTCACTTCTCAGTCACTCAATTTCTTTTTCTGTWTAATGGGCATCACACTACCTGGCATCCACAAGTTCTTCTGAACTAACCTGATTAACACTGATAAGATGATGTAGGAAAGGATCTCAAAAGTCTCTCTACTGTATTATTATCTCAATATATACTTCCTTTAGAGAGCTTTTACCTACCAGATAAAATAATGACCTTTAGAGAGGCAACCATTTTCCTACAGCACGTAAGCTTCAGTTTGTTTGGCACATCCCCTGTTGAAATGTCAGATTTAAATGAGTATGCACATAATAAGACAAGCCTCAAATCATTAAAAAATTCATATTCAAAATAACTGCAAATGTTAATAGGAGCTGATGGCCTTTGCTTGCTATTCCCTACTCCAACAGAATGTAGATTGGCATTATCAAAACAGACGGCTTTGAACTGGCATGGATCATTCCAGATCTAAGTGCATTCCCAAACATCTCACACTGATACTCTGAGCAGTCAGTCAAGGTCTGTTTTGAAATACTRCAGTTATTCACAAGGTTTTCCTTAGGCACTTGAGAAGATTCATTCTCTGGATAGTCCCATTAGAATTTGGTTCATGTCTACTTTCACCATGCATTAATTTAACATATGTTTTGAGTTTTCTGACAAGCCTCACATTTAGGCTCCTGTGAGATGCAATCCTGCATCAGCCTTCCTGAAAAAAGAAAAAAAGACTTCTTTTTTTTTTTCTTTTGTGAAACAGCCTATAGTGAGGTACTTTTAAATTTTTTTGCTCCAATTTAGAAAGAAATAGCACTGTCATATCAATTAAAAATTGCTTTCTCTGTTTTCAAGGGGTCTGTGCTCTCAAAGAGCTGCTATTGCTTTTCATACATTATGAAAAAAAAGTTAATGATACCAATTATGTGGTGCAAATGTCATTTTTACATATTCATTCTGTTCCAGGTCAGCAAGATTGCACTGGAAAATAAAGACATAGCAACTTTAAGACAATTTAGTGAAACAATTCTTTGCAAATTATCATAGTGATGTGGGAAGTACTGCTTAAAATTTAAGGTCAGGGGATCAGAAAAATGTTCTGATTGTTAAATGAGTTGACAAAGACAGGGAATTCACAGGGARTGCTGTGCTGCCATATCCCGTTGGATTCTGCCTAGACAGAGCTGTGAAACTGAAATGCCATTTCACCCAGTCTTCAGTCCTTGCAATTGCTAGACACAACAAAGTAAATTACAAAGAGTGGCAGCTGTCAATTAATGCTGATTTATTTYAAATTATTTTGATTTCCATGCTTAATTAGTTTTATAATTTACTTAATAAGCTTGAAAATGACATTTCTGTTGTTCAGCCCTTCCTAAAACCTGAATCTTTCTTTTATCAAGTGCAACACTTTCTTATTTCTTCCTTCTTGTGCAAGAGAAGACAATTTTCCTTTTATGAAGTATTTCTGTGTGTTCCTCAGGACCAGATCCTCAGTGCTTGTTTAGTCACAGAAATGAGAACTTGCAGTCCGTGTTTATTACACTGCCAGGCAGCTAGGATAAATTTCKTCATTTCCTGGTATGATCTTACCTTCTGGATATTAAATACTAGTGTTTGCACATGGATTACATTCCCTTAACAGCCTCCTCCTAAGTCTGAATACTTAACTAACTCCTTTAGGATTAATCCCTTTAGTTTAGCACCAACTCAAATTGACTAAACCCCATCATTCAGGTCCAGTTGTAGAACACACCTGGAATTACTCTGTACTAGAAATAAAATATGTATTACCAACCATAGGATTATACACATATAAAATATATATATATGCATAYATGTAAACCAAATTTTGTTCTGAACTACCTATATAATTTAGTTTCTGTTGTCATTCTTAATGCTGCAGTCATGAAGTCAGATCATGTCTTTTTCTTCTATGACTTCTGCCTTCAGGTTTATCTCTATTAGAGAAAGCATATGGAAGGGAAAAATTACAATAAACAGTCTCTCATTTGTTTTGTCTGCCATTAATGCATACTAGAGATCAGTGCACATTTTACCCAAACTATCTTGGGGTCAGACTGAAAGGAAAAAAAAAATTATTTGCTATTTGCAGAAACAYATAGAGGAAGTTGTTTTGTTTCCTTTGCATTAGTTTTTTTTAGAAGTTCAAAAATCAAAGGAAACAAAGGATCCAACAAACTMAGTGAAGATCTGCCATAGTAAAAAACTATACAAAAACCCCCTGAAAATCAAGCAGAAAGATGGAAGAATAGACACCCAAACCAGATACTAATAAAGTGTATTACCCTTGCAAAATGAGTGAAACCTAAAAAACTATAGAAGTTAGCAGGTTGATATCAATTACAATTTGAATAGCAAGCATTAYTAGGCTAGAATAATATTTTCCTAGCCTAATCAGGGAAAGTTTTTGTGCAACAGAATTAGATGGTTCTGAAGGCAATGGGGTTCTTCAGATTGAAAGCAATTAAAATTTTATTTAACCTGATGAAGCATCCGATTTTATTTAACACAGGATGGGTTTAACTAAGCTCCCGTCCTGGCAGGGTAGCTCGAGGAAGACGGTGTCCATCCTGCCCGTGCCCTTGAGAGCGCCACCCACCCTCGCTGCTGAGCCAGCAGGCTCGCACTCTCACTGCTGGCAAAGCAAAGCACAAATCATGCTCAGCACTAATTCACAGCTGGCACACGGACCGCCCAGCCCACTTCTTTCTGCTACATGATCAGCAGATGACGGTGCTCGCTTTGGTTCTAACATAAGCAGGAAGAGAATAGTGCAATCTGTTGGTTTTGTGTGGGTTTTTTTTTTTTTTTTTTGGCACATATTTGCGGGCATGTCCTGCCTTACTCTCCCCTGAAGGTGTAGAGAGGGATGGGGGGCAGAGCAGCTGCGCCATGGGAAGCACTCACCGCACCGCGACAGGAAGCCATAGCAAGTGGTAGGACTGGCAGATGCATTCAGCAGCTGCACTCACATGTGTATACAACCCCTCAGCATCGTGGGTTTATTGCCAGAAAGATGATTTTTGTTTTGCTTTCCACTCATCCTTGATTGTTTTGTTTTAGTACTGAATAAGAGAAATCTGCCTCCCCATGTCCTGTAGTTAGACTGCAGTTCATGATTCAATTCACTATTTATCAAGGTAAAGTCTACCTCCTGCCAAGAAAAACAGGCAGACTAAATATATACATCACCACTGCTTCTGAGAACATGATTGCTACTTGTTATTTATATACTGCATTTACTGGTCAGTGATGTTTGGTCTGGTTCCATCATGCTCCTGTCAGAAAGGACTAATCAGCTTTACACAGGAACCACATAGTGTCACTGCCACACACATAGGTTGAAAGCAGATGAAGGGGTGGCCTTTATTTAGCAAAATTCATGGAATTTAAAGCAAAAGCAAAAAATCTGGGTTTTTTTCTTTTCTTTTTGATATGTACACATGGCATCAAAATGATGCGGCAGTTGTACAGTTACTACATCACTTTCCCATATAATACCTAGGATGAGAAAGCAAAACTTAAGTAAATAATTTGTAAAGAACTATCAAYTTTAACTTTTTTTTTCCAACTAATACTGAACAATCATAAGCTTAGAAAAAAGAACAAAAATCTTAATGTTCTTTAATATTGTACAGATGGATCTTTCTACCAAGTTATGGATATTTCGCACCTTACACTGCACTACTTTCTTCCAATTTCACTGCTGAACTAAAATCTTGATCTTTAGTACTGAAGACCTTACACAGAAGCCGATTTCACTTTAATAGACTGATCCAGACTCAAAAGGGAGCATTGCCATTGACTTATCTGGGAATGGGATAATAATGCTAGGAGAACAAGAAGAACAGGGGAAAGCATGCAGGAAAAGCAATATTACCTATTACAGTTATATCAGATAAAAATAATAAACCTCACAGGCAAGACTCAGGAGGCCCATACAGATCTTTCACAACTCTGAGCTCTCCAGCAGGCCCCTCCAAACTGTAGTGCCGCTTAGCAGCAATCCTCTCTGCTGATATCTGCACTGTTCACCTTTAACACCCAGGCGGTTATGGCCTTTGAATAAACTCAGATTTGGGAAGACATCAGTGCAGCTTTACTGCGACATTCAGGTACCTGGGAGGCTTCTGCTTTAGTGGGCATTGACCAGAATGCCACCTCGTGTCTGGAAATTCAATGAAATACACTAAACTGTATTACCAGGTAGCACTACTTTCATCAGCCAAGATATTTACTGAAATATTGCATTCAATAGAGCTGAGTTTGTGCTAATTTTACCACCGAAGATGGAACTGATATTCACTAGAGCATGTCTGATTACCCAAAGTCAAACAATAAGGCAAACCACAGCAGGACTAAGGCTGCTGCTGTCGAAATTTGTTTACACTGTCAGGTCATCCATTCAATGTGTCACTCACAGAAGGCAGTTCACAACGTAAATACATATGAAGCTACCAGTAAATCAGTGTAGCAGCAATGTAGTCTAACAGATCCGTCATGCTATCATATTTATGCTTTTTATATTCTCTCATGTTTATTTTCTCTTAAGCAAATATGAGATATTTGGGTGATTTAGTAATTGTTTTTAATATATAAATAGCTAATTTGTTTGCAAGGTAGTTTCAGTTGTAGAGCATGATTAAAATCATAATCAGAAGCTCAGCTCCTGCATTGGAAAAAAAAATAAAAAGAGTATTGTGACCCCTGACTGGTCTGTATTAGCTGTCATCATCAGCAGATTAAATTACAGCAACACAAAGAACAGAAACAATTGAAACTGCCTATCCTCCTCCCTACCTCACTAATACATGGGCAAGGTATGTATCTTTAGGAGGGATTTTTCTGCTTGTGTAACTTCATGCGCTGAAGACAATAGTATTGAAAACTTCACTTTACCTGTCATTTACTCCCATCACAGAATGTTAATGGTGATGGAAATTTCAAATTCACTTCAACATTGTATGCTTGAGTATTCCCAGAAGAGCTGATGTTTGAGCATTCCTAAATGTTATTTCTTTAAAGCTATTTTGCAAGGGAAAGAGTGCAGTGATTCTGAAATGACTGCTCTTTTTTTATTATTATTATTTTCCTCCTCTCAATAGCCAATCAGGTGTGCAAGAACTATAGAGTAGCAGCAGGAGATATYGGAAATAGAGGAGACACCTATAGGCTCTTTGGTGGCCATTTTAATGGCCTGTATATCTTCTATATATGAGTTTCATAATCAAGGATTTTGAAGACTTTTTATCTGCTTGATAACTTGTGTAGTTCAAGTGTCATAAAATCTACTTTCATTTGCATTTAATTAATATCTTAAATAGTGTTCTAAAATCCTGAGGAGTGACAGAGGTCTGTGCTAAGCAAAGCTGGAGAATTAACCACCCCAGATTGTTGTAATTCCAGGAAATCCACCAAAAAAAAAAAAAAATATATATATAAAAAAATATATATATATTCACAACATTTACTACACCTCATGCTGGTAAACCCAGAAAAGTAGATGAAAACACAACTCATACAGATGATTCAGATATTTTAATAGAACTGACTGGCCAAGATAGAGAAAATATATTATGGCTTTTAAACAACAAGGCAATTATAGAGCTTCTTGTGATAAAACAAACACACCCTAAATTCCTTATTTGGTGCCTCTTTACCATACTGCCAGTTACAGATCAGTTTGTGAGTGACATGTGTTGTATTTGGTGACAACTCTCTTTTTTGGTCAAAAGTYTAGAAGAAAATGAAAAGGTAGAACAATATTTCTGAAAAGAAATATTTGTGGGTCACATAAAATGGCTCATTTGACAATGACAAATTTCTCACATGACAATAAAGAAATATCGGGTTTCTTTTCAGAGTGAAGCCATTTCAAATAAAATCTGTTTGAATATAGTTAAGTTCCATTATGTCAGGAAGAGTGAATGTGAAGAAATATTAAAGAATGAGGGACCATCTTCCAGGAAAGGCCGTCTCTGAGAATCCAGAGATCCAACAGGACACGTAATTCAGTGAATTCTTAGGTAGATGCTGTAGTTTAAAAGGAAAAAAAAAAAGGATGAGAGCAATGGAAGATTACATGTAGAAAAAGGAAGAAGCATGTAGAAAAATAAGAAAAATAAGGTGATTTAACCTTATAAGTAGGATGAAATATCATGTTCCTAACAGCGAGTTAAATATATATATATATATATGCCTAAATAATTCTAAGGTTGCAGTAATGTTCTGCAGTGAGGAACTTGCAGTTAGGTCAAATCTTGTGCCCCAGCATTAAAAAAAAAAAACAAAACAAAACAAAAAAAAAACCAAACACCTAACAGCAGAGAAGGATTTTTGCAGAAAATGGACCTAAGTGACTAACAAATTCCAGTTTAACAGAGAACAAAGAACTGATAACTGGAAAAAGAGATTAACAATTTATAATAAGAACCAAAGAACTTTCTGCACATTTGAAGGGGAAAATTGCATAAAGTGGTCTTTCTGCACATATTCATACTTTTAAATTTAGACTAGGTACATTTCTCAAAGATGCTCATAGCATATTATCTCAAGTCATCAAGCTTAAAATCCCAATGTCATGCCATTATCCTGGCATTCCTTTACAGTTTGGATAGAGAAAACAATAAAATTCCCTTTATCCAGTTTGAAAAGAAAATATAAGATCTTAGACTCCACAACTGATTAATATCTGATCTACCAAACTAAGATATATTTGGTGTTTATTAAGCATTTAGTGTCTTTTCTGTTTTAAGCCTGGGAAAATATCCTATAACATTGTCGGGCATTAATAATGCATCAATTTGGCTACAGAAGAAAATATTAAAATAACATGATGTGTTTCTTCACATAGAAGAATTACATTTGACAGCAAATCTCTACACTATATATATATATTTCTATTACAATAGATTTCAGCCTTCAGTTCTACTTGCTTATTCAAAAGACTCCATAATCATTCATTTTGATTGCTGCAACTTACATGCACTTAAGCACTAGCTAGCTCTCCAGGAGCAAAACTGCATCACCTGATCTTAAGAAGCCTTTCTTCTCAGGCACAAAAGTACAGGCATATAGAGTAATATTTTAAGAGAAAAAAATATTCACTTTTCATATGCATTATACTTCACACTACAAAATCTCCTTAAGAAAATTTAAAAAAAAAAAATCAGAAATTAGTAGTTTTATTGGGAAGTAAGTCTCCTCTACTCAAAGGCATCTTGGTTCTATTTATTCTTCTCTTTTAGGATACTTTTAGTTTTGCCAGTTAGAAGGATGGCTGATGCCATCAAACCTTCAGCTGCTCTGTCAGCCT
Organism: Eudromia elegans; assembly: GCA_003342815.1. Classification (NCBI taxonomy): domain Eukaryota; kingdom Metazoa; phylum Chordata; class Aves; order Tinamiformes; family Tinamidae; genus Eudromia; species Eudromia elegans. The sequence continues at coordinate 43,572 of PTEX01000308.1, read as the reverse complement.
TCTCGTGTGGACAGGACAACTGCTGAAACACTTTCTCAAAAAGCTGCAGTAAGCCACTGACCATTTAGGTTTTGCCAGTTTCTAAAAGGGTCATAAGTAAGAGTCATAACAGAATGAGTAAACTGTAATATACATTGGTACTGTTCAGCCTCACGAGAAACTCAGAGACCTGAGAGGAGTAAAGAAAAGAGAGCTGGAGAACTCCTGCTCTTGTCTTTCTTACAGGTGGGTAGATGAAAACACATTGGGAGGCATGAAAAGACTAATAAGGAAAAACAGATCTAAAATAAAGATTTCAAACAAGGCCAGGAATAGACCAGATAAGCAAAGTCTCATTTCATAAAACAGGTAGGAAATAGAAGCCTGTGATAACCATCACAGGGAAGGTGATTCAAATATTTGAGTAACTAGCAGAAATTTTAAAACCTTAAAGTAATATAATTTAAACCAATGAAATCCTAATAAGCAGATATGCTGCTGGAAGTCTTATAACAAAGAACAGTATGCCATTAAATAGAGCATATAGGATGCTTATTAAGGGAAGGAGCTTAAAATCTCTAATAATACTTGTAATTACCATGGTAAAGACTTCTAGGCAAAGTTCAAAACTTCTTTCCACTTCTAAATCTGAATGGAAAACCATCAAAGAAGATTCATTTGATCTATGCAAATAGGTCACCTAGACAATGACCCTAATGTATAGGATACAGTATCAAAGAATATCAATAGGAAATCAACATCAAGGAAAGGTAAGTGGACAGAGTACCACCCACAAGACAATTTCTTCTCATACACAGAAAGCTCTAAAAGGAAAACAGAACTATAAATAGCAATTACTCCAAACTAGAAGAGGCATTAGACTAATAATTTCATAAATTATATTGAAAAGAGCTTCAAGAGTATAGAATCTCTAGCTGTTCTAGTGGTGATGGAAAACTAGAGAAAAAGGTCTGTAAGGTAGGAAACAGATTGATAAATATGCAGTGTCTAGGTTACACATTCATTATTCCAGAAATTCCAGGTCTCTATTTGGAGAAGAGACTACTTTTCAATTAATACCTGAATGATGAACACAATGGATATAACAAAACAAACCATCTGTGGATTTAAGTAAAATAGAATGTGCTTAAATGGACTAAAAAGGAAGACCTTTCTGGGAAAGGCAAATAATTCCACAGAGAGTTAAAAACATCTAATAATTGGACCTAGATTCCAGCAAACTAATAAATGCTACTTTGTTAAGGAAATCTTCCTGCTTTCTTTTCTGCCTTTTTTTTTTTTTTAATTTATTTTTACCACGGCAATTTCTTTTTGTGACATTTTTCTTCAAAAAAAAATTACAGTCAAAARATCAGACAGACTTAATGGCAAAAGAAGAATTTTGAAAACCGTGGGTTTTGATTTAAACTAAGTATTTTTTTTCCTACTTGCTATTTAACTATTCCTGGGACTTCGTTAAGGATGACTCAGTGTAACTGAGTTCTCTTCTAAAATGTTTAGTTTGGAAAAGCAAGGTGGTGGCAGGAGGGCTGTCAGATAAATCTGAAAGCAATGAAGATTAGGTCTAGGTCTTCACTATAGATTTATTGAAGTCAGTAGTCAAACAGTCAAATGTTATCATCAACTGACTGGTCCTTGCAGTTCTGCATTCAGGAATGAACCTCATCTAGGACCCTTCAAAGCTGAAGTCAAACAATATTGGATTTTGGCTATAATGTGAATCACCTAATGGTACATCAGCATTATGATTTGCCGTGGTTTACCTTCGTAATAACACCTTGGTGAAATAACCTTGCTGTAAAATTATTATCCAGACAATATTTCTGAGATACAGACTACACCTCAAAATCAGCAAGGTCTTCAAAAATAATTTTGTTTGCAGTGGTTACTACCCTTTCTGTACAAGTGCACAGGTATTACTCCTCAGATGGAAATATGTCTGAGAGTCCAAGAAGTCACTTCCATTTTGTCTATTTGTCTGTTTTCTGAATATAGGAGTTGAATCTGGGAAAAGTGGTCAATATTTTAAATCTCAGTTAGATTCTTCACTAAACTGATTATACATATGCATTTGGTTTGAATTTTGGCAAGGCTTCCATATTCATACTGTCAGTTTTTAGCATAAAGAGCACAATAAAAAATATAAACTGATCCATGAGTTCCATATAAAAACATACTGTCAACACTATTTTTTATTTTATGCCCTTGTTTGGGGCAATTGACATTGTCAGAAAGCTGAAATAGACTAAAATACAGTGACTGCTGCTTGCAATTTTTAAATAATTTATTACCCAGACCCTGGAGAAATGCTCTTCATTGTCTTAATGAGAGAATATGTTACCCAAAGACTGTAACTGAAATGAGAATCCATAGAGAGAAATAATATTTAAAGTACACGAACTGTAAGCTAACAAGAAAACTTTGTTTTATTTTGTTTTTCTCTTGGCTAAAATAATTGACAGAATTCTTTAAGGTAAATAAAATGAGTTACTTGCTTTTTCTTAGTCTATGGRTTGCTTCTTTTTTATTAGTCTACTAACAAAACTATGTTCAACAATTAGCATAGAAGATGTTTACAGTGGATATGTCTGTGAAAGTGCTAGTTATTATCTTTAAACATCTTTGTGGGCATAAATTGCTTTACTTTGTAAGTTGCAATATGTCTAGGTCAATATTTCCAAGAACARCACTATCTAAGTAGCCCAATATTTCCTAATTCTTGCTCTATTTTTTTTCTAATTTATTTACATSTATAGAAGGTTAACACTCAAAATGCAACAAAGCAATAGAAAGGAGAAAATATTCAGAGCAGTAAAAAATTTATGAAAKATATAACACAATCTTTAAATATTTGCATATCGGAATTATGTATACAAGCAACATTAAGCAGATATACCTGGARGTCACAGACTGTGAACTAAAACATGACTTTCAATGTCTTCAACATTCCAGAAGCTATTAGAGACCATATGAAAAAACAGTATTGCTAGTGCAAACTTCAGTTTAATGTTCTCTCATTTTTTACATATTGTGTGAACAGCAGCAGAAAMAATATTGAATAATCATTAAAGAACTGTGGAAGATGATACCTAGATTGTGTGTTTTTTAAATACTACTTTACTGTTTCTCTCACTATGTCTTGATCTTTCTTCGTGGTTAAGATAGTCTTAATCAAAATCTTCAAGAATTCAAAACTACTGTTGGCATGAAAAGGTTATGACAAAAACAAGTTAGCTGTAAATGTACCTTATGTAGARAATAAAAGGGAAGCAAAATTACAATTCATTTCTCTATCTGGTGTAGTTTCTAAAATGGTGAAAACTAACRCCCCTCCATCACCACTCAAAGCTTATGGCTTTTATGTGCTTAAACTGATGAACAAAAATTTACAATTCCCCAGCAACCCAGATGCTTAAATATTAAAAAAGCGCTTATTTTCATCTGTCTCCTTGATTATTTAATAACCATGGCCACTGACAGCCATTTAAAAATCAAACTTCATTAATCCGTAAGATCTAGAGTCAATTTTGACAAGAATACGTCCGAATAAACACTAATGAGACTGTCACTTTCCACAAGCATTACTGTGAAGAAACCCAGCTACTGAAAAATCATTTGAAAGTTCATAGTAAAAATGAAATCAATAAGTTTCACTCAGACTAAATGTTCATAATTTTTTTTCTCCCCTGAAGGCATGTACATTTAAGCAATAAATTTACAGAGAGGTATTTCTGATGGATAATTTGATATTGACTGCAGTTACTGCACTAGTGAATAACAGCTAAGCACAAGTGCATGCAGGGCACATGCACCTACTCTTGCATGTATTAAATCCAGTTGGTAGTACATGTGTTAAGTTTAAAATCCAAGTTTCAGGTTCACATCTATCTCCAGTTTTTCTCCAAGGGAGAAAATATGCAAATTTCTCAATGCAGAAAGAAAGATGGAAGACATGGATGCCCAGAGCAAACTATCAAAGCACACACAGTGCCTCAAAGGATCTAGAAAACTCAGTGCAAAATGCACTTTGAAGCCACAGGAGACCAAATAATAAGAAATAAAAAATTCAAGAAGCATAGAATACCTTGAAGGTCACACTATATCTCCCTAACTGACAAATAGCTTTAGTATAACATTGTACTTGCTCAGTAAATGAAGAATACAATGTTCAGAACCACTTTTGAATCTTTAAGAAAAATATGAGAAAGATCTTGATCTGAAGTAAAAGAGGCAACTCCACATTTCCATTCTTTCTGGGATTCATAGTTACAAATAGCAGYTAGGAAGAGGAGTGAATCTAACTCTTCATGATGTTCTTTGTCTTATACTACAATTTGTAGCCATCAGTAATAAAAAGAAAAAAAAAAATCTCTTCAACAGAAGACTAAGATTGTTACTATGTCTGATTCTTCCCCTTCTAGACAGCAAGTTGGAGAGACTTCTGATTCAGAAGGCTTTAATCTRCTTTATTAGAAGCAGCAAACTACTACAAAAGCAAATACATTGATTAATGAATCCATAACCTAATCAACTAGTAAACATAACACTTTTTAWTTTACAATTGTATCATCACGCACGCTATTCCACACAACTACAGAACTACTAATCATTACTCTTAAAACGTATGAATCACACAGAGTATTAAAATAACTCTTCCATTTAGGTGGAAGTCAAGTCCTCTTTGCTCAACCCTCCCATACCAAGTGTTCTGAAAGTAGACCTGATTGATAGTCTGGAGAGTTGACTTACTGGTTTTATATCTCAACTTCCCTCCTCCTTTTTTCCCCCCACATTTCTGTATCCTCTTTATTTTCATCTTTCTATCACTATTTCTCCAGTCTCCTAGATAAACAATCTGCCCTAACTTTTTCCATTTGGGCACAGTTTTGCTGCATCTGTACCAACGTCTTTAAAGTCTAGTGTTGCTCATACCACCACCTCGTCAATCACAATGTTGCATGGTTTTATTGCTATAGCGACTAATGGTATAGCTTCTTTTAGAGCCCAGTAGGGTCTTCTGTAGGGGATGAGAAGTCAGAATCTGCGGGCCAGCAGAGGCCCAGGACTGTCCCTTCACCCCCAGCAAACCTGTTGGTCAGGCCAGGCAGATGGGAGCTGCTCAGAGTCCAGCTTGTCACACAAGTGCATGGTGATGAGGCAGGCCTGAGATCAAGCTGTGAAATCATCAGGATTAGATACACTGTGATTTACAGGCAGGTCCACAGCGAGCAGGCCTGCCTGGGGTCAGTCCAGGAGGCGAGCCTACATGTCCAGGCTGGATCAACAAGGTCTGTAACCAGGTTGGGGAAGAGGCTGTGATGGAGCTTCAGATAGGGCAACTATCATGTGGCTGTGGCAGGGACTGGCAGTCCTGGACTGGTCTGAATGGAGGTCCTGAGCCCATAGGTAGGGGTAAGAGTAGACCCCAGGTTTAGCAAGGGCTGCTAATGCCCTCAAGGYTCATACCTGGGCACTGCTGACTTTGCAAGGGTCTGCTTCCCAAAGGCACCCAAACTCCTCTGAAATTCTCCAGGTCATACTAGCTATGTATTKTGTACCCTACCTGCTCTCTTTGAAAGTCATTTTAGATTAGCCTTGATACCACCACCTAAATCCAATTAAGTTCAAACATTTTTCTGTCTTACACACAGAGACCGTACACTACAGCAGCATGTTTTTCACTCTCTGSTTTGATGCTCAGAGCATCCTGCTCTCTTGTAGCTGCTTGATTAGAAATCATTGCCCTCAAAATGTTCTTTAGGCAGTCGTCTTGTACTCTTCAGAGGCCTTAGCTAGTTATGATAACCGCTTGCTCGCAAAGTCAAAATAACCCTCAGAAGGTTGCCTGCTGGTTATCTCCCACTTAAGAGACTAAGTGCAGTCTTTGGTGGAAATTTTTCCTTCATTAACCATAAAGTCTACGAACACCATGAAAATAATATATATAATATATAAATATATATAATATATATATTATATATTATATTTATATAATATATATAAAAATATTATATAATATTTATATATATTATATATATAAATATATAATATATATAATATCACTTATTTCAGAATAGAAATACAAGTACTGAAATCTCATCTTACCTTGAATTTTATTCCTGTACAAAACATAAATTGCTTTAAATCAATTAAGTATGAAGCATTATTTACAAACAAAATATTATATTTGTCACAAATCAAAAATAGGAAATATTCCTTAATATTTCTTTCAATAATTAACAGTTCTTTTGACCTTTATGTGACTTAACATTGACATATGTTTGTTAGAGTCTTGCATGATTTTACAAGTGATCAGTCATGATTTTATAAATTATTAGTATTGCCAGATTTTTTCTCCCAGAAAATTATCAGCCCTTTATTAACAGAASAGATAAAGCTATGTATCCAGGCAGTGATTAATCATTTGACAATGACCTCTTAATAAGGAATCAGCTACATCRCATTAATTGGCATCGACAATTCTCTGCTTTTGGAATAATATTAAATTTAAATTTAATTAAGAAAATAAAATTTGGTTATGTTTTCCAAAGAGTCATCTGATTTTCATTAGGTCCATATGCCTAATTACTCCATGCACTAATTATATTGGTGGAATGCTAGAGCTATAAAATAAATGAGAAGAGTGTTCAAAGACATACTAGATGACAGTTCTGTTATTTAACACTGAGTGTACTTACTTCTTTAAGAGAACATCTATCCATCCACAGGACACACTTTTGTGTTTTACAGTGGTTCACATAAGTGGATTGGAAAACACTGCCCCTCGCTCTGTTACTCAAACTTCCGCTTTAACTAAAACAGGGTCATGACGTCTATTAACTGTACGGAAGACTCTCTCAAGCATCTGAAATTATTCAGTGACCTTCATGACATTCAGCTAATCAAGGCTGTACTCTAATTTCTGTGTAATCTTCATTAATTAAGGGGGTCAAGCTTCTCCCTGAAGACCAAGTTGCAATATCTTCTAGATGATGCAACAATACAGAAGCACAGTGACTAAAAGATTTCTAATAGAAGAAAACACACACAAAAAAAAAAAAACAGATACTTCAGGGTCGAAGAAAATGAAAAATATAATGCATGTACTAATTTTGAACTGTGAGAGAAAGGAAGTCTATCTTAAAAGTGTATTTTTTATTGTGCTATATGGTTGGTATCAACTTCAGCTCTTTTCCATGTGAAGCACTTCCCTCCTGTTTAACTAAAAAAACAGCCACACCACTGCAGTGTCTTCCTGCAAAAAAAAATCACTTTCACAAATGGTATGCATATTCCAGCTCTATCCAAGAGACAAGAAAACTGAGAAGACAGCCCCAAGCAGCAAACAAAAAGGAACACGATGCTTCAGAGRAATGGTGATGCAATTGCTTTGTGAAAAACCCCAAAGGTCTAAACTTGCCATCCTACTAAAAATTCTCTAGGCAATAATCTGCTTCCCTGTTGTGGCCTCCAGCCTTTTCGTGACTAATTATTTCACCAAGTAAAAAATMTCAGATGAAAACTGATGAACTGATGGCTAACAGAGACAAATAAGAAATAAGGGATTCTGGAGGAAGCGTCTGGAGAAACTACACCTTAACTTTCATTCTGCAGGCATTATTACTAAACATTGTGTAAATAATTCCAACCTGTCAATCTCAATGCACAGAATAAAAATTTACTTATCCAAAAAAACAAAACAACTCACCTCTCTCAGAATACCACATCTGAATCGAGCTAAAGCATGCAATAAACTGCAATAGGACTATTTGAGAAATAAATTTTTTTTAAATAAAAATAATTACAACGTAACAATCAAAATATAAACTTCCCATAAGTGTACTTAGAAAAGAAAGAAGTCTACCTACACTGGATATATTGAATCTTACACTGGAAATATTGAATATATACACTGAAAATAATGTGTAGCAAGGTCCAKCTTTCACAAGCTCCTGTTCCTAAAGTATGTGCTTATTTTGTATTCATGACTGTGAAGTCAAGCCTTTCTTAATGGAAAATTCACTGATGTTCCAAAACTAAAGACTTCTAAGACTTCTTCTCCATGTCTTCTTAATGACTTTCATGTCTTCTTAATATTCTATATGGTGATGAAGAAGCTGATTATCTGGAACTATAGCAAGTGAATGGCCTGCAGTAAATACTTTTTCATCACTCATTTATGCATTCTTCCTTTTTATACACACATACACTTATATATGTATATAAACACACACATACAAATAAWTTTTTTTTTTGTCATTAATAGCAAGTGACTTAGATGTTCAACTCTGTATTGTCCTGGCTGTCACATTAACTGATATTGTCATTTTTCATTTGACTTCTCTCTTCTTTTACTGTCATTCAGATGTAATTCAGATAGGAGAGAATGTGGCCTGTGGAAGGACACAATCTGATCTCCTCAGAGAGCAAAGACCAAATATGTTATATAATTTGTCTGGAGCCAAGAAAAACTGATTAGCATAACTTTGGTGTTTTACTAACTAACCCAGAGGAAAGCTGTTTACAAGTCTGTCTTTTTTTAAAGACAGTCCCAAAGCACAAGTAAAATATATATATATTACTTGGAAATACACTTTAGCATAATATTTTCCAGCTTAAAACAATCAAGAAATGCATAAATTAAATTTCAAAAAGATTTTTAGTTCCTGTGTGATAAACAACTAGAGGCACTTTTTAAAWTTTTTTTTTCCCAAAACAAAGTAAATATTTACTGTCACATTCTTGTCTCTCAAGAGAGAATTTCTCAAGTCATGYACTCGTGAACATAATCACAGATCACACATAGACAAATAAAATATTCTGTCAGCAAACTTTGGTACTTTTRTTTTTAAAAACCTTACATCATATTTATTTGAAGGGCCCCTACATGRCATTTTTCTTCTCAGCCTTTCTGTAAGCAGATGTCTGTTTTCTTTCCCTCACACATATTCTTCTTCCTTTTGTCTTTTAAAAGGAGCTTAAAGACCTGTTTCTCCCTTCCTGCATTTCTTCCCATTTCCATTCTTTCTATCTTTTCCTCACCTTGGCTATCACGTTCCCTATATAATTTGGCAAAGTGTGCTTTTCATTAATATCTCCATTAGAAGGCGGAGGTATTCTGCGTTCCCTGAAAAGCTGTACAAATTCAAGCTGTCTCCTGGAGTACTAACAGCTCTTTTGATGCAAGTTACATTTATTGATGATTATTCTTAGATACCTCCATGACAAACCTGGTGTCAGACAAACAGCATTTGTGAAATCTGAACAACAGAAAGCTTTTTGTCAGTGTTAAGAACATGCTGCCTGCTGTTTAGCAAGTATTCGGGTGCAACTCTACTGCTGTGCCTCTCAGGATGAAGGAAAATTGCTAGGGATGTGAACAGTTCCACTTCCACAAGCAACCTCTGTTACTTCTTTCTCTTCAGAGAGTAGTTAGCTAAAAATGTAAAATTGAAGGTGTATTCCTTACCTTTGCTCTAATATTGTCAGAAGTGTGTCTGGAGCAACCCAGGGAACAGTGTATATGGCTCAAGAGATAAGAAAAAAAGATTTATCTGTCACCTAGCAGAGACAATATGGGCAGAGGCAATATAAGCAAAGTCATTATAAAATCTCAACAGTGAAAATATGTTCAAATATCGTCTTTTTTGTTTTGTTTTGTTACTGGAGGTATAGCCACAGAATCATATCCTGTCCAAGAAAGAGAGCTCTAAGGACTGCAAGAGAGCATCTTTCTCAGTTCCTTTCACAGATTCTGTGTTCACAGAGGTTGCTCGCTCACTTGCTGTAACAGATTGCATGCAAAAGTCAGCACTGCCCCAGCTTAACTRCCCTGGTTCCAGTTTGAGTCCTTCCAGAAAAGTATATAAAAAGAGAGGAGGAAAAAGCGGAGGCAGAGAAGCCAATAGACCTTAGCTCTTACCAGAGCGATCTGGGTAATGAACCCACCTAAGCATCTGTTCTGCAAAACAGGAAAAAGAAGAAAATAAGCATTTCAAAACTGCTGCTGTTGTATTTCCTCTATCAACTTTTCACTTAGCTTTGACAATCTGAAACATTTGTGTGGATTTTTATATAATCAGTTCAGATAACTTCAACTTGGCAATATATATTTAATAGTCTACTAAAAGCAAACAGACTAGGAGAGATTTGAGGTTCATTAATAAACAAAAAAGCACATACATGATGATGTAAATATGTAGATCCAGAAATATATGCACAGCCTGTCTGGCAGATCTTTTTTTTTTTCAAGTTTCCCATTTAGAAATATTTGAAATTCCGGCAATTGGAAGCCAGGAAAGTAAAAATCACGGAACAAAGTCAGTAAATTGCAAGTCCATATTGTAAATGTCTAACACTAGCAACCAAGAAGGAACATTGCTAGATCTGTTCACTGTCTCTATTTTTTTTTCCTCCATTGATGTATATTTTATACACATGAAAGCCTGGTATAATTTTAGCAATAAGCTAAAACCCCAACCTTCTTGATTTAGAGACAGATCTATTCTCCAATTGGTAGCTCTATATATGCCTTTTCAGAGACAAAATGCACTGACAATTTTGGTAATCATGTCTTGTTGCAACTGCAACAGGGAAGCTCTAGATTCCCCAGACTTCATGGAATATAAAATTCCACAGCTGGCCACTCCGAGAAAAAAAAAAAAAAAAAATAAATAAAGCAAATCTTTTTTTGTATCTGCAAAAGATATATGGGAGGAAAAGAAAAAAAAGGATTAACTATAGATATATAAATATTGTTAGTGGCCCTCTGGCACCACTTCTAAGACTATTTCTTTTACAGCATGCTTTTACTTGAGGCACAACCATCACAGCTAACAAACTATTCTAATTCTCTGAACCATTAATTGTGACAAATCTCCTCTGTCGTAGCACTGAAACCTGAGTCCTMAGCCATAGTCCAGCAGTGTTTCCAGGTACCACTGCTAACCCACTTGCATCAGCTTTGTCTATCCCCAAGAAATGCTTGTGCCAGGGGAGGTATACACAAACTGTCTCCCAAAGCACCATTCTTCTTCTTGAGCCACTTTTTTTTTTTTTTTTTTTTTTAAGCCAAATTTCCACACTTTACTCTCCTCTGACACTGATATTGTTCTGTCCCTTTCTGTGCAAACCTGGTATGGCAGAAGCATGACACATGTTCCCCAATGCTGCCTATTTTGGAATATAAATCCTGAAATGCTACTCTTGAATAYAGAGGAGAGACGAAAGAATGGGAAATACCACCTGTGCACARCAAGGCTGAGGAAACACARACAAGCAGTATATTACAAACTRTTTCCCAGAATGGCTCAAATTAATGGAGTGCTAATGAGGTACCTGCTCTGAGACAGATTCCCAATAACATCCACAGGAAATACGGGTAGCTGAAGCACATTGGTAATACAACTATTAATTCACTACAATATAGATGGGGTGTTTAYTCTTAGGCTGGATTTGCTTAGAAGTGGTTACAAGTACGGTTTATACCCTAAACAATTTCAGGGAGAGTTTCAACTACTTGGATCTTATCAATACCAGTATCTTCCATTTCCATAGCCTGAAAATTCTAAGTAATTCCAGGAGTAGTTTTTTTTTCATTGAAACAAAATATTCAAAAAACTCTAGCAAAAATTCATATAAATAGGAATACACATATATAGGCGTGTCTGCATATGTAGGTGGAAGCCTGCATTTATTSACAAAATARGAAAGTAAAGATCTTGTAAAGTCTGTATCACATATTGCTTGCTTTCTTCTATTTCCTTTATAATAATTTATTTGCTGTAGAATTAATTCCTTCCTTAATTGACACACATAACTTTTTTTTTTTAATCTTGCTGCTGAGTCCCTGCATTATTAGSTGCAATTGTTGATTTACTGAACAAAGGTTTTATTTCCCTCTTTTTTTGAGAGAGTTGATCAATAATGTACAAGTTTTTCAACAGTGTAGAAGTAAAAACAAAAAAATGACTTCTTTGTAGAAAGTTGAAGAGTACGGTACACACAATTTTTAAGAAATTTAAGAAAATACAGTCATATAGATACCAATGGGTTTGGCAAATAGGTCACCCTGCAGGAGGTATTCCCTATAACAATTTTCTATTAAACCGTTTTCTTCCTCTGTGTCCTCACTCTCAGAAAAGTATAAAAACTATTCACCAAAAACTATTTAAATTATATTATTTATATTTATATTATATTATTTATTATTTATCTCTATTATTTGTTTCATAGAGGGAAAACTGCAGAAAAAAAGACTGTTCATGGTAATACAGTTACTCTTATAATGCACTGAGATCCAGCAATAGGAGCATATGCTTTGCACATCCTAACCACACATTTCTCCCAGTCAGCCATCATGCAGTTATTCTCTCAGATAAAATTATCAGCCCTTTCTGACTATTCTCAATGCTATTCACATRCCATTACCAATGCCTCGACCATATATTCAGAAAGGTACTGGCATATAAGATACCAATGTGCCAGTTACAATCTTGAAGCTCACAGGATTTTAAAGCAGCAATTGCTTCTCCTTGGTTTTGCCTTGGGAACAAAATAAGAAAATTTGGCAGCAGCTTTTTTTACTTAGGAATGAATCTCTTGAAAAAGAATAAGAATTTTTTTTTCCTCTTTATTTTCAAATTATATTTCAAGTTGCTAAAATAGAAAGGMAACAGACAGGAAAGTCCTATTATCATGACAAGATATGACAGCTCTTAGAAAAAAAGTTCCTCTTTACTATTGCTGTGTCTTCAGTTTTGTATATTCCTAAAGTTCAGCAGACTTGCTGAAAACTTTGGATTTGTTATTACTAAACTGGAATTAGGGAATACTGGATTCAGAATGATACTGCATACAGTCTGGGTACTATACTTTGAAGAAAATATGCAACCTTGGCTTTTGGTCCAATTTCAGCATGCAGCACTTCACCTCTGTATTACTCAGGGAGACAGCTGACAAGAGCTTTCTGTACGCTGTAACTGCTCCTGTGCATTAATAATTGAGCCTTAAAAAAAAAAAAAAAAGTTTATATTTATTTTTTAATCAGTATGTCAGCATTACAGAAGCCTACTTTTTCAAAKAATCACTTATAATTAAGGAAGGCGATCAAATGAACTGCATTTACTATATATTCCATATTTTTKATCTATTTTGCACTTATATATTTAYATTTAAATACTTAAATGAGAATTTTCTTCATATGGTTTTATATGAATGAGAAATTACTTGCCAAKTTTTTGCAAATTAAAGGTAAAGTTTATGAAAAATTAAATTTATGCCATGCATGACAACTACTACTTAACAATAGGTACTCTCCAAGCTTTTAGCATTCTATTATATCACCCATGAAAGTCACTCTATTCTGCAGGAAAATTTACAATTAACATTCAAAAAACTTTTGCATTATAGGTTTAACTTTTAGAACTTGTCTTTTACAACCTGCTTTTAAATGGTATTTGAGGCTTATTAAATATTCTAAAATTCTTAGAGATTTCATTGTGGCTTCTTTAAATAGTTTGTTCAATCATTCAATTTAATATAGATTGAGCTGCAGAAGCATACAAATTAATAAGGGCATTTTGAATATTACCAAATACATTTTCAGGCTACTTTTTATAGAGTAATTATTAAACTCCTTGCTGCTGCATATCTTATTTATTAGCTACATGGTAAATCATTTGCTACCATAGGTGGCTGACAGAAGATATYTTGTTCTTATAATTCACCCTTTAAGAGGTTCTAGTTGTCTCAGCTATTTCAACAGAAACACACAGTATTATGCAAATAGATTAAACAGAAAAAAACTCTTTTTCTCAGGCCAGCAGGATGAGAGGATGGTTTGTAGGGAACACTCACCTAGTGAGTAACTAGCCGCTTCAGGAATATGTTAGCCTTGAAGTGAAAATGACAACCTGGAATATGCTTTCATAACCATCCCTCAATCTTAACAGAATTTCAAGCTGTAGCTTTAAGAGGTAATTATTGAAAGTTTTATCAACTATAAACCCACAGCTGCAAATACATCCTGTTACCCGAGAGGTCAATATAACTCGCATTTAAATGTAACATTTTAATCTGCCGTTGAAGAATGAAGGGATATCAGGGACAAGGATTTTTTTTTTTTTAAATAAATTCCTCTAGCAGCAACATATTTTTAAAATCTCTCTGATCACTGGTTTGTATCTGAAAACTAGGACAACTGTACTTAGGCATGTATTAGGTCACATTCAAATCCAAAAAGTCTTTATCTGCTTCTAAGAGAGGGAGAGAGCAAACATATTCTGACAGCACCAATGCTTTTTCCAATGCCACTATCAGATCTGTAATGGGGCCCTACAACAAGAACTTTTTTACTGGTATCAACAGGCGATCAAAACTTCACCATGATCAGATATATATTAGTGGAAAAAGACAAAATTCTGAGGGGTGAGAGGGAAGAAGGGAACTGTTTATTTCTATAGTCCACATTTCCTAATTAATGTAGCATTTTCCATTATAGTTTTCCACTCATTAAAAAAATATATGTAGAATGCTTAATATTTAACCACAGGAACTTCCCTGAATTTTTGCTATTTTGCAGTGGGCAGTGTAAACACAGTTCTTGACATGCAGCTTTTCAACATAGTCTACAAATTTATACCTTTATGGCTTTTCTGTTACATCTGTATAGAGTCCTAAAAAAATGAGGGACAAGAGATTATGTGGTTCATAATCATAACTGCATTATTCTTCTTCAGATAGTTCCTTCCATTAGATTAACAGATTAATAGATACAAGCAGTAGAGAGTTAACAAAGTTTTCACTTGTAAAAAACAATCATTCAGTGAATAAGAAGATTTATCACTAAAAGAAACCATCACCATAAATACAGATTTTTGGCAGTATTCCCTCACTCTACAGCTGTCTGAAGGCTTGGCTCATATTCTGGACGCATACTCCCAGTGATTAAGCACAATCTTTTGTGAAAGATGGGTCTCTCCCTCCCTCTTAAATGAGGAATCTTCAGCCTACCTCTGCCAACTGCCTATATGACTCTGGATATCCAAAGAGAGGGGAACATTTCCCTTCCCTTACACAAAAAAACAAACTTAATTCATAGAAAGCAGCATACAGAGTCTACACAAAATCTACTGGTTTATTGCTTATAAATTCCACATTGCCAAGAGCTTTGACTGTAAAATGCCAGAAGTAGATTGAGAATTTCTAGGAATACCAATCAGAAGCACATTAAAATGCTACTGAGTAATTTACAGTTGGCAAATGAAATGCTGTGATATATTATTTGTGATTATAATCATGTTTTCCATTAGCTTTTCAGAGTTAATTTCAACAAAGCAATTCAAGTTTAAAGCTTGCTGCACTGTACAAGATTGAACCTTGCATCAATGAAGATGATGTGATGGCACTAGAAGAGTTTATGGTTTTCATTGACATTTTGAGGCTTAAAGTAATAGCAGTTATACAAATGAGAGTTGTGTTTGTTTAACATTCTAGATGCTGTCTCAATTTTTCAGTAATAGAATTGTACTGCCTTAAAATGTGTTATCAGACCTACAGAGATGGCCAGGGGCCTGGAACATCTGCCCTATGTACAAAGGCTGAGAGAGCTGGGCCTCTTCAGCCCGGAGAACAGAAGGCTGAGAGGGGACCTCATCAGTGTCTATACGTACCTCAAGGGAGGGAATGAGGAGGATGGGGCTGGCCTCTTCTCAGTGGTGGCCAGCAATAGGACTAGAGGAAATGGACACAAATAGAAGCACCAAAAGTCCACAGGAACTGATGGAAAAAAATTCTTAACAGTGAGGGTGACAGAGCCCTGGCACAGGCTGCCCAGAGAGGTGGTGGAGTCTCCTTCTCTGGAGATCTTCAAAACTCACCTGGATGSCACCCTGTGCCCCGTGCTCCGGGTGCTCCTGCTGGAGCAGGGGGGTTGGACTGGATGATCTCTAGAGGTCCCTTCCAACCTTAAGGATTCTATGATCTGAGTGACTTCATGGAATGCTCGTAGTCTTAAAATGTATACAACCACTTTCTTGCTTATTTACCTGGTTTTACACCGGAAAGAAGTAACAGAAATCTTCTGATCAGAAGATAAACAACATGATATMTATTGCTGAAATTAAAGTGGCTTACAATGGCTACAATGTGCTACAAAATAGCGAATCTAGGCAGCTTCACTCTGTGGAAGTATCATCTGCACAGTCTAGTTCTCCGAACTTTTTCCCCGATGGGGCAAATACTTTGTACAGAATATTATTACATCTTACAGCAGAAAAAGAATGATAAACAGAGGTTCAACTCAAATCATATGCAGGCTTTAATTTTTCATTTCAGTTTCTAGAGCAACTAAACTAGGATTTGACAAGCCAGAAGACTGCATGCTGATAGTGAAACAGAACAGCACATTGAAGTTCAGGTAAGCATGCTGAGTTTGAAGAGATCTAGATTCAGCTCTTGAATCTATCAGACTTTATTCGTATTATAAAAATATGTAAACACAGCAGTATTAAATGTTGGAGCATTCAATTTCACCAGAAGCTCATTTTATTCATAAAATGAAAAAAATGTTATTTGTTTATTTAGATCTAGATATTTTCATTCAAGTAATAAGCTTAAAAAAACAAACAACAACAACAACAAATCTGCAGACCTATATCAAGGAAATACTTTTCTTTCCCCTGAAGTACAAAGGTTTGGAACATTGGAAGGTTGTCTGAAGAGTCTAATCATACTCAAAGAGGCTTCCATAGTACAGGAATATCAGGTATAAACAGCTGCTTCTGATACAAACCTACCCAACCACTCCGAACTTTTTATATCCTTAAAACTTAGAGAGAATGACCAAGATTTGATCAAGATAAAAATGAAAGTATTTTTTATCCTTTGCTTTTAGCTTTCTTATTTTCCTATTCTTGAGAATTCCAGTTGTAAATAAATTCATTTCTGAGCACATAGCCTAATTTAAGAAATGAGCGTAGGAAGTAAAAAGAATGAACAGCTTTCAAAATAGAACTAAATTCAGTTGTCATTGTTTTAGGCAAGCTCTATTATAGAAAAAATAAGGAATGTATTGCTAGTGTAGTGTTTAATGGATTTTTTTTAAAAAATCCTGGTATACGGTGTGATAACACAGCTTAAAGATAATATTTTTTATTATTTAAAAAGCCACACTCTCGGTGGTGGGGATTTATCATTTAAACTGTAGTTGCCTCTCTTAAATTTATTGAGCTTGATGGGAGCAAACAAGTCATCTACGCTTCTCCTGGCACCATCAATCAAAAGGCTAGCAAGGAAAACATTGCATCCTAAACTTCCTGATTCAAATTCCTCTCGTGCTTTCTTACTGCAATGTGCAAAGCATGCTGATACACTGCTGGATGCAAAAAAGGAACGTAATAAACTGATGATTTATTTCCCCTGAGACCAACAGAATATAGAAAACTGTGACAAATGAGAGATCTAGAGGGACTAGGAAACATTTTATTAAAAAGTCAAAGGCCTGATTATCTTATCTTCTGTAATTTATCACTCTTTCCTCTCAAGACCTATCATTTTTTCAAGACAATCTCAGAGGTCTAGAAAATTTCTGTAAATTGGCCCTCTAAAACTGAAACAGAACTTGCTCTACATGTAAGTTTATTCCAGGAGAATGCTCCATGTGAGAGCAAATGAAAAACTCTAATACTGAAAAGCTATTCTTTTTTCTTGAAGGGAAGTCTACTATCAGAAATATGTCTTAGCTATATAGGTTCTTAACACATGGCTGTAAAAAGTGCTATGGATTTGTTTTGTGTATATCTAACACATGACACAGCAAATATACTTAATATTATGGAAACTGAAAGACATCGGCATGAAGAAACACAAAAACTCAGGTACTGTAGGATTATCTTCTAGTGGCTATTGAAAACATGATTATTGGACACAGTTACTYGCAGGATGCTAGGGATTTTCTTTTTCCTTCGATAGAAAGCTTTATGTATGTAAGAAGACATAATAATACCGTGGCACAAAATTTGGTTGGTTTTCTTGCTTCTGCCAGAGTAGTGATGACTGCATGGTAGACTTGCAAATACTGGAGCACTAACCCCCAGCCACGTAGGATGCAGTTTTTGACAATATAGGGCAGTTATCTGGGAGAGGGGAGATGAGAGAGAAGGAGGGTCCGTGAAATTCTCTGAAACTCACTGTTGCCCATGAATCTTCTCAAAAGTATTTTCTAACTTAAAAAAAAAACCCTTCTACGAGTTTTCACTTTTAAAATATAATTGCCAAAGATGCAACAATTAGCAACTTTTTTCTTAAATCATAAGATATTCAAAAGTGTTTTCTGATCAAATACTAAAATTATTACTGATAATATTATATGCTTGTAATAGACTGATAATACTAAAAAATCCTTTCAGTGATGCAACAAAATGGCCAGACCCACAAATACACTTATCTCTAAAAAAAAGCTGTCCTAAATGACAGCCTTAGCGGGTAGATAGACTAATACTGTATAAAGTGAATAGAGAATTATTCAAAAAATGGGTTTTTTGTTTGTTTTAGTTATTAGCCTGAAAAACAATCTATCATGTATAATTTTTTAAAAAAGGCAATACGAAATTAATTAGCAGGAATATTATGGGCCAGGGTCTTCCACTAGTACTTTACGGACAACCCTGATTTCTACAAACCAACTTATAAAGCAATGCATTCTGTGGAAAACACATTTTGTTCCCAGGAAAAGATTCTGCTACATGTTTTATTGTCATGCACTAAGTGAAAGGTTTATTTCAATTCTGTAAGATATTAGACTACATTCGTGTATTCTTGCTGATAAAGCTAGTGAAATAATTTTATTTAAACTGATCTTCCATTTTGGCTGCATTGCCGTCCACGCTGTAGTTACTTTCCAACTCCTAATTGTGTTATCCAACTGTAACTTTAGCAAAATCTCTTCACTGCCATCAGCCATGCACAGCTACAGGATTTTAAGTGAGCATGTTGGATTAGAGGTTCACTACTTATAGAAGATGCATCACTGTCACAAGAGATTTTCATAGAAACTCTGAAGTTCAACAAAGCATGCCTTAGCCCACAGTTTGAGAACTAGACAGAAGTGAACAATTTATACAAGCCAGAAATGGACTCCCAGTGGAAAGAACCAAAAAGTGTAATTGGAGAAGTATTCAGAAGTTTTGAAGTCTTTCCTCAACTACTCCTCCAGCATGCTTTCAACCCATTGGACCACCACAGCTAGCCTGATGTAAACTCCCTGGAACATATATGATGCAGATGCCAGTACTGATGCAAACGCAGCATGCTTTTGGTCTGGATTCACTCCTATTGAAATATACCACTAACACAGCCATGCAGAGGAAACAATCCCAATGTCCTCAATGGACAATGCACTGTGCTTAGGTATTTACAAGATGGAATTAAAAGATTCCTGTCATCTGCTGTCACCAAAGGTCCACCTGCACAAGGAATGCTGCCGCTCTATTTTTGATTATTGTGGAAGTCATGATTTTGGCCCACTTTGAAGATGACATGAATTTCAATATGTAGAACTTAGGGCATTTACCCTTTGGGATAACTTATTCATATATATATATATGAATAAATATATATGTGTGTGTGTGTATGCATATATAGAAATATGTGTATATGTGTATATACATGTGTATGTATAGCCGTACTTTTTATGTAAACAAAATTTTTTTGTTCTTGTAGCTCACATTTCCCTGCTGAGGAAAAACAAGGGGGAAAAAAAGCAGTTAGATATAAAACTCTGTAAGCAGAAACCTAACTTAATTTTAAAGTTCCTTGTAAACATCTGTTCCTAAAAAAACAGTCCACCCTTTCGGCAATTATAAGATTGCCAAGGAGCAAATAAACATCTAAATAAACTTGATTTCATTTCATTTCCCACTGAGAGTCTCTGGGACATATATTATATTTCCCTCTCTCTTTCTCATCTTTTCAATCCCCTTCTGTCTCCTCTAAATTTTTTGCATCCTGCACATATGCCTTTAAATGTTAGCTGCGTGCCAGAGARTATGCCTTAACTTCAAAACTTGACCAAACTTATAACAGTGTTATATATTTAAACCCCTGTTAGGCAACCCCATAATTAACTGCCTGCTTCCTTGAGGGCTAGCATCACTCAGCACAAATTGTGGAATGTATCTTCTTCTTTTCATAAAATAAATGCCAAACTTTCTCTTTATGAAGGAAAATATTTGGTGTGTTTGGTTTGTCTATGGTAATGCAGCATACAAAATCAAGGACATTGAAAACATTCCTTATACCTTAATGTCTCCTGGCCCTTTTTTTAAATACACTAATATCTGAAGATAATTTTTTTTACAGTACACATTCCTTTAACAGCAGAATTGGTGAGTGCATTGAAAGTTTCATGTCACTGGACAGTAAAAATTTGGAAATTTTTCGAATTTGACTCAAAATCTGGAACATTTTTCCCCCCAGGGTGATTTCTGCCTCCTGTCTCCCCACAAAGGCAGCAGGTGGTTGACCATTCTTCTGCAGACCTCCTGCTCCTTGCAAGGATGAAAGCTGTCCTCGTTTCAGCAGCTAACTGTAGTCAGCTGAACCACAGGCACTGGAGGAACCTCTAGACTTACTAGCATACCTCCAAGCTGGCAGGGAGAAAATTAGGTAGGTTTCCTATAAGCAAGGCTTCCTTCAAGCAGTTTGTACCTTATTCCCTCAAGAGTTCTGCTGACTTTTGTAGTGTAATTGATTCTGACTGCAATAGAGCACACAGACGTACACAGAGACGTACACAGACTAAATTTCAGCCAAATTAAAGTAGACTGATCCATCAATGCAGCAGCAGAATCTTATATGGTAGACTTTTCTAGGGTATAGACTGAGTTTCAATGACAGATCAGGCAGTATAAAACAATGTAATACGAGTATGCACTAAACTAAACAGAATATTGTAAAATTGCAATGAGCTAAAATCAAGAAAATTCTAAAGGAGAATAGACCAAATAAGAATGGATGACACTTTTGTCTTCCGTCACGCATCCTTTATTTACTACTCTTTAATTTACTACATATTTACAGCCTATTTCCTTTATAAGAAAAAAAAACCAAGACTGGAGAGTCTTATCCCAAACTTTGGTTATGCACATCACATATCCAGGGAACAGCTGTCACAGACAGGTCACACCTCAAAATATAAGGTTGTCACAGATCAGTGCAAGGACACTGGTGTAGATATATGGAAAAATAAGTAATTCCATCCATGAGGTTATTGGTCATTAATATAAATAAGCAATAGATCTGAATAATTCTAGAAATGCTGACCGAGCTGGACATCTTTAAGCAGAGTCTGGTGTTACACACGCATATATACATGTGTGTATATATATATCTGTGTATACATTTTGACTCACAAGGAAAGCTTCCAGCAGTTATTTTTAATTTTTCCCTTCTAAGAACATATCCCTTAATAAAATCAAGTCAAAATATCAGGAAGACAGTGCACAGAAAAAAACTTTATTTTGTTTTTAGGGAAGCAGTTGGAGCTTCATATGTTAATGAAAGGGATATGTTGCAGCAGCTGTGATAGGAAGAACTTGATGACCTTTAAAATCTTGTCCTGCAATGTAATCCAGCTCAATTAAACCCTAAGCCCACTGTTACCTCTTGGAGTAGACAAGTATATGTAAACACTAGTGGAATATTACATATCCAGTATTTTCTCATAGCACAGATGTTGCAGTTTTGTCTTTGACATGTAAAAATAAGCAGTTTTAAACAAATATCCCAGAATGCATTTGCATTAGTCTTTATATAACACTCCGTAATATAGCATCTAGATTAAAAAAATGTCAACAAGTGTCAGGAAGGGTCATAGCCATGGATCACAGAACCTAATTGGCTTGCTTTTACTGTATTTTACTATATTTTACTGTATTAATACGGAGCTTACACAAAAGTGTGCTATGGTGCCATTTATAATATTCATTTATAGTAATCAAATCTGAAATAACTCCTATTCATACACACACTTCATAACAGTACTATCAAATCCAATTTGAGAAGTGCCTTGAATAACCAAAATTCAGAGTTATATAGCTAAATAATTGTCATAGGTTGGTCAATAAATCAGAACTATTGTCTCTTTGCAAAGACTGGAAATAGTGGAGTGAGTAGCAGTTAAAGGATGCTCCTCTCTTCCCTATTCACATAATTAAGATTAATCAGCAAGATCATTTAGTAATAAAGAAGAAAATAATCATTGTAAATTTAAGGAAATAATACTTATTTTCACTTTCATGCTTATTTTTCCAGAAGAACAGAACATTTTAAATGTAGGTAATTCAAATTTGTTTTTCTGAGTATTAAATTCTCTCTATAGTCTTCAACAAGCCTTTTTAGTGATAAAACTTGTGTCAGTTTTCAGTTTAGGATTTTAAAGGCAATGAATCACAGGACATTTCAGTCTAATAATTCACACTGAAATTACTATGCTTCACTAAACAAAACAGCATTTACAGTAATTTTTTCTTTATTGGCTGCAATCAAGCAATAAATAAACCAAACTTTTAAGAACAATTGTTTATGGAGAAATATACTAATAACAAAAACTCGTAACTCTCCTAAAAAAAAAAAAAAAAAAAAAAAANAAAAAAAAAAAAAAAAAAAAAAACTTCTAACATCAACAGAGTTTAACACACGTCTTATTCTAAAGCCATGTAATTACAGCATAATTAACATGACTACATGATTTAAACATGTGCATAAATGTTTAAATCAAAATTCTACTTAAATATGTTACTAAAACAAGGTTTTGCTAAAATTCAGAGGTTTGTCATCTTGCTCTGGTTATGCTTTATTTATTTAGTCATTATAATAAAAGCCTRTTTTCCTCAGGCTCTACACCTAACACCAATCACTAAATGCCTGAGCAGTTGCTCAGTATTCTCCAAAAACTCATTTTCTCCCTCGGAAAGCAAAGGYACTATTTGCAATCATACCAAGATCTTACTGCCTGCTGAAAAAAAATCGGAGGAATTACCATCCTCATCCTGCGTAGCATCCCCTTCAAAACTGTTGGAAAACAAAAGACTGTGCAGTGTTGGAGCCTGCTTTACATAAGAATACAAAAATAGGCTACTTTGGTGAAAAACTTTAACTAAAAAAGCTATAAAAACTTTAGTGTATCTGTTAAAAGTGTCCCTACCTAGTGACGTTCCTCTTCTCTACACAGAGGGTTGCAGAGCCCGAAACACAGTGTCAATCACACGGCTGRCAGCAGCCACCAGCTACCACCAACAATTGAGCTGCCATGATGGCAGTGATGGGTGGGAGCAAAGGAAAACTGCAACAGGCTGTTGCGGGGTGTACAAGCTTACTAAAAGAAGAGGTGCAAACATCAGCCTCATTAAAAACAGGGTCAGTGAAGAAATTATATATTTCCTATGTGTTTTGGTGGGCTATTCCATTTAGATATTTGTATTAATGATGTTAATAGGTCTATTCAAGAGACAATGCTTACAGGCCTTTGCATGGCATGAATATTAATGTTTATACAAAACACCACTGCTAGACAGGCAAAATAAGCCTTAAGTAAATCAAAGCAATTGCAGAATATCCTGTTTTCAACTTTAATACATATTTTACATGGCATTAAAATAATTACAGTTTACATGCTTTCACTACAAGAGTAACACATCATACTGCTTGCATAATCCCTGGATTAAGGATCAGCAGCCCTGAGAGTAATTACTTTATTGCTGGGGAGAAGCAGGGGGAGAGGAAGGTAGAAGACAGCAGTTTTAGTTGTGGAAGGCATTGTGTGCTACAATAAGTAATAACCAACCCTGTTTCAAAACTTTCAATTTTTACTAATTACAATCAATAAATTTTTACTAATTACAATCAACCTTGTTTCCATTAAAGATTTCAATTGTGAGTAGATTTCAAAAGGAGGAACTCTCAAGGGATGGAGGGAGGTCACAACCCATAGCTGTGAGACACTGGTTTAGAGGGATGGAAAGGAGAGGATGATGGTCCATGGGTATACAAGAGACATCTCAGCCATGATTAAAATGGGGCAAATGGAAACCCACCTCAAGCACAGCATACCTGTGCCCACGGCTAGGGAAACAAGCAGGAGGAGGAAATAAAGCTCCACATAGAGCCAGAAAACTTCAAGAATCATGGAGATAATTGAGGTATGATGGGACAGGAGATAGATAACAGCTTGTCAGAAGAGAGAAGATTTGAATATGGGAAAAGGAGGTTCTCTACTTGAAGAAGTAGATCAAATTTAGGGAGCTCTTCTGTCCCTTCTGGAGACAGTCGTCTTCAGTATTTGTGGGGCAGAGCTTTGTGGTTACTTTCTGGAAAGTATCCATGGTACCTGTAATAGAACAACCCAGGATGGTGGACAGATGGGTATGTCATACACTAATAATCAAGAACTCATAGGGGATGTGGCAATTGGTCATAACCTTAGTGACTATGTTCAAAATCCTGAGGGAAGTGAGGAAATCCCTGGACTTAAAAAGAGTAGATTTTACTTTATCCATAGATTTGGCAAAGGAGATCCCATGGAAGCAGGTCCAAAGGGCAAAGGAACTCTGGAAAGCTGGCTAGTTTTTAAAGATAGCATGCTCCAAGTACAAGAAGAGTGCCAGCCCATACTCAGGAAAACAAGTCGACACATGAGGAGATCAGTGTGGCTAAGCAAAAGAACTTATGGCAGACAGTAGTGCAGAAAATGCAATGACAAAGGGGTAATTTAGAAACACTGGTCAAGCAGGTAGGGATGCTGTTAGGAAAGCCAAAGCTCAACTGCAGGAGAGACAATGACATAGGGGCAAAAAGGGCATCATTTGCTGCTGCGTTACTTTTCAAAAAAGCTGAACAAGAAAAATCTTCAGTCCACTGCTGAATAGGGCACATATTTTAGCAACAGCAGAGGCTGCATCTATGGGTATTGAGGGAAATCACCACTGTCCCTGTAGACCTAACCTCCATCATCTTTCAAAGGTTGTGTAAATAAGGGCAGGTGCCAGATCTAGTYATAAAAAAGAACACTGATCCAGTGATACAAATAATTCAACTTAAAAACTGAATCCTTTTATCCAAGGAGAACATCATAAAGTCTACATAATTATCTGAGGAAGCTTAGCATTTTCTAGACATTAGCATTGTAGAAAAAGAATGTGTAAGACTACAAAAAAGCCAGTGAAACAACCACTAGGGTTAGCAACTGGCTCTATTTCTTACCATACTGTTAACCTGGAAAATAAATAAGAACAATAAAGCAAATGTTAAGACAACATTTTCATATCCCTAAAGTATTTTAAAAAGTTTCTTTTACAATCCAAACCAAGAGTTCTAAGTGTTGAGCTAGTCTTCCACATCTAATTTGCTATTAACTTCCAATCTCAATTTAACACAAGCAACTTGTGTATCAATAATACAAAGAAAAATGGAAGTGACAAACTGCTATTAATATGATGAACAGCACTAAAATAATAATGGGAAATTAATCGAGTCTCTTACAGAACTTACATTCTTGAATTCACAGCTGAAAAACTCCATACARTTTCTATAAAGGAAACACTATTCATTAGAATAAGACACTAACTTTAGACATAAACATGCATTCAACTTTACAGTATTCACATTATAGAACATCATTTAATAAATGTAATTTTAAGGGAAAACTATTGATAGAAATACTTCAGTGCTATCTTGCAAATGAAAAGTTTACGACACATTTTTTTAAGAACTGCAAAGAAGGAAAAGTTGACTGTAAAATATCTCACTGTAGGGTATTTAAGCATCTCAAGCAAGAAAGTTTCTTTATCTCCCAAAGCTAAATGTAGAAGGATGACTTTTAGAAAGGTTAATAGCACCCAAAGGCATGCCCTCACTCTCATTTATAAAATATGAGGATGACCAGTTCTGATGGAAAAAAAGAACAAACATCAGCAGCCATCCTTTAAGGACATGGATCCTTCAGGAAACTGTTCTTCTATCACTGTGATGAAATTTACTTTTGCATCTGTCTCAGAAGAAAGCTGACAAGATGTACATGTGGCATTCTAGAAAAAGAAATAACTGTTGTTAAAGAGAGGCTTTTGATAAAATTAATRGCTTCTGATAACATTAGGTTTTGAGATGATGGAGCTAATCACTAATATCTATCTACACTAATATCTTTACATTCTTCTGAATTAAACGACCWTTCCTGAGACCCCTATGTCCTTAAGTTCACTTTCTCTCTGAAGTATTACYCTTCCACTAAATTATCTCCTTCTACATCTCACCTACAATCTTTAAGCATATGAGTTGTAAGGGAATTCCAAAACCACCATATTTTATGATGTACATTACTGTACATTACTGCAGATGAGACACCAGAATTTTTAACATATTTGCTTTCAGCTTCACTATACTCATACATTGTCCACTCTGCCAAACAAGAGAATTTAGATAGCCTGAATTCAGAGAACCAAAAATGAACTATGATTTTATCCGTACTCCATGTATTTTAAACAAGTTAGCAAGACAAAACAAAACCAAACAACTAACAAAACCTCCTAGAAAATGATTACCCATGCAGCTTCCACAATAAATAAATAACTAAATAACTAAATAAATAAATAAATAAATAAAAATATTAAAACCTTATATTGTAGTGTGGTAAAACAAAACACCCATAGCTTAAATGCATCATATTCAATTACTGTAAGAAATATAACAGCGAATTACTCCAAAATCACTCCATCCCCCTGCCTCCCCCCAAAAAAAGTGCTTTCCAGACTCATTCAAAATATTTCTCTAAAACAAGAGTGGTCCTAGCTCAACATCTGAAAATGAYTTAGTGCTTTCATATGAAGAGCAAGACATACACCACACAATATAAAAGAACTGAAGGAAGAGAATATCCTTCATCCGGTTCATGGACACATGTCTAGTTACCTCAGGCAAACAAGGATCCTAATATTTGGCAGGTGGACAGAGCAAGGCTGGGAAGCAGTAAGTATAAGGGGCCACAACTCRAAGGTGGCAACATATCGGCTTGTAGAGGTGGCAACCTCTACAAGCAAAATCAGCAAAAACAGTCTTCTTCTCTACTTCTACACTAAGCTCAGCTTTGTTTCAGAAAAAAAAAAAAAAAAAGGAAGAGTGCTAAGAAGAGTGCCGTGAAAAATAAAACCAATTTAGAACTTTTTTTCCCCATCTACTGAGTGTACATTCAAGACTTATCCTATGTCCTACCTTAAATTGCTTTAATTCTGATGTKGTCCTTATAATTTATAGTAGAAAAAGTGTGCTTTCAAGTTGAAAGTAGAGATACTCACTAAACAGAGGTTTTCYCCTCTCCACTCTCATAAGGCCCTTTTCAGAAGCCTGAGGCAGGACAACCTATTTACAGAATCTCTCTCCTATATCTCTCAGAATAAGTATCCTGCAATAAAACAAATGCTGTAATTCCTCTATTCCACTATCTTTCCAATTTTGTGTAGTAACAACTCTTATCTCTGCTACTGCTACTTTATGATGTGCACCTTCTTCTTACTTTTAAAAGCTATTTCTTATTGCCAAGAACAATAAGGTACATAAACCAAGGGCACAGACAAATAAATTAAAAATGARCACTGCAAAGTTCATTATAGTACTTTTTTTTTTTTTTTAACTTTTAACGTGTACTCTTAAAGTCTAAAGCATCTTAATACACATTTTGAAAAGACAAATGYTTTTGTAATTACAGTATCCAGTAAGAAAATGGACATTTGGGATTTGGGGTCTTGGGGTTGATTTTTTTTCTTTTTTTAACTATTTTGTTTTGCTTGTTTAAGCAACACAATTTTGAACGTTCAGTGCTCTTAGGTGACCTAATCCCTGACCTGATCTCCAGAAAATGCAGAGCAGCCACTAGCTAAAAAGCAAAGCCATTAGACTATACAGTATGCAGCCATTTCAAAAAATGTAGCATACGCTCATTATTGCTGGTGTTGCTATTGGCACAATTTGACAGTTTCTCATACATTATTTTTCAAAATCTTGTTGCTTCACATTGTCATTTATAAAATTAGTCTCACTGAATTTAGCCTCTTTATAGGGAGTTGTGAAAATTAATCAGTGCTTGATAAGCACAGTTATTTATTTTTGCTGTGCTTCTTAACAGGGTGGTGTGCAGAAGAAGCCATTAAAATTCAGTATTTGTTGGTCATGAAAATTATTTACCATAGAAAAGGACTATAGCACTGGCAAACACAGATGTCACTATGAAGCATAGGTAATATGAAAACTTTAGTGGAAGCCGTTACTGGTGTCMTGTGACATAATGCATCTCTTCATATGAATGCATTAAATGACACAAAACTATACTGAAATATTATGGGCTTATAAAACAAATTTGGCAAGTAAAGTCTCAATTCTGCAAGAAGCTTTGCAGTATAGAAATCCTTGCAGGAGTGTAGGACTTGCWGCAGGGCTGTGATGCACATAAGTATGCTTAAGTAAAAAATGCTCACTTTGAATTTCATGCAAGAAATGTTTACTTTTCTGAAAACAAATCTGCACATCCTGATTTTTCCAGTTAACTATTTTACTGTAACCCAGCATTCTACCTCACCTCAAAGCAGAGACCCACTTAAAGCTATTAAAGCACTATAGTTCAGTTTTCTCAGTTATGCTTTTAGTTTCCATAGTCCAGAATCTATTCTATTTTTGTTAAATTGGTCCTCAAGGAGTAAGAATTTTCAACCTGACCAGAGTTGTCCTATGCATTAATATTTTATTTTCTGTAATTCAAAGATGTTACAAAGCTACGGACTGGAGGAGGATCCATACAGCTTTCATACACTTGGGTCCAGGTGCATTGCCAAYTTGAGCAAAAGTTTAGCCTTCAAAATGAATGCAGAGTTTTGCTTTAACACATGCTGAAACCTCACAATGTTCAGAAYATATTAAGGAACACAACACTTATGGTTCCCACTGTAGGCACTGCAAATAGCTGATTCAGAAGTGCATCTCTGTGGCTGGATCCTGCTTCCCTGAAAGATCCATATCTTTGCTTTTGAGGCTGCAAAATTACCAGGGCGAGGRGGCAACTTGCCTCTTATGCCACAAGGATCATAGGCAGAACCTTGACCTGAGATCCACCTGCTCCGGCAATACCCAAGGAAAGTGACCTTGTGGCCACCAAACAACAGTCTCTCTTTCTGCTTGCTATTCCAAAGAAAGTAAATTAATCATTTAAATCATATTCAAAATAATTTRCTATATTGGAAAACTTAAGTTTGGCTATTTACAAAAGCAAAGATGTATGGCAGGTGCTCATGCTTCATGTGTCCTTTTTAATAGCACTCTGACCCAATCAAGTAAAGCTTCTGTGCATACATGTGTGCATCATAAATACAAGCATGCATACGCCTGTGTACTATGATATACATGTATATATATATGTATATATACAACAGAGTAAGAAAATGACAGAGGCTTTCACAATTTTCAAAAGTGAATTCAGTTACTGTTACCTCAAAAACATAAAAATACAAGACCACAGCACTGAAGCTACCCTTAAATAAAAAAGTATCAGGAAATCCYTCAAATTCTACACGAAGTGGTTTGTCGATTATTTTAATGTCTTTTAAAACTAACAATTAAGCTACAGTCATCATAGACACTCACTTCAGTTGCATGATAAGAAGTTTCATCTAGGATTAACATTTTAAAAGAAGATGTTAAGATTTGTGAGTTCTATCTACTTGAACAACAATACACTAGTACCTTCCCCTCCTCCCATAACACTAAAATAAAGCTATTTAAACTGAGGATTTTTATTCCCTATGCTATTATATTTCCTTGCTGAGGATTTTACTCCCTGTATCTCCTATGACTGAGAATGCAGTCATCACTCCCTTTCCAGTCTCATTTCCAACCTGCAACCTTTCCTCAATTATTGTTTCAATTAAATACGATGTATTCAAGTCGGGCATTCAAATAAATGTAATATAATGAAGTGCTAAGTTACTCATTATGTTAACCTCATTAGCATGAGATTAATGTAGTGATAAATAGACCAAACTATCTTTAACTGATGACAAATTGAAAATGGAGCACTAAAAAAGAACTCCCATCACTAATTTAAATAACAAACCAATTTAAGTTTTGTAATGAATTTAACGTGTTATGAAAGCTGYATCTAGCCTTCAGTCAAACCAAAATGTATTTCTCTTTGCTTATTTTAAATACAATTATTAGGTTTCAAAACATCAAGTAGATGCTGATACCATCACCTCTTATCTATAGTCATTAATCTCCTTGTTTTCTCATATTAACTATGCACAATAAACTAGCTCTCTAAAATGGTGCAACATGATAAAGGAGGGTCATTATCCCTGACTTTGCTTACAGACAAATGAGAGAATGGAGTCCTCAAACTCTGAAAGACATCGCAAGAGGGAAAGGGTTCCTCTTGAAAGCATGAGAAAAAGAAAGTTTATCATGAAATCAACACATCTTTATCTAGAACCATTGGTAAATCCTTAAGTCAGTATTAACTTGCATTAAAATATTACCTGGTATTGGCAAGATGATGCAGGAAAAGTTGTTCTGCTATGGAGCTAGAGATAAAGAATAGCACAAAACCAACATTTTAATAATCACTTCCTCATATAGATAGCTTGCAGTAAGAAATAATACAATCACCAAACACACTGTTCAGTRTGATTTTAGTCTCACTGCATTTTTCTTGAGCATCACCACTAGATCTAGGCTTTTAAGCTCCTGGCACACATATTCCGGTGTACAGTTAATGAGTATCTTTTCCTATATGTAATGTAATCAGTAAAGGACTTAAGACACAAAAGAAAAACTATACTGCGTGATATGAAAATTTTAATTTGAAAGCCCTTCAGTATATGGGATGCATGTGGGAATGCAAGTAGGTGTGTAAATAAAATAGCATACACAAACACTACAAAGTGATAAATTACAGTTTTAAGTATATATAGGTGTTTTTTCCCCTCAAGTCTATGTTTAGAATCTGAGTGCTAAGAAAAATCCTTGCCAATACACTATCTTTCTAAATTTGGTGTTGGCCCCAACACTCCAAGTATCCTGGTTAGACATCCTAATTATCAATTCTATTAAAACCTGTCAAGCACARCCCACGTGTTTGAATCCTAACCAGTAATGTAACTTGCAACTCAGTCCTAAAAGCTCTCGAAATAAAAAATATACTTGGATCACCTCTACATCCTAAGACAAAGAACTTTTATTTCAAACATAGGCTTTCATTTCAAAATCACACAAGTCGTTATAATTTAGGGTCAATTAATGAAAATATTAATAATTTTACTGATCCTGCCAATACACACATGAACTTTTAAAGATAAAGACACCTTTCTAGATTTAAAGWTTTCTTTAAAAATTATGCAAWATGATTCCACCTAGAAAAATATGTAGCTATTATGACCAAATGTTTCTATAAAGTAGTATGCATTACAAATTATGAAAATGGTAACAAATAGCCATTTTTTTCGATAACAGGCTATTTTTGCATAAATTAATAAAAAAAAGACTAATCTAACCCAATCTAAATTCTCCTTTCCCGAATCTTCTGTTATTCCTGGATTTGAAATGCCGAGGTGCTTTACAAAGGAAGCAGACAGTCTGAAATTCACTATGAAGAATGTATCACTCGAGATCAATTTGCACAGAATTGGAACACTGAAAAATAATTCAATGACAGATGATGTAAATCTAATCGGTCTCAGTTAAACGGACCCATTTCAACAGAGTCCCCAAACTCCAATTTGATATGAAGCATCTGCGTACAAGAATTTAATTGATTAGTCATGATTAGGSCTGACTTGTCAATTTAGAATTTAGCCAAAGCATGTCACGCTATTTTTTTTGTTTGGTAAACTGTTTGCCAGGAGGCAAGGTTTTTTCTAAGCATCATAAAAATAATTCAACAGTGTAATTCTTCATCTGTGGTGCCAATTACACAGAGGTATCAGCATTCCCCACTGGTACTGGTGACTGATGAAATAAATTATTGGGTACATCTCTCTTCTTGTGCTGGGGCAAGTAGTATTATCAATCAGAACACAGGAAAATATTTAGAAGAGATCTGCCTAAAAAATGCATTGTGTAGCAAGTTTTGGTCAGTAATTGCGGTAAGGCTCTTCAGGAAGCTGACTAGAGGTCATCTTGTCTTACCAGAGAAAACAAATGAGTCCTGCTAGAGTCAGTACTAAGAATTACRCACTTGTTTTCCCCTTTGCTACTGAGCACTATGATTGAAGAAAACAGTGCCAGAAAATGGAACTTGGATAATAATTCTGCAGGCCTTGCACTGCTGCATGCACCTCACTCACAAAATCAGCCGTCTCTAAGGCTTCAGATGAAAGGAAAAGCATAGCAAACACGTTCTTATAGTCACACAGATTTCTTCCTCYGGAAGCAGTGAAGGAGAGCTGCTAGAGTCACACCTTATCAATTTTCTTGAAGCTTGAATGTTCTGATGAAGCCTATACACCAAAGCTAAACCACTGAACTGAAAGTGTGCTTGTTCTTTTACTTCAGAACTGATTTTAAGCCTCCATAAAAACGCTACTGCAGAACTTGTGGAATAGTAAAATACATTAACAACAGCAATTAATAGTACAAAGTAATATTTATATCTGACTTTTATGTTGTCCATCGATAAGAAAGTAGTCAGAAGAAAGTAAGAACAGTCTAAATACAAATGTTAGAATTCTATGGATGTATGACATTTGCAAAGGCTTTTACTCTTCTGATGTTTCTAAAGTATGATAATGGTAACTCATGATTGCATAATACGCTCTAAGAGATGTTTTCCTGGCCTCAAGTCATATATTAATCTGCACTCGTGAAAGGAAACATTAAGAGGAAGAAGTAATTTCTAACTAAACATATTCCTAAGGGAGCAGTTTCTTCTTTCATCTGCTGATAAATAGTGGCCATGAATTAGAGCACAAATTCATCAACACTATTCTAGAGTCAGTGTAAGCAGAGACAGGGAAATTCTGCACACAGACATGATCCTAAAATCAAAAAAAAAAAAAAAAAAAAGTATTATTTTGGAGGATGGGAAATTCTAAGAGTTTATATTTGGTCTTGCATGATCTTGCTGAGACTGCATTTTCATGGAAGGCTGATATTCTGATATTTGGCAGAGTATGAGATGAAAAGGAACTACAGACCTGTTCACTGAAAACATCTTGTTGGCTGTCAAGAGAAATACAGGTAGAAGAGGATATGTCCAAGGGCTCTATGCTTGACAAGGTACTCTGAGTTTATCACAAGGTAAGAATCTGCACGTCATCTCAAAATCTTAAAAGTGAAAAGGTTAGAAGAATTTTGACCCATTTTCCTCCAAAACTAAGCAGAAATGAGCTCTCAGATATCTCTGATTCATTGTCAAGCTGAAGAAATCAAGCATGAGTCCAGTTGACGGCAACCTTATCAGAATGCCATTGCTACTACTCTCCTATAAGCGGAACAGCTTTTCCTTCTTTTTTCTGCATAGCTTGGAGCAGATCATCTCCCTCATGGGAGACCTCCTGCTGCTGAACTAACTTACAAAAGAACATTTCTGGATATAAGGAAGGAGAGAAGGGGGACCTAAATCAGGGGTTCTGTGCAGAGGCTGTGCGGTTAGGATTCTGAATTCTTGACTGYACCTAAATGAACATCAGGTGAATCATAAGCCATTCCCCAGCCTTAACTCAGATCAGATCTGCTTCCTTGCTAGTTTCTCTTTTCCCTGAAGAAACAGACAAAGCCCACTGTTTTCACTTGTCCCTTTTGCACGAAGTGGAAAGAAAAGAGAAGAAAGAATGACCTGGACAGCAGCTTCACTGGCCAGGATCCCATGGGGATCAATTAAACTTAACTATTCCCTCTATACAGTGGCTGGCCAAAATATCTTATCTCCTCCATACACAGAACTCGTAATCCTCTGAAAATTCAGCTCAAGAGAACTCAACTGTATAACTTAAGTAGACCCTCCAAAATACCTAGCTAGTTGTGGCCACAGTTTGCATCACTAGACATTTATTACTGATTTCCATTTCAGTTTCTCCAACTACTTTTCTTATAACTTCGTGTATCAAAATGAGCAAATTACCTTTGTTAACAACTGTCAAAAGGAAATTGTGAAAGGAAAGGGGCTAAAACCAGATGAACGCAATCCAATTTGTTTATCTTTGAGATTTCTTAAAATTGTTGAAGAGAGGTACACATCAATAACATTTAAGTGAGTTAACTGATTTAGGAGCAAAACTTTTGTATAAATCAAGAAAAATAAATCACCAAAGCAAATTAATATTTGTATTTGTATTACAATTGCTTGTGAAAAAGTCGTAATGATAGTGTTCTGTACAATACACAGTACAGATATTTTAAATGTCCATTTATGTAGGCATTTGTGAAGGGAGAAAATGGGGTAAACCTTTCTCCTAAGAACTGACAGAACAGTGAATCAAAGAACTGGTAATATTCTGGAAGTTTTAATTTCTATGTCAAAACATTGACCCGTTATTTAATTTTTTAAGATGCACAGTAACAGTAATAAGTCTGCATCATTTGTTCTCTTAAACAAACACTTCTAAAGGGGGAGAAAAGGCTTTCCTCCACACAAAACCTTTTAATCTTTTAAAATACATATACTCAGGAGAGCCATATTACAGCTATGTCAACTGTAGGTTTGGGGTTTGTAGCATCTGATAGAAATATCAGATGCTAAACAGAGAGTTTACAGTGCAGAGAAGAAGCAGAAACATCAAAAATATCATATCAAGCAAAAAATAAAACAGAATTAAAAGCAGGATCAAGCACTGTCCTTAATCATTAGAGGCTTACTGGCATCAAAACTTGCTTGAATGTACAGCTAGAGATAATCAGTATCAGCGAGGGGGCGGAGGAGTGTGTGTGTGGGGAGGTGGGAAGTCTACTTTGGTCACACTGGGCATGTTAATAATTACATTATACATGAAGTATGCCACAAGAGCCCCTCTACTACAAAATACAGCTAAGACTTGGGCAGCTGCAGAGAGTTTCCTTAATTTGTACAGCCACCCACTGACATGCAGGACTTCTCATGGCTGGGCCTAACAAGGCATTTACACACACTGCTAATACATGGGACGGTACCATTCAGTAACTTACAGATTCTATCTGTCAGTGATAAGTAATAGAAGAAAATATTTGTCTTTTTTAAACTATTAGTTACATTTTGAGTAATAAACACTATAATAAATATAGCCATAAAATATTAGTATTTCATTGACTTGCTTGAAGTGCTTCCACCACTCTAACTCCAAAGGCCTTACAGTTTACTCTAAAAAGGCATATGTACTATTTTCATAGGCTGCATGCTCTGACAAGGAAATTAAAATGTTCTTATAAGATGACTTAATTATTCCCATGATTTAAGGATGTATTTCCATTAAAATAGAATTTGAAAAGTTGAAAAACATTTATTTTTCACYTTATTGTCTTTTCATTTGTGCAGAATTTGAAAATTCTTCACCTCTTTTTTCTCAGTTCCTGTATAACCTGACACATTTTTTTTTTCCCCTTGGATAAAGATAAAAGGATTCAGTCAAATATCTACAAGAAATGTAATTATTACATGTGAATGATCTTTGGAATATTTTAACACTTATAGGCATTCATCTAGGTTAGCATCAGGAAGCTTTTAAGACTAAAAAATTGTTTAAAGTTAGCTGCAGGAAGTATGTTTCATTTCAGAGATAAGATTATTTCAAAATGTGTATACATTTTTTGTTAGTATTTATTAAAAGGATAGCAAAGTCCAAACCAAAATACAGAAATCTCTACTTCCTAAAAAAAAAAAAAGGCAAGTCTAAGACTGCTGAGGAAGGTTTCTTTGTCAGCAGAGTGGCAGGTTGAGCATGGATTGGGGAATCGCATGTCCAAGAACATGTGGGGCATCAGAAGCAGAGGGAGAAAGAGGGAAGATATAGCATGGAGTGCTTAGGAGCTTCTTGTGAATTTTCCTAGAGAGCTCTAGTTCAATTCCTTCAGGAAGCCAAATAAGATATTCTCTATGAAACTACATAACGAGAAAAAAATACCTGGCTCCATGGAAAGGTTCTCCTACTAAGTCAACTGCTCAGTAAGCTTAAGAGGTCTATTAGTYCCCTAATTTCAGTGCTTGTAAAACTTACTATTTGATTCCTATATTCCTAATATTCCTATTTATTGCCTGCTAGACAATGAAATCAATGTGATACATCCTCCTGGTGCATCCTGTGCATTCCTTTCCTGCACAGGAAAGAGCCATAACAGCCATAAACAACTAACATCTTCCACGGGAAAATTACTAGAGAAACAAAGATTGGAATCACAGTACCTGGAAAAAAAAAAAAAAAAAAAGTCACACTCAAAAAAGATCTGGCCATTAGAAGAATCCTGCTGCTATTTTTTCAGTCACCATGAGACAGAACCCAAGGTGATAGTACCACATTTCCTTTTTCCATTAGCTACAGTTTGGACGCTTTTAGAGCCTACAATTTATTTTCAGGTTGTAAGAGAGTCTCACTATAAATGAGCACTTGATTACCTCTCTTCAGAGCTAAAACATCATTTCACAGATCTAGTCATCTATATGGTAAACTGCTCATTGATATCTTCATTTTGGATGAGCCAAGTCATTTGGCTCATCTAAAGAGCCAATCTAACACCTAAAGATTTTTAAAATATTCCTGTTATTAAAAATATATATATATACACATATACACTTTATGTTATTCCATTTGTATATCCAAGTAAAATTGGTACATTTGGAAAAGGAAGTGCACAAGTAATCCTATATGAATATGGCTTAAGGTAGAATGCTGGAAAATCCCCTTGACAATTTGCTCTACTTCCTGCAATAGATTTCATATTGTAACACTGTCCCATGACATGATATCATTTTTAGGGAGGAATTAAGTAATGTTCAAAATTAATCACATTGATGGCAATATTCAGTGCATGAATTATTATTTGTCTGACATGATTTTCAGTTCTCATTCGAGTACCTCATAGAAATTATATTACTTTAGCATAAATATTTGCATGAGACTTGTTGCAACTCTTTCCTAATTYTAGATGATAAAAGAGCCATGTTTATAGTCCTTCTGTTGTTTGCTTGTTTTTCAAACCACATATTCCCTTATACCATAGCTGGAGTGCCCATTTAGCCTTTAAATTACAGATTATTTTTAACAGCTGAGCTATATTATCATGAATCATCAAACTTTATTTTTCTAAGAATTGTCTGAGTCTCAATATGGATAAAAAAAAAATTTTGAAAAGCCTTACTAAATGAAATAAACACTGAATTATCAAGCCACTTTCTTTTTAGCCACAATGCCAAAAGGGTTCCGAACATTGATAATCATCAAAAAMTAGTTAACAAACAAAAACTGATCATCACCAACTTTTCAGTTACTCAGAAAAATCTGATACTCCAGCATGTGTTACTCTCTAAATATTGCTGTCACCCCTAATTCAAAGGCATTTCATATTTGTATCTTTCCACTTTAGTCCACAGAGAATAGGTAACTGAGGAGAAAGGATTGCACTGGCCTTTTTTTAATAAATACTTGCTAAAAATACCCAATGGATCTATAACAAAACAGTAGATTCAGCTAAAAGCCCTTCAGGCTCTTCAATCTTTTTCTAGGTGCTCTTCAAAAACGTTACTGAAAACTGAAAGTAATGTTAATGAGTGAAAATGAATGCAACGCAGCCATATGAGTCAGAAGTAAATTCATAGTTTCTAGAGCTTTATGATAACCCTGTAGGAGTTTGCCTATATATCTGTGAACATACACAGCAATACATATCTATCTTGTGATAAATATACATTCATTCCATTTCCTTATTGATCCAAATAGTACTGTAATTGCCACCAAGGAGAAATGGTTTTCAAACTTTATGCATACACCCAGTTCTTACATGAACTTACTTGAAGCCTAATTATTGCATCTGTTTGCAGCACAATTACTAAATGAGAGCTGATTCAATCCCCTTGTATAGATTCTTGTTTATATTTACCACACTGCCATAGTTTGTCTTATAAAATAAGTTGATGTGATTAGTCCTAAAATTCCTGTGAGAATGAAATGTCATATAAATGCATATTAGCAAACTTAGAAAAAAATATTTTTACAGTACTTTTAAGCAAAGGCTTAATATAGCCGTCTATATTCCTCCATTCATCTGAAATATTGTGAGGAATCTGATTTCACATTTACCTTTATAAATGTATATCAAGCTCAGCTATGTTTTTGTTTTTGTTGTTTTTTGTTTTTTTTACGGAATTACTAACATGGCCAAACCAAAAAACAGCACTAGAATTCAAAAGCCTTATTTGAGAGAGGCCCCTCTCGTTATCCTGTGCCTTCCCAGGGGAAAAAAAAAAAAAAAAAAAAAAAAAAGGGCAGCCAGCTGTACAACTGACAAATAACAGTAGTCGGAGAAGAATGGGTGAGGAAGAAAGAAAAGAAACCCTTCAGGTGCAAAAAAAGGCATCAAGATTCAAAGTTTCCTGCTTCCTACCTCCACCTTTCTTGCTTGAGGACCAGCTTGGCCATACACTTACCAGAGATGAGCTTCTAGATGACTTTGACATAGAGAAACTGATTATCTACATTTTAAATGGATTTATGGAGCAGATAATTCAAACTGTAGCCCCTCTAAGCACATGCTACAGTGGAAATGATGATAACAAACACAACTCTGCGGTCTGTGGATGAAAAAAGATAAGTAGACTCTTTTTCTCTGCTTTAAAAAGATGAAATTCCACCCAAACTGAATCCTGGACACATACTTTTTTCTTCTTGTATCTGGGTACAAATGAGAAATACTTGGATATTTGGGTTCAGACATCTAATTCTTACTAATTTCAGTGGGAGACAAGAGATCAAGGTACTTCTAAGAAGGGTATTAAATGTCTTTTTATACTTATATGATTCATTTCGTATTGAATTAAATAATAAAAAATATTAAAAATAAAAGTATTGTTATTTTTAATTCAAAATCAAGTTACCAACCTCACAAGTTGAAACAGTAATTTTTTAATCATACTAAAAATAAAGTGCATATATGATAATCACAAAGTGCCTATGCAATATAATTATGTATAGAAAATGCAGCATAACTCTCTGAAAACTGTATTACGCTCAACTTGTGGCTCCAAATTTTGTTGGATTTCTTCCAAGGAACATTTCTAAACCTGGCAGATTTCCCAGGATCATGTATTTCAAGAAGATTTAAGTTCAGCTCTTAATTCTGGATTGAATAAATCCATTTCTGCCTCAGGAGAAATTCACAAGGCAGCTGAAGCAGTCCATCACTTTCTCCCAGAACTGAAATTAATTGATCTATAGAGATTCTTGTAACTAAGCATAAAGAATTTACCTTTTTCTCTCTTACACAATATCTTTAAAAGAACTATTTTTAAAAAAATCTAATTTGCTAAGAAGTAACACTAAAGATTCTGCATTTAATCTTGCTCATTTTTGGACTATATTATAATATCCTTTTCATAGTCATCAATACCTTTGTCAGAAGATCAAAGATAATTGTTTAGCAACTTCTAAACGTACTAAAAGGTGAAACACAAGGAAAAGAACTTCTTATATCAGCAGTAGCTTTCAGAATATACATTCAGTATCTAGCTTTTTTAATGTAATGAAGAATACTGAAAGTTTATCATCACAGGCAAAAATGCTAGATTATATAAGCAGAAAATCTTTTACTTCAGTTCCACAAGAAAGAGAGTGTTGCAAATTCGGCTGACTAAAATCACAGAAAACTGAAAGAGTGAATGAGCAACTTCAGTTACACCTTTTTTTGTGTACTTTTCACAGGGGAGAAATGTCACTCCTTTCACAATTTTGTAAAATTAAATTTATGTACATAGAAGACTTAGACATCCAGAAAGTTATAAACATAATTCTGATAATTTACACTTTGATATCAAAAATCCTGGATTATGTACCATTCTTGTACCATGCATACAATAAAAATGTCAAAAACGTACATACAGAATTGAGCTGCCCATTAAAGTTCATACCAAAAAAAAGTTATCAGTAGTAACTGCTTTCTCCTACTTTACCTTTACAAAAGCACCTTTTTTGAAACAGCCAAATAACTTGGAGAAAGACTGAAGATAATTATTTTGATAAAATGGACCAGCAGACATGGATTCCAAAAATCTAAGTAGAATTTTTATGCCACTTAATTACCTTATTTTTTCAAATCAAATACCTATCTAACATTTTCTTGAAAACTTATACAAGTGGAGTACTACAAAGAATTCCAAATGTCATTCTGTCTCCAACTAAAAAGGTGAAAATATGGCCTTACTGAAGTTAGCAATATACTCTGGTTTCAAAGAGGGCATGACTTTCCTCAAGTACAGAAAGTCTGTGAGGAAATTTTAGAGGTTAAATAACTGTAATTATATATCTTTTTAACAGGCAACACATTTAACATTATTTGGGAGCTTCAACCTAAGGCACATACACAAAAAAAAAAAAGAAAAATTTACTGCTTGCAATCTCTAATGCTATTTCGACTATGAGCACTTAAAAGTCCTTCCCTCCTGTCATGGACAGCAGTGAGACAAACTGGTATCCTGCAAACAAATGTTCTTCCAGTTTGTCCCAAGCGAGAAAGCCTGGCTTAATTTAGTTAGTCAGCCTCCAGCAGCTTCTGGCTGTAAAGACGACTTGCGCCGCTTTGCAATAGAGTACTATGTATAATAAAATTCTTTTAGTATATTCTTGAAAAGATACTGCATTTTAATATGAGGTGAAACCATTTTCCTTCAACTTTTACAGAAACCAGACATCTATAGATCTGAATATAAATGTTCAGTACAGTCTTCATTTACTAGCTTGAAGGAAACAAGAAGAAAGATAACATATCTTTACTCACATTCACTTTACCTGGTAGGTTAATATTTCTGGGCATTCACCATGGTACCAGCCCTATATAGCAACAAAAAATATCGCAAAAAGTCACCATCATGTTGCCATTTCTGATCTTTAGAGCCAGTAACTGAATCTGTTTCTGGGATTCTGTACTGCTTGTTGTGGTTTTACACTGCCTCACCCTCCTGTTCAAACCCATTAAACTGCCATCTGCAGGTTCATATTATTTTGAGGGGCACATTGAAACTTAGTAGCTTCTGCTTATTCTGAAAATGTACCCAAAACTCTACTTGTGTATCCTCAGAATCCCATTCTGCCTCAGACTTTGTTGCCTGTTATCTTGGCTATGAAGAAAAGCAGATTTAATAACTTTTAAGTAGCAGGATATCAGGAATACCAGCATTAGAAATGTTTAAATTAGGCATTTGATATGCAATTCTTCACTTCCCATCAAATGTCTTCAAGCTTTTGTTGCCCACTTCAGCAAATGAGATTATTCTAGTCACGTTTCTAAGGTGTTTTCTTTGATGTGCAAATAAATGAAAAACTTCAGATAAGAAAATTCAATATATTTTGCATTCTTCATGTCAGTATATGAAATAGATGAAGCAAGGTTATTTTGTATTGGCAGCAGAAAATGTCACAAGGCGTATTTAAAATTAAATGTAGTAATTGCAGAAAAATGTGTTTTAATATGCTATTATAATAACAACAGGAGTCTAGAGATGAAAGGGTAGAAATAAATTTCAAACATTTCTCCTAGGTATAACTGAATATAGAACACCAATGCCATGTACTTTTTATAGTTACAGACCCACTGGACATATTTAAAGTACATTCATCTGATGTTTTACATGAGACCTTAGGCACCATAAATACTGAGGTAATTTTGTCTAGTTGAAACTTTTAAGATTTTTTTTTTCTAGCTCTGATATTTGGTTAGGTTTTTTTGTTGTTGTCAGATGCATGTACCTGATGCTTTCACTTTAAGCAACCTGAAGTACCTTAGAAGTTAAAAAGTCCAGGTGGGCTGATAAGGTTTGGTTGCTAACAGTCCCATTATCCAGTTTGGCTAAGTTAAACAAATTTCTTCTAGGTGTTCTTGGCTACTAAAAAGGTCACAATACTACTAACAAGGTGGGTAAAATCTATGTCTAAAAGAGAAAAGTAAAAAAAAATAGAGAGTAAAAAGGTATTTTAATTAGATAGTTTCTATGGAAACAGTTCAAAATGTA
This sequence comes from Eudromia elegans, assembly GCA_003342815.1. NCBI lineage: Eukaryota > Metazoa > Chordata > Aves > Tinamiformes > Tinamidae > Eudromia > Eudromia elegans. The sequence continues at coordinate 1,361 of PTEX01000308.1, read as the reverse complement.
TTATTGAACACTCCTTTCCTGGCAGGTACTCAGCAATTACTTGAAACTGGTTTATGAAAGGAATGGTATAAGAGAAATAAACTGACCACTACAGTTGATAATTTTTCCTAAAACTCAAGGATGTTGGCTTTAGCAAAGCTTTGAGTCTTTATTATTATTCCAGACAAGACTATGCCCAGCCTCAATGAAACCATCCAAAACCTGAGCAGCGCTGGGTATGCTAATCTGGTGTTTTTTCAATCCACTCTTTCAAGAATATTAACATCCTTCACTGCCTCCTTTCTTTTTTTTTTTTTTTTTCCTCTCTTGGAGTTCTTCTTTGCCTATTTTTCTCTTCCATTTCACAAATATTTTACCGAGATAATTCTACTTCTGCAGAAGTGCCAAGAGACTATATGACTAAATAATAGGCCAATTAACATAAAAACCTTGGTAAAATCTTCCAGTTGCTGAAGTAACTAATAGGCTTCTATGAAGTGTTTTATATGACAGAATTTTTAAAAAGCCTATTTTAAAGCCTTAACCATTTGTGATTTATCTGCTGTTTAGATTTTCAAAAAAGCATGACTACACTTACTAACTTTTGTGTGTGTGTGTGTATATATATATGTGTATAGATACTCGTATAATTTTTCCCCCCAGAAAGGCCACTAATTCCATTTCAACACATCACACAGGTGCAGTAAAACTGTTCTCTGATGCTTCGGGCACTCTTGAGGGACATCTAAGTTTAGGTAGAGAAAGAACCTATGGCCAGATCTCTGACATTCACTATCAATACACAGTCACTAATCAGCAGAATAGTAGCTTTGGGGCTCTGTTTCATGAGAAAGGATTTTACCTCCGTGCTTTCTGAACCTTAAAGTGTTTAATTCCAGGAGACTGTTTCAGCAGCCTGACTCCGGAGCAAATGAAAAAGCATTTCAGCCTAAAATATCTACCTTCAGGAAGAGAGCAGGATTTAAAATGCATCCCTATCCAGTGCTTCCTTTTATGCAATCACCAGTTCAGATTAGGGATTTGAGAAACCAACTCCTAAGAACTTAAAATCCCCCTTGTATAGAACTGGGAGTTTCAATGACCAACTTGTATTTTGCAAATGCAATTAGGCAGTGGAGCACCTCAAAGTCACATGCCATAACATGGCTATCCCTTTCAATCTCTTGTCTTGTCTTTCTTACATCTCTCATTTAAGAAAAAAAGGACTGTGCAGACCAGATGAGAATATCTACGCCACAGCATGATGCTACAGTTATTTGAAATTCAGACTCTGACATTTTGTTTACTTTCATAAGCACCTAAAATCAACATTTTTATTTCATAATTGAAAGATAAAATAATTAGTACAATCTCAAACTTGT
>PTEX01000307.1:702703-793418 GCA_003342815.1 Eudromia elegans | reverse complement strand
CCAGCAGGAAGAGCAGGAGTTTGCAAAATTAAAAGAAACAACCAAGTCAAAACTCTTCTCCCAAAAATTCCTAAAATGTGCCAAAGCGTGGGCTGTGTGGTTGGTGGCCAAGAGCTTAGCAGAAGAAAAGCAGGTAGCCCAAGCAGAGATTCAGAACCTGAAGGAGGAGAAGGACAACCTGAAAGCTGAAGTAAAAGTACAACGAGTTAAACTCGAGGAAGGCAAAACCCGCGAGGACACCGCAGCTGTGGAACAAGTGAGGAGCATCTTGAAGTATCAGGAGGTGTGCAAGCAGGGAAAGGCCATCATGAGCGAATGTCAGCAGCTACAGGAGAGACTCACAACAAGTACCAAAGCCCTAGAGGAGTGTCAAGGGGCCATCCGAGTGCTAGTGAAAAATATACAGACTCTGAAATAGAAGGGCACGGACCACCGAGTGTGCGAGGCCAGCATAGAAGAAGGCATGAGGAGGGTGGCCGTGCAGTTGCAGGGCAACCGAGCCGTGAGGCAGGAAGCCACCGGCTCTGAGCTGGCGCCAGAAAAGTGGGCCCAGAGCCCCAGCCCTCCTGGTCATAGTCTAGGCARGCCCGTCCTCCGCCTTCCCTGGGCTCGTGGTCATGTTGCAGCGGGACCACGGGGGAAGGCTCACACAACCCCGTGGGGGACCAGGAAGGAGAGTCCAGCCGCTGCCGAATGTGGCAGGGGCAAGCCATTATAGAATGTGCCAACAACATCTTAAAAACTTTAATAAAAAAAGAGAGAGAATTATGCCTCTGGAGTACACCAGATGAACTACTTACCAAAGCCTTAACCATTAACTTACTAACTTTTGATGAGAAAGGGCTGTCTCCTATTCATAAACATTGGGGCCCTCTGTTTGCCTCTCCTACTCCACTTCCTCTTGTGAGGTGGAAAGACCCTCTGAGTCAGCAATGGCAACCAGCTGCTCCCCTACTAATCCAAGGGAGAGGTTTTGCTTGTGTCATTCCAGAAACAGCTCCACACCCTATCTGGGTGCCGGCGAGGGATGTCAGACCTGATACCTCCGCTTGACAATCTACCAATGACAGAGATGCAACAGATGTCCCTGGATGGGGAGAGGAACCCTGATGACCTGGGGTGACATTAAAGCTCTCCCAGAACAAGCCCGATGTGTCATGCCTCCAGGGACCACTCTTTCTCCTGTCTCTCTCCTTTTCATGATGTGTGCTCTACTTACTAATAACTCTGCTAATGTGACACTCAAAGCTAATATCCAATGTAACTTTAATGGAAAAGTATGATTTGAATTGTGCAGTACAGATTTCACCAAACAAGCCACCAAAGCAAGGCTCGCAGTACATGGCAAGAATGAGGTAATCACTCTTATTACAACTGAATAGTGGCTAAACTCCAAAACCGACAACACAAGTCACCCTCAGACGTGCACGAGGCAAGACCAGGTAGGAAAGAGCAAATGCCTCCAATGAGATTGATTGTTCGGTCCTGATGAGGAGCCTTGAGCCACAGGGGGGTTTGCAACATCCTTGCTGGACTCGTGGGTGATAGTTCATTTTCATGGACTGTTAGAAGTGGGATTGTGGGCCTATAACCCACAAAACATGGCCTTGTGTTGCCAGGCTTTGTAATAACTCAGGCCTTAGTACCAAGACTTGCCAGCCTTGCTTTGTCTGGACTTGGCTTGCCAGGAGTTTTGTGTGGGCTTGTGTAGCTGTCACAGCAATCATCACACAGGGGCAGATAGATCTACTAGACATCGAGGTACAGGATTTATGGAGGCTTGCCACCACTTCCTGTGACCAGCGATTTCTCTTGTCTGTGATATGCACCACTCCGAAGTCTGCCAATCACTCCAGGTTGTCCCTCCAAAACTGGGTTCTGAGTCTGTATAACTCACTTTAGAGCTCACATCTCAAGCTATTCAAGTTTCAGTCCTCGCCAGTGACTTCCTTAATGACATGCTTTCCAACTTATGAACCTTCTTTAACCTTCTTTAATGGGATTATTTTTTGTCTGGAGTTGGGTGGTTTCTTCCTTGATGTTTTATGTCGTCAACAATTAATTGGGTGCGCTTTACCCAGGCTCTTATGGCTTCCATACAGTTGGCTTTAAGAAAAAAGAAAGGGGGGAATATATGGGAGTGTGCAGTCAGGAGTCCTGGCTGGCAGCAGATACGCCTCCCACTGGGATGATCCCCTGGCTCTCTGCCCAACCTCCTGGCTATATATTGAGTGGTAACTGTGTAATAAAGTTGGACCTGCGCCATCAGCCTTGTCCCTGGAGTTTCTCTCTGTCGCCACCCTCACCAGGGCACAGGCTGCCCCACATATTGGCACCCAAACAGGGACGCCCCACATTTTTGTTTTTAATTTGGAAACAAAATTGCATGTTTATTAGTAGTCTTTTGTCATATATCCATCTTGACATTGAAGCAAAACTGAAGTGGATACAATACACAGTTCTGGTCAATTTCTACATGAAATATAGACAATATGTCAGAGTTTAATGGCAAAGTCCTTCCTTCCTTCTTGATGTGGCATGCTCAGATCCACAAGGGCTGTTAAGGTAAATGTTCAAGTGAACATTTGTGCAAATATTTAATCACAACTGTTTCTTCTGCAAACATTTTTGCAAACAAAACTGTGCTTATATAAATGTTTGCAGAAGTGAATGAAAGAGGCTAGTAAATACTCTGGCAAACTGTTTTGCTAGAAGAGCTTAGGGATTTTCAGTATCCCAACAAATTAAATAAAATCTCACTATGTGTGGAAAAAAAACGTAAAAAACAAGATTCAATTTAAAGATAAAAAACATGATCTTAATGAAAGGTCTTCCCAGATCTGTTGCTTATGAGTCCTCAACATTTGCCACAGACAGACGTTTATGTCCTTGCCACACTTAATCAGTGATTTAAGGTCAGGAAAGGCAGTAACAGATGGATCAGCTGCAGACTGAAGTCTCTGTTGGTGAAGACACATTTCCTCTGTGTGGAAAAAAAAAAAAAGATTGTCTGTTTTGAAAGTCTGGGAAGGGTATAAAATAGTACCTCCCAATCTGTGATCTTAGAATTCTACGGAAGTCTGTAAAAGGCGACTAAGAAAATATTTTAATATTTTCATGATTACTTATATTTTCTCTATATAGAGCCTTACATCACCTGAAAATGTACGTCTTCTACATAATCATCTCTACTTCCAATCAGTAATCACATCCTATCTCCTTCGTTGTTTAAGTACTAATAATTGGCCTGAAAGAACAGAGAGAAAGCTTCACTTTGGATTTTTTTTAAAGTATTTCCATTTTTAAATTCAAAATCAGTTTATCTATTATTTTATCTCTTAGTAACTTGAGTTACAACATCAGTGCTTACCTTTAGAAATATCAGTCATTGTTCAAGTATGCACAAACAATCAGGGTATTTTTTTTCTAGAAGGCACAGAGAAGCTGCACAGTATGAACCATATTTTGAAGCAATTTCTCCTACTGTTTGTTCTCTGACTTTGACCTCAAGGTTAATTTTGAAGTCTCCCTGATGCACAACCTTAGAATTCACCTGAGCCTTTTTTATATTCTTGTTCAATTCATCTCTGAATTAGCAAAACAGGCTGACTACTTCTACCATGGCATATTTTGATGAGTGCAAAGTGTCAGCTGGAAAGCTTCTCATTTCTTCAAAGTGAGATGAACTCCTAAAAAATCCTCTCTAGAAGATGTATTACAGCTTCTGTAGAGGCAGGGAGTAACACTTTAAGGTATAAGTATATATACATAACTATGTATAGACTCACTAAACTGATTAGTTCTGCTCCTGATCATGGCCATGAAAAAAAAAGAATTCTTATAAAAGGTTAATTATTTTATATCTGGCAGATAGTTATTTTCTTCTAGGAAGTTGAAGTACAAATAGTATGAGAATGGAAAGGTGGTTTAACACTCTTTCATTATGTTAAGCAAATCTTGAAATAATTCATATTGAAATATGAAAAAAAAGTAGATCATTTAAACTGAGGAACCTACAAAGTATTGGGTGTTTTTATTTTGCTTCTGATTAAATTCAATTTTAAGCCCAGTTTAATTTTTCAAGAAATAAAGAAGGATAAACCATCTAAAAATGGGCTACTGTGATAGATTCTGCATTGTCAAGAACCGCTAGGAACCACCATATGCCTTATCACAGAAAGCCAAAGCAGACTGAAATCCTCAGATGAAGCTAGAAGAGTGTGATATTTGTCACATAAATGAAACACAGCTGACAGAAAACTAGTATGTTGCCATCAGAAACAATCTAGATTAAGCAAAAATATCTTCTTGAACGTTTCAATCTTCAATATTGAACTTATCTTCCGTTCTAAAGAAGGAAAGTATGGAGTCCACTGTTATTTCCAAAGAGTTAGACTAATTGTTGAGCTTATGTGCAAAAGATGCTTAAAAACATGAGAAATCTTCTATTTAATGGTAATTGTTTATTTATGGAGGAGTTGGATACAATCCATTGCTCGTATATCTTGCATATCTTTTTTTCAGATCCATGTGAGCTTTGAAACAAATACTGTAAATGAAATGAAGGACACTCAAACTGAATTCAAATATACTGCACGTGTACAGGTAAGCAGTAAAATAACCTGTATTTGAAGATTAGGTCTTTAAATTATACTTATATGAGCAATTACTTTTTAGAGAAATACACACACATTTTCTTTGTCAGTATTCAGTAAATGAATAAGTAACATTAAGTTCCGTAACTATCATAAATAGTTAGTTTTTTTTATTTCTGTTTATGATTGCAGAAAATCCAGGCAAGATAATGTGGTTTCTTTGCATCTATTCATTTAAAAATATTTTAATTAATTTCTATCGACCTTTTATTCCTCTGTGAGTTGACTCTGAACAGCTCACTGAGTATTCAGGCTGTGTGTACTGACTGCCTGTAGAAATGGAGTCAGAGCTATCTGACTTGATCTCCTCCACTGACGAAAGGGATTTCCACATGCCACAGACTTGGACATCAAAGATATAGCAGATAGATTAAGTACGTTCAGAATTTTTAAAACCATTTGTTCTTGGGGTCACCCAAACCTTGCGTGAGGTGTCTTTCCTAAAAAGAAACAAATTAGATTCAAGATTTATTGGCTGGCTATAGAGTTTATAATTAATTTTCTCTTGTCACTTCCAAGCAAAGAAATGGGATTCATGGATCAATGGCTGGGCTGCTGTGGGTGCAGCTGCTTCCCAGGCTGGGCTTTCCTCTAAGAGGCTTCTGCAACACCGTAGGCTCCATGAAATTACTCAAGTTTTAATGATGTAGGTATGTGAGGCTGGGCTAAATGGAGTGTGATTTAATTATCTCTATGCCAGGGCTTTGGGTGTTTTGAAACTGTCTTAAGCAGTGTCCCATATCATAATAATTATGTAATTTCTTATGGGAATAGTTGTGCATGGGAGCATACAATTTGCTTTCCAGAAATATTTATGTGGCAAAATTTTGATGTCTGTGGAAGATGAAAAGCACAGGCAATGTAAGATAAATTTACAGCTAAGCAAGTAGGAGTTTTTTAACTCACTTTTTTTTTTCTTCTAATAGCTCAATATTAGCGCTGAAAAAAAACATGAATAAAAGCCTTAGTTTCATAAAATATTTTGTGTGCTAAGAAGTCTATGCATGGAAAATATGGTGCTAACTAAGCAATTGTGGCACAGGAGCAAAAAATAGTGTGAATGAACTTCAAAAAAATTAGTGGGTCTCAGGGACACATCTCATTTGTTCAGCCTCTTCAGCTTCCCTTTCATTGTGTCTGGTATCTCAAAAGCTCTAGAGAAGCTAGAGCATTTTGAATCAAAACATCCAAACATTTTGGATTAAAATTCAATTCATTGTATGCACTTTACTCCTGTTTCAATGGTAGAGGAAGGAACATATTACTGCAGAAAAGACAGTGTGTTTGTCTATATACATGTCCATATTTATGTCAACATATATTTGAATTAAAAATGTCATGTATTGGTTTTCATGTTTCAAGTATTTTATTTTTGAGGACTTTTATATGCGGCTTATGCTAGAATGCATTCAAGAACATTCTAGCTATATTAAGCTGTGCGGTGGTAAGGCTAGTCCACATCTGCAGTAATTGAAACACATTAAATAACGCATTGGTAAAGGGGGCACATTTTTTGGTTTAGCCACGATCTGCTTGTACGACCAGGCTTCAAGTGATTTCCTCAGGGAGCTTTGGTCTCAGAGGGATCACAGTTCTGAAACGAAGGCTTTTGACACCGTCCCTCACGGCATCCTCCTGGGCAAGCTCCAGAAGAGTGGGTTAGATGAGTGGACAGTGAGGTGGATTAGGAACTGGCTAAATGACAGGGCCCAGAGAGTAGTAATCAGCGGTGCCGAGTCCAGCTGGAGGCCTGTGGTTAGTGGTGTCCCCCAGGGGTCAGTCCTTGGTCCGGTCCTGTTCAATTTATTCATTAACGACCTGGATGAAGGGATGGAGTGCTCCCTCAGCAAGTTTGCTGATGATACTAAGCTGGGAGGAATAGCTGACAGCCCTGAGGGCTGCGCTGCCATCCAGAGGGACCTGGACAGACTGGACAGCTGGGCGGCGAGTAACCTCATGAAGTTCAACAAGGGCAAGTGTAGGGTCCTGCACCTGGGGAGGAATAACCCTAGACATGCCTACAGGCTGGGGACCAACCTCCTGGAGAGCAGCCCTGCAGAGAGGGACCTGGGCGTCATGGTGGACGACAAGTTGACCATGAGGCAGCAGTGTGCCCTCGTGGCCAAGAAGGCCAATGGGATCCTGGGGTGCATTAAGCAGAGCGTCTCCAGCAGGTCGAGGGAGGTGATTCTGCCCCTCTACTCAGCCCTGGTGAGGCCGCACCTCGAGTACTGTGTGCAGTTCTGGGCTCCCCAGTGCAGGAGGGATGTGGAGCTGCTAGAGAGAGTCCAGCGCAGGGCCACAAAGATGATTAGGGGTCTGGAACATCTGCCCTATGAGGAAAGGCTGAGAGAGCTGGGCCTCTTCAGCCTGGAGAAGAGAAGACTGAGAGGGGATCTGATCAATGTATATAAATATCTCAAGACAGGGAGTGAGGAGGAGGGGGCTGGCTCTTCTCAGTGGTGGCCAGTGATAGAACTAGGGGAAACGGCCAAAAATTGAGGCACCAAAAGTTCCACAGGAACTTGAGGAAGAATTTCTTAACAGTGAGGGTGACGGAGCACTGGAACAGGCTGCCCAGAGACGTGGTGGAGTCTCCTTCTCTGGAGATCTTCAAAACCCGCCTGGACATCTCCCTGTGCCACATGCTCTAGGGGACCCTGCGTGTGCAGGGGGGTTGGACTAGATGACCTCTACAGGTCCCTTCCAACCCTAGCCATTCTATGATTCTATGATTCTATGAACCTCTCATCCTCCAAAAGAGCCACGGGAATTTGATGGGTCTTTTCATTACACATTATTTTATACAGAAGAGGACTTGCTGCTGTGATTTATTTAACGATTAACACGCAAGGCTAAAGTAAGTAGCTGAAGAGGGCACAGATTTTAAAAATTTAATACCCCTGTCACTAGCTGAGAAAAGAAGAAAAGGGGAGGCCAGGGGAAATGCAGGCGTACATGAGGGAAGAGGAAGATGCAAGGAAGGCTACTGTGGACCCGGCTCCCCCAGGACTGCATGGCCAGGGACCTGGCGCCTTTCTCTCACACGGGAGGTTTTACCGTGCGCCGCTGCAAAGACCTGGCGACAGTGGTGGGTGCAACCATCAGCACCAGCACCTGCAGACACTTGTTGCTTTGCTCTCCCCAGAGGCAATGGCTAAAGCAGACACAAAGACCCAGGCACATCCCTCAGCCCTGGGTGCAATTGTGCAAGAATTAGGGCTTACTAATTAAAAAAAAAAAAAAAGCAGCTATCATACAAAACAGTTGTGAAGGAAAGCCAGAAGCTGGATGTGGCCCTTCCCCATGCTTGCTTGTCTCTCTGCGCCAGTGGAGAGCCCGGAGCGGTGGCTCTGCGTGGAGAAGCCTGAGGCACATCAGGCCTTGGTCAGCCCCGAAACTCTGGCTTTGGCCTGTGCAAAAGGGGTGAGGAAGGAGCAGGACTGGCCGGGGCCCAGGAGGTGCCGCCCTGGCTGCTCCCACTCCTGTGTGCCCTGTTCATCCTGTCCTGAGGACTGGTGGAGCTGGGCAGCCATGGGGAAGGGAGGAGAATGGCGATGCTGGGGCACCACGCGGGACTTTGGTCAGCGGTGCAGGCAGGGCCACCAACATCTCTGGGAGCTCCTCGGGAGGCTCCCAGGCATCAAGGACGCGGCCGCTGTCCCAAGGGCAGCCAAGCCCCAGTGCCAGACACTGCATGCAGGGCTGGGGCTCTGCCTGCTACCCCCCTCGGGGGATGGTTTCCTCATCGGGGGCAGAGGGGGGAGAAAAAAGGGCCAATCTTGAACACTTTCTCAGCTCCACTTCAAGCTGGGAAAATTGCATCTCTGCCCTGCAATTGTTGGCCAGATTTAATTTTATCCAAGATAATTTTCCTGAGCTGTCCTGTGGCTGCATTTTTATGAGAGGCTTTCTGGGCTCCAAGAAGCTCTTAATTCTAGCTCAAACATTAGTGCCAGGCAGCCCATGGAGAGGGAAGATCTCATTATTTTTCTCTGAGATTCCACGTTTGGCAGCCGCTGGAGCAAATGGATTGCAAAAGCCTGGATGAAGGGTCCAGCTTCGCGCTGACACGCAGGGCACATGTTTCCCATGTGAAAATGCCCTCACTTCTCGACGAGACTTCACCAGGCAGACAGGTTTGGGAAGTTTTCTGTGGGAATGACGCTCAGTCCCGCTGGTGCCCGAATCCTGGGGCTTCCAGGTGTTTCCAAAACGTGTCCTCCTGAGCCCCTGTTGCAGACAGTGAAAGCCTCGGTGCTGAATGAGCATTGCTGAGTCAGATGTGAGGGAAGCCCAGAAAACAGTGAGGAAATAGGAGGCTCAGAAGAAACAGGGGGACTGGAGTGCTTCGCAGAAGTGGAAAAGGATAAACTGAAGGGATTTGAGTAGATTCAGGATTTCTGCATCGACTCTTGTTTTCAAGGTGGTAAAACTTTAAAAATGCCAGGGAAGTGGTTCACAGCAGTGCAATGCAAAAGAGAGGCTAAATTAGTCTTCTTCAACCTCACAACAGGAATCGTTAATGCTGATTTGTGAGAGCCAGAAGTGTCAGCTTTTATTCTTTGCTGAGACCTTAAAAACAGAAGAGAACAGAGGATGAAAGGAAGTCTCATTTATTTTTCCTGTTTTTGAAAGTAATGCTCATCGTCTCCCTTTCTCTAATGACTCATTGAGGCAGCAAGAAAGCAAAAGGATCCCCTTTGCTCTGTGCTCAGGACATAAATAACCTTATCTCTATGCCGGTACAAGCAACGTGCATCAAACATCTCTTTTCTGGCATTGCCAGGCTATTTTATTACGCATACTCATACTGACTGTTATTTGCTGACATTTTTCCAGCGCGGTTGTGTTCTCTTAAACACAGGTATGCAGGAAATTCAGTTGCAGCGTTGCTATGCCACGTGCACATCTGGAAACCTCCGCTGAAGTCAGCAAATGCCTGTAAGCCAAGAGAACTTGAACAAATAGTTACTGGGATCTCAGACTGAGTTCTACCACTCTGAGTGGTGTAAGTCCCTGACACCACACAGACCCAAGATACAAGACGGCTGCAAAATGGCCACAACGCAGGTGTACCAGGAGTGGGGAGAAAACCCATGATCGCTCCTGCCTATGAGCTCTGCAAGCACTGCTGCGTGCGAGGAACATTCTCACACCTGGTTGAGCAGGGCACAGGTAGGGCAAGAGTGGGCAGAAATAAGAGGGAGCTGAGCAGGGGTGTAGCTGCCATCATCTTGACCTAGGGCTCTTTGGTATCTATATAAAGGCTGGTGAAATAGCACCATAACTGATGGTTTGATCAGTCTGCCTGGGGAACCAAGTTTACAGACACAGAGAAAAGGAGATGTGATTTTTCACATTCCTACCTCACTGACCAGCAATATTGCTCCTATCGAACAAGAAATTTCCCAACCTCTATTCACCTAGTTAAGCCACATTGATGCATGTCATATAGGATGCCCTGTGACACACTTTGAAGAGTGCAAGGTGGGAGATGTGGTTGAGCACACATTAAATCCTGAGTCCCAAGACCTGAGAGAGGGTGGTAAATTTCTTCAATGTCTGTCAGATGAACTCTGTGATATTTTGGATGTGGGCTGCCCGCAGTAGCAACCACTTAATGCACTATCAGATTTTGCAATAATTGGCTTGTAGGGGCTTCCTTTGCAAGACTAGAAGTGATTTTTCTGGCATCACATTTTATATAAGAGTACTATGTCTTGTGCCATTGCTGGTATATTTGACTTGTTTGTTGTCTAATGTTTCAGATTAATGCTATTTAAGATTTATTTTGTAATTTTCAGCATGCCAATGCAAAACATATAGTTTGTGCATACTTTTTGCCATCAGGTTGGAAAAAAAAAAATTGCTTCTTGATGCAGAAATGGTGCCAAGTGTTGAAACTTTGCCATGATAGATGACAGAAGCTCAAAATATACCTTGTTCCTGTATATCACTTCTTTGACTATGATGAGCTTTTTATATAACATTGTGGGTTTCATTTCCCAGCTTGTCCCCAGAATATCCTTGGAACTGAGGAGTGCTGTCCCAGCAATGTTATTATGCTGACAAAAAGATTTTAATTTTTAGACAGTTATAAAATATATGAATATAGGCACAATGTTTTAGATGCATAATGTAATGCCAGGAATAGCTCACCAGTCATGTTAATCAGATCATCATTCACTCAAAATCCCAATAATTTGAAGTATAGCTTGTCTAAGTGGAGGTCAGAAAAGACACAGCTAAGGTCAATAATTATTGTTGATATGAAAAACGGATGCTCAGTAGATGGGACAGTAGACAGTATAAAACTTGTAATATTGGTATGTGAGAGGCTCCTACAGTCTTGCTTTTTTCAGTTCCTGTGATTTCTCATCCACTTGCACTTGTTAGCACCTCATGGTTTGGACAGATTCATCAGTTCAAAAAAGAGGGGGCTTCATAGCACGAGCTCTTCTGTCTTTTGGGGCTAAAGCAGTTGATGTAAAGTCAGTGCTTTCCAATCCTGTGAAATGTGGTCGGAGATCTAAGACTGATATCACAGCATACCTGTTGCATTTAGTGATGCCCTTTTAAAATAATTACAGCAGAAATTCCTCTTGACTGAGGAAATGCTGGACAGCTAAAGTCCTCCCTTTAACCTACATAAAACTAGCAGGCATTACGCTTCTCCTCTTAGCAGCTCTGTATAATATTCCTTGTGTCAGTGCATTTTGAAACAATTGGTTTGCTAGACATAAGGTCTGGAAGATTGAAAAGGTGAACAAGAAAACTGTCTTTTCCTAACCATGATATGTTAAATAAGTGAAAACATTTCCTTCTTTGTTATAAAAATAATGACAGTACTAAACTGTAGGTTTGCTGTGTTCTGGAATAATGGTTGTTTAAATAATTATTCACATCTCTAGTAAGATTCTTACAAACGTCTATACCAAGAACAGTTTTAGGTCAGCAATCTAAGAAAAGATGGATAGATGAAACCTTAGCTCATTAGTCATTCAAAATAGTTCTGAGGAGGACAACCTATTTATTAGAAATTCGTGATCTAAAAATATTTGGCTGTGCAGATTTGATTGCTCTTCTGTGCCACAAGGTGTCATTGTTTTACCAATATCAGCTTTTAAAATCCACATTACTGAAAAAATCTGAAAAAAAAAAATCCTTTGCCTGGTGTTTTAAGAACTTGGAAACATACACAGCTAATTATCTAGTTTTTAGCTGCCAGAGGAATGTAGAAAATGGCAACCTGTCAAAGACTGAATCAGAAAGATCTCCTTGGCGCTTGTTAATATACCAGTGAGCTTTCAAGGACTTCAGGCTGGTTTCTGTTCCCCTTCCCTTTGCAAGGGCATGGAGCACTGGCCATTTGATCCCCTTGTCCTGGTATACAGTAAGGCTTTTTTATTTTTTATATTTTGATATCTTTGAAGATTATATGTGGCCTTTTGAAAAAATCCCAGGCTCCTCAGCGAATGTCAGCTTCATGGCAGCTCTGTGGCCACCTCTACTCTGTGCCTGGGAGGGCTGCGTTGTCATTTCCTTCATGTCAGAACCTGTGGAGTTGTGCTGGTGTTAGTAACACAGCACTTCGTATGTTATTGAGCTTGCTGCATAGGCATCAGGATACTGCAAAGCAGAAATGCTGGTGGTATTCAGTACTTATAGGAAACAGCGTGGGCTCAAGCATTAGTACTACAGCCTCTTCTGCAAGTGTGTCAGCCCAGTCAGAGCCCAAGAATATTTGCCCACTCAGGACATTTGCAACAGATAGCAAGTGAGCAAAGCACAGCCAAATGTCTTAGAGAAAACCTGTGGGGATATTTGGCATTTCTATGGGACTCACTGAGGATGGTGTTGGGAGCTGCCTAGTTAGAATTTCCCCTCTACTCTGAACACGAACTACACAGGGAGCTGCTTTGCCATTGCATTATTTGCTCTGTGCTCAAGGCAGACATAAACACTATTTCTAAACAAGTTGATTTGCAAAAACTTTCAGAAATCTAGGGAATGATAAAAAGCAAGAGAAAAGGAAGAAGCAAGATGAGTTTGTTCACGAAACCACCAGGAGACACCCAGCTTTTGCTTATAGTGTCAGAAGAAGCACCGGGAAAGGGGATGTCGCAGGGGAGCTATGGGGTATAGCATAGGTGAGGCAGCATAGCCGGGGAACAGATTTTGGGGGGGGATTTTGAACCCTTATGACTTTGGAGAGGATATCTGCATGAGTTAACATGAGACATATATCCGAACCTTTGGTGTGCTAATAGGAACCTGTAGATATGTTACCTGGGGCTTAGCTGTTGAGACCAAGGATAATGAGTTTTGAATTCAGAAGGCCAGATTGAGCCAGCCAGTGTGTAGTCATAGATTATAAAATGATCAACTGCCATGACAAACCAATTATTGCCATAATAAAATAAAAGAATGAGGGTCTCCTAGGCAGTAAATCATACCACTCTCAGCTGAAAAGGGATGTTAAAAGGGTGATTAGCTCCTTGATTTTGTAATCTACCTATGCTGGAAGCCTCAGCAGACCTCCCAAAACTTGAAAAACATTGGAAATATTTCTTCAATTTGGAAAGATTACCAGCAGAATGACTTGGTGGAAGTAGCTGCCTTAATCATTAGCTTTTGTATGGATAAACAGTAACACCCTCTGAAGAGCATTAAAGTACAGAAAAGAGGATATTTCTGCACAGGAGTCTGCTGGAAAGTCCACAGGACTCTCCACAGGAGTCTGCTAGGTCATAGAAAGACATTAGCCTCTGTATCCCTATGCACTCCTATGTACTCTGCATCAGGCAGACTGCTCTGGGGCAGCTTGGCTGCCTCACATCTTCTGGTAAATTTTAGCACTGCTGGCTTAGAGAGATGTTTTTTGAGTATACAGAGAACTAAGCTCTTACTGGGAATCCTTTCTATCATATATTCCATGTTTGCATTTAAAGTCGAGATTTGAAAAGCAAACGGATCCTTTTCTTTAGGTTTCTGTATTTTCTTTTTCTTACCAGTGAATATACCAAATATATATATATTTGTCTTTAAATTAATATACAAAGGGCATCTTTTTTTTATGCAACATTTTGTGTTGAGAGCTTCTATGGGTGTCATCACACTGAGTTTGCTGACAACAGCAGCAAACAGTAATGACATCCACAGTACCTCATGGTGGTACCACATTTGTTCCTTCTTTTTGCTTGCATTTATAAGCATGCACATTTCCTCAGGCAGGTTTTAGCATGTTTATCTGCTTCACTCTGCTTTTATTTCTACTCTCATTAGGTTTCATTAGCCAACATAGGCACACTATGGAATATTCAACTGAATATCCATCTTCACAAAGACAGTGTTTCTACCAGTAACAATAAAATAGAATACTGACAAAGCACGTCTCATGTTGCTGAGCCTGGAAGTGGTGTAAGATCTTTCTGAGCTGTATTTAATCCCTCTTCAAGGCTCTCAAGGCTGCCTATCTCCTTTGTTAATGATTCCCAAATTATCACTATATTAATGATGGCTTTTCAACTCAAATAATAAACCAGGGCCATCTACTCACAGGAGTTAGTTAGCTTTTCCTTGTGTATGCATTACACTTCAAACTGAGTGGAAGTTAATAAACAGAAACAATGGTAATAATAATTAAGTTTGGAATCTGTCTCCCAACAAGCTGCTCAAAGCATTGCACAAGGGTTACAAAGATAACATCACATTGGGATGTTTTACCCTGGATTTTAGTTGTTCAACCTAGGAAGAGAAGAAGCATCAGCCTTCCCTCTTGCCCCCTTGTGTGTCTGTGAGGATGTTTCACCCACGGACCTGGCCCCTGTTGATGGATTGCAGGGATTCGTGGGGTCCCACTGCAGGGAACCCCACAGCCGCACCCCACACACGTGGAGTTGCACGAGGTGCTGACAGGCTGTACAGCAGCCTCGCTTGGTGCTCTCCCACAGAGGAAACAACCCAACACTTGGGCTAATGCTTCAGACTTACCAGTCACTTACAGTGTTCAAGCCAAAGCTCCGTCTTTCTGCACGCCCTGGGTTTGCAGGCGCTGACAAGGAGCTGCTCGTGCCGGTCCCCAACGTCCTCCCGGGAAGCACGTTACCAAGTCCTCAGTTTGCACAGGCTGCTCGTCACACCGGAGGGTTCAGCTGGTTCACTGAGTGCCATCAAGCTGTTGTGCATGGAAGAAAGGGAGGAATTTCAGAATATGATTTGTTTTCTAAGAGTTCTCGAGGCTGAACAGGCTGCCCCGAGGAGCACACAGTGGCAACCATCAAGTCTGAATCAGATTTTTCTCTGAAAATATGTCTCACTATGCAATTACGATGGACCACAGCAAGGGTGGAATGAGTCAAGATGACACGATGACAGAAATACTAGTGTCAGTGAATGTGCCCCATTTTTCCTACTGTTTTTATTAAGTAGAGCAAAATGATAGAAAAAAAAAAAAAAGAACTCTATGAACATTTAATACAGAAATATATACGATACAAATTAACTTCAACATGTTAATGAGAAATTCAGCAAGATTAGAGAGGATTGCCTTAACAGCCAAGTTCTGTGCTCTAGGTTCAGCCTGCTCTCTCAACTCCACCCGGACTGCTCAGCTAGGCACATGAATCAGGTGGATGCTTTTGGGTTGTGGAAAGAGGAACCAAAAAATAAAGAGAAAATGATGTGGCCTCTCAGAACAACTCATCTGAGTATAAAAAAAAGGCCGTTCCTGAAGACTACTTTCAAAAATGGTGTCCACTGACTAAATTATCTTTTGTTCTTTCCCACTGTGTCATTATGTTAATTAAAAGAGATACAGTTCCTCGTCTGCCTGCCTCTCACTAATACCAGAAGGCATTTAACGCCTGTTTTTGCCTTTGAAAATCTCCTGCCATGGTAGCTCATCTGTTTCCAGCAATCCTACACGGTCCATATTTATCCCATTCCATAGTAACCTCTCTCTTCTCCAGAGTTTGAGCCAACAAGTGTAAGCCCTATATTTAAAAAAATTAATAGCCACAGGGATGCATTTCAACTTAACGGAAGCTCAGAAATATCTTATTTTTCCACATTAGCCCTCAACAATCCTGGAGGAAATGGGTCAAAAGAAAACATTATGTAGCAAAACAGTAGGAAGAAATATCGTAGTCTTCAGGAGGATGGTTGTACAGATGTTAAAGCTTACTGTATTCTAGATACCAATTATTCCTAAATAATTCTAATTTATATTAAAAGAAATCATTCAGGAAGAACATTTAACCAGTTTTGGATAGAGAATAAGATTAATGAGTCAAAGGCAAGAAGCATTTGCTTTCACTTCTGTGCGGCATTTTAATGATGACTTTTCCAGAATCTTACTCTCAAAAGTAATCGGGAGTTTTCCAGGATTAGAGTGCCATAATAAATATTATAAATGTGGCGGATATTTAAAATACATTTGTGATGCAGACAACAGCAAAATAGTGATCTGGGAAGAGATGGAGTTTCATTTTGGTCCAGCTTTCTTTAACACCCTCTTTGGTTGGTAACATGTACACACCGTAGTTTTCTGTTGTCTGTATCACTGCTCTCTGTTATTTGCATTACTGAAGCATTGAGGACAATCTGTGAGGCTCTAGGGAACTATAGGATAGAGCAGACACAGCAGAAAAGGTTTTTTTTTTTAAAAGAGCTTTATGATCTTTGCCCAAAGACAATCTGTTTTTTGCACATGGTAACATAAATGTACTAGTGAAGGATGCTAACTTGAGGAAGTGAGAAATGAGACAACCAGGGTTTAAATAGAACAGGTATCTGGAGAGAATATAAAGTAAGATCAATTTTATAAATACTTTGCTGAATAGATCAGGAGAGACACACAAGTTTTAATTGAGAAAATATATAGATTTAATTATATCATTTTATTCTGAGCAGAGATTGATTATGATCTACTGAATTGCCCTCAATGAGGAGGGCAAATGATCCTCCTGATAATTTGATGTGTTGAATCTCAGAACATAACAGCTATCTTTATAAGATTAGGATTGCAAAGCTGTTTCCTCCATACAGGATATTTTATCAGTTTTCCTACAAACATCTATTTCTGTTGGGAGAAACAACCCCACACCTTCCTCAGAGCTGCTTGTTTCTTCTGAAACTGGTACTGCATTTGCTGGCACTGCATGGTGTGAACTATTGTGAGAGAATTTTTGGTTTGTTTGTTTATTTTTGGAGGGCTGAAGGCACGCACCAGAATACACAAGTCATGTGCATCCTGAAAACCAAGGACAACCCTCCTTCTGACTTTCTACCTCTCGGCCGATTCCAAACCTTGGTCACAGAGCACAGAGTTTTTCTTCTTCCCCTTCGGTCCCGGCCTGGCTTAGACCCAGTCTCCCAGTGTGGCCTGAGCACCCATCCCTGAGGAGTAACCTGCGCATGAGGAGCAGCCCCAGCATCCCTGAGACCCACTCGGTCACCACCCCAATCCCACCCGAGCTTCACCCACAGGTGAAACCTTTGGCTTTTCACAGACCTCATCTGGACTCTTTCCACAGCCTATATCAGATCTTAGATCTGATCCATGTGTTACAGAGATGCAAACTCAACTTTATTTCTTATATGTAATTTAATACAAAGAATGTCTTACGAATAGACAATAAAGAAATCAAACATTAGGTGCCAGCTGTTGAGCTCACCACCATCTATTTTTGAAAAAAAAAAAAAGTGACTAAACCTGCATACATGTATCTACATAATATAATTTACCTTGGTTTGCATTATATTGTAAATCTCTGTGTCCCATGACTCCAGTCTCAGTTTTTTATATCAAAATACCTGATGATGCAAACCAGATTTCGCTACTGCTGAGACCTTGCTCTCTGGCCCCTCTTCCATTCATTTGAAAAATAAAATACGATTTCCTTCCAAGTGTCTACCCCAAAAGCTTTTAAGAGATAAACATTTCCCCCTTCCTTTATTGTAATGTAAACTTGAGCCCATAAAGTTCTGTTAAAAGAGTGTAAATCTTTCTCCTCCAGAAGTTTTCTGCCATGTTTCTTCTTATCCTCTGGATGACTGCAGTAATTTTTTCACTATGCTGTCGGGAGTATAATGTTAAGTGCTTCATTAATGATGATTTGTGCTATTGAAAAGTTTGAAATGGGCAGATCTTGGCAAAGGCCTGACATTATTTATTTTCATTCTTTGTATTAAACTCTGAAAAGAGCATTTTAGGAGCAGTTTTCCTTCTACTTGGAGATACTATAAGCAATATTTCACTTGCCAATGCCTCACAGACAGCATTAATCAAGAGAGCAATAATAATGGGTGCATGCATTGGTAATAAATATTTGCATTTATTTGTAAAAAAAGGGATACATTTCACTGTGTGTAAAGAAGGAAATAAACAGAGAGATGCCTGTCTGCATTTGGAAGTTACAATGCTGCTGCGAGGGCTAAGAGAGAGCGATGGGCGCTCGAGGACCCGGGCCCTGCCGAGCAGGGTGCAGCGCTGGAGCAGGCAGAAAACGTCCCCACGAGCTGGGAATTCCCGAGGGACTTGGCTAGGCTCCGCGCGGCGCCTCATCTCAAGGAGAAACGGGGTGTATGTCGGGGAGACAGGGAGGGCTGCAGAGGAGGAAGGGTGAGGATGCTCCGCTGTGCCACTGGAGGCAGCTGCTGCCCTCATGCCCTCATTCCCAGCCCTCGACCCACTCCTGTGCTCGTGGGTGGCCACCTGGTGCTGCCGGGGAGCGAGATGGGGCAGAGCTCACAGTAAGACACAGGTGGGGTTAAATGCACATGCACAGCTCGGGGCCCAAACACGGGAGGTTTAATCTGTCTACTTATTTATTTATTTATGCATTTCCTTGTTTGTTGCTTTGAATATTAACGTTTCTTACTTTGACTTTTTTCCCATGTTACATTCCACTAAATGAGAGAACAGAGTCTCGAAGCAAATAAAAGCTAAATTATTTGCACAGAAAATGATGTATGAAGTGTATTGGGCCATATAATAAATGGAGGAAATAATTTTTTTAAAGTATTTGCTATATAGACAGAATATTTATTCCAGCTTGAATTTTACATGGCCTAATTTAAACAGTAGGTGTTGGGAATGCCAAGTGGTAGGCAACATTTCACGTGGGTCTTTTACTTCCCTGACAGTATTCTCGCTATAGACTGTCACATAGGGATGTTCAGCAGCAGTCAGGAGGGGATTCCTGTGCAGCTTTGAGGCTCCAGTCTGGGAACTCTAACTTGGTACCTGGAAACAAATAGTGGGCACAAATTGCCTCTCATAGTGGGAAAAAAAGGTTAAAGTGCAATGCCCCCAAAGTCAGCCCTAGGAGCAGCAGGGGAGCGGTGGGAGGGCAAGGCAAGACAAGGCAAGGTTGAACGTGCTATTGAAAGGCCCTGAATCAAATACCCTGCAGAAATTACTTTCTTAATGGAGCATCCTACTTTCTTCCTTGTTTAGTAGTAGTAGTATTCCTTTATTATTAGCGCACATTGAGACAGCAGAATGCACATGCAATGAAACCTGTCCCTGGGAAAACATCTACTTCACCCCCACGACTTCTTTCTGCCCGACCTCAGCTCGGTCGCTGTAATCACGCACCCCGCCAGCATCAGCAGCCACCAGCTGGGCTGGGCCTGTGCCGCGTGGCTGGGTCACACACTGAGGCCCTGCACCAGAGAAATCCAGCAGCTTCTTCTACAGTGAAATTCATCGGAAATTTAATGCCCACAATCGAAATGATAGCAGGGGACTGGATGTAGAGGGCTCATTTCAGTGGCAAAACTGAGACTTGTTTCAGTGTAATTGTGAGACAACACAAAAAGGCCAAAGACAGGGGAAATGTTTCATAACCTAGATGCTCAGGGTTACAGCTACTCCATGAACAGGATTTAATTTGTCAATATCCAAATAGAGCAGTCAAGGAGATAGCACAGGGGAAGAGAGCAGCTGTGGAGAATGGATGTCCGCAGAGGGAAGGAGGAAGAGCAGAATCCAGCCTGGACCGGCCCTGCCTGACGACGGGGTGAAACCCCACAACGATGACAGCTCCTTCAACAAGACGCTTCTCGCTCCCTTTACAGCATGCAGCGGCCTTGACGCATAGCTAGTCCATGGGGTGGCATCCAAGGCAATTCCAAAAAGAATATGTTTGCCCTAACGAGCAGGAAAAAAGAAAGGAAGCAGAAGCCGGGCAATTTTTCTGAACTACGGGACATCAGGACACAGGCCCACCCTAAATTTCCCAGCTGTTGGCCTGCCCCATAACCTAATCTGTGCAAAGCACCAACATTTACACCAGGAGCGTGGCAGGTTGCAGGCAGCGCCAGCAGTGCTGGAGCGGTGCTGAGCAGGCTGCCAAGCACTCCAAGCTCTGCACATGTCCTAGCTCTGCTCCCATGTAACGGGGCACATTAAAAAGTTCTCTAAAGCCAATACAAACCTGCTTGCCTTCCAGCTGATGCCACTGTGTTCGTTCTCATCTCTTCCCCTTAAAAGTAGCAGTCTAGGGCTCTCATTTCCATTAGAGATGCTGTTGGTGCATAAAAATGAAAGGCCTGCAGAGAAAGCTCCAGGATTAGACACGCTCCCTGTGGAGTGCTCAAAAGCCATTTCTGATAAAATACGGTACTCAAGTTGTTTATTTTTTGTTCTTTGTAAAGAATTTTATGCAAAATCATGCCTCGGTTTGGACACAATGTACGTAGGTTGCAGTTGCAAACACAAAATGTGTTAGGAGAGACTAAACCAGGGTGAAAAAAACAAAATAGGTGCTAGGATGGAGTCCACTTGCAAAATTACAAAATCACAAATAATGCTGGATGGATTTTTTTCAAATGAATAAATTATTCTTTTGGAATGTATATGTCAGTCAGTCAAAATAATTTGCAAATATGTGCTGGATTTCATTAGTATTTAGGCCTTCCAAATCTTCCCACCTCCCCAGACAGTATATCAAAAGACTTTTTGGGTTTGTTTTAAAACGCTTTTTATCCCATTTCTTCTTTCACTATAACCTCAAAGCTATTTGTAAATTTTGGATCGGCCATGCTTTGAGCATCCCAAAGATTGTGTTTTAACTTGCTAGGCAGCTGGGGAGGTAAGGAAAACCCCGTGCGGGCCCAGGCTGAAGAAAGGCTGAAGGAAATGTTCAGTCCTTATCAAGTACCTGAGGCCCCCACACAGAGAAAATGATGTGCATGTCCCAGCCCCGGGAAGGTTTCAGTAGGCGCTAATACCTTATTAGTCATAAGACTCATAAGAAGTTAATCCTCTGGAAGCCAAATTTCATTAGTTTCACTCCTTGTGCTGCTACATGAATATAAATAAAACATTCTGCTGTTTGAGTGTCAAAAAATGATGTTTTGAGACTGAGCGGATCCCTCCCTGTCTCTCTCTCTCTTGCACTCCCCCCACAAGTCTATATCTTGAAAATTAAAGAAAATGTCTTGTCTCAAACAAATTTTTTTCAGGTTCTTTCTTTGGAAAGAAACACTGAAAATATTTCTTCAGCATTCCCCAAGACTAATTTTTATTCCTTCCTTTATTTCTTTACCATGATCTAATGTGTTTTATTTTCACAGTTCCAGGCATAAACCAGACTTCCATCTGCACTGCTGTGGATACTACAGAAGAGCTGTCCCTTATTTTGTGGAGAGACACCCGTTTCCTCTGTGAAGAAGGTCCCAGGACTGCTCCTAAATCGCTGATCTCCTGCACCAGATGTTGGGAGTGCAGCATTACTTCATGCGCAGTCCTCAAACGTGGGGCTGGACTGGGGTTGATTAAAGCTGTTTTGCCTGATCTGCCTCCTATCATCTGGCAGAGAAGGTCACGTCCTTCACAACTGTGCCACGTTACCAGAGAAACAGAAAGGCACCTGGGGAAGACGGAGGACTCGGCCTTTACCTCTGCTGTGAAAAAGAAGGAGAACAAATGTTACTCAAAATGGGCTATTTTAATCCCCTGTGAAGGATACACACACAGTCTCGAGGGGATGTTTTGCTCCCATGCCTTTGCAGGCAGCACGTGAGGGTTGGTGTGGTCTCCTCCGGGTAGACCTGAACCCGTGTGAGTATCTGCAGATACTAGGACAAAAATGGGCAAAGAAAGGGCATGGCTGTGCATAGGCTCTGTTCTTTGTCATCTTCATCCTTGTATGAGAGGAAGGGCCCACATAAATCAACAAATGCACTAGATTTGACCAGTGACATCGCTGAATGGTGGGCAAATGCAGAAAAAAAGCAGAATTTAGGAAAGTGACCCGTGTCTTGCAGAGCCCTTTTGAGAGAAGAGAGTGAATAGCAACAACAGCAACAACAAAAAAAAATCCGCATTATTTGAGAACTTGCATTTCCTGATCAGGAAATATCAAGATATGAAAACTTATTTTGCAAAAATTAGTAGTAACTTTGATAGGTGGAGTCAGAACTTTTTGATCCTCCATTAAAAATGGAGTGGGAGCTAGGTAAGGGAATTTTTCTTCCGATTTTTATTTTGGTAATTATGTATTTTGGTGGCAGTTTGAATAAGAAATCCATATACTGTGTGAATCAAACTCACTTTTAAACTCTGGATGTTTTCCTAATGAAAAATAGCTACATCTGCAAAGCCTGAATACTTTTCCGCACTTTGACTCAGAAATTGCAGACAGCCGTTCTGGCACAGGACACCTACACGCTGTATCCATGAAATGACCCCGTCTCTACACTACTGTTTTAGTTTGAATCAGGACTGCATTTCCGCCCTGCTTTCTATGCTTCACATCAGAGGATCGTCTCAGAGGACACGAACCAGATTCCTTGGTGAAAGCAATCCAGCAGATGCTGTCCTGGTGTGTGCCAGCTGCCAGTGGGTGCTTATTCCATGAATCCAGGTTGAAGCCAGACTACTCCCGTGAAACACCTACAGCAAGTACTCAGCACTCAGCCGTTCATTCAGCAGGTCTGCTCCTATTTTCTCACATTACTTGCTAATGTATCATAAAAGTGCCTGTGCCCCAGGGCTCAAGGAGACATCTGCCCCGTGGACTAGAGCACATTTCCCAGTTCCCTGGCCTGGATGTTTCCCCGGCCCCTGTCTGTCCTTGGCACAACATGGGAAAGAAATGTGGATGCTTGGCTAGAGGGTGACCTGTGGTGCACTCCAGCTGATACCAGCGATGGAAAATCCAGTCAGGATGTAAAAATATAGAAAATAAAAATAAAAACTGCTCCTATGTAGCATGGGAGGGGATTAGGATGAGTTATTTGGGGACAGAAAGCTTGTCTTTATGCGAAGATATTTCTCCCAAATGGGATTCCCACGTGTCATTCTGTACAGTTTCTGTGTGACAAATGTAAAGCTCTGCACATGCTGCCTTTCAGAAATCACATCTGGCTTAGGGAAATAGGATATCTATCCTGAATTTATATTGTCCATTTATATACATTCTGCTTTAATTTCAAATTATAAAGATAATATACAAGAAGACACTTTGCCGGTTATGCATACAGGAATACTGATTTTTTTTTCTTCAAGGCAATCATAAAATTAAGATAAAATTCAACGTGGAATCTTTCCCCTATTTACCAAAATAATGTTTTTCACTGAAAAAGTGTCTGTCTGCTCAGGTGTAAGGCCTCATCCCAAGGGTTTTATTTTTAATGAAAAGAAACAACCTCAAGGTTAGCCTTGGAAAAACACATAGTAGTTTATAATCATAAGAGACAGAGAGCTTTGTTAAATGATTTTTCCCCTCATAGATTTCTCTGGCTTCCTAGACTCTATGTGCAAGCTGAACAGCACATGCACAAAAAATGTTCTGGACATAGAAAGAGAGGTATAAATGCATAATTACAAAATAGACATTGATACTCACTCATGTCCTTATATAAACATATATGTACACTCACACACATGCCAAATAATGTTAAACATCTGTCTTTTGACTTACTGTTGTGCATGCAGCCACAGAAGTATCTCTATCTGTATCACCTTACCCATCTATATTTCTTTCTATGAATGATAAATAATTAGTGGTGTAGCTATAAAGCTTATATATTTCTAGCCAATGACATCTTCAAGGTCTCTGTGCTGCCTACTGCTTGACCTTAGTTTGAAAGCACACAGAATGGAAACCTTGAAACCAAGATCACCAAGATTCATTCTGACAGAATCCAGATGCAGCACAATAGAGAAAAATACACATTTAATTTTAATCTTTTTAAAACAACCTCACTGTTACCAGTTCTTAAAAATTCTACGCTAGACTGTCCTTCGCCACAAGTAGCATGCATTTTAATACTCCAGTTATATTTGGGTTGTATAGTATTGTAACTGCAATAACCATAGCAATGTCCACATTATTCCTTCCTTCAGACATAAAAGTGGAACACACACCTACCTGGGAGTATCATAACAAATAGCTTTTGCCTTAGGATAAGCTTTCTTTATTGAAAGATTCCTGACTTCATAAAGATACAATAAGAGACATTTTATTTCATGATATTTGGACAGGGAGGTTCTGAAACCACCGATGATGCAGATGATACAGATGCTGCGGAGAGTCGGATGATAGAGATAATGGAGAGGTTTGACCTTAAAGATGTTGTTTTTGTCTTACGCTACTTTGTAATTTTACATTCTGTTCAATCCAGCTAATGTTTGGCAGCATTTAATACACTTCCTACTTGTTTTCTAAAAGAGAATAAAACACTATGTTTACAGGACTGAGAACAGATTTTAAGATCATGTCACATAACATGGGTATATGGGTCCATATTAAAAGGAGAAAATCACACCTGGCTTCCCAGATGTACTTGTGCATGGAATATGATCACTGAAGAGAAGTTCGTTTCAAGGCTTTCCATTGAGATGATTGCTTGCCCCTGTACTGCTCAGTGTTTCATTAGCAAGAAAATATAAAAAAAATGCTGATATTGGTTGTCCAACTCACAAAGATGAAAGGGCGCAAGGATAATAACAAGAGACAGCACACTCATAGAAAGCTGACCAGATTGCTCAAGTTGCACATCGTACTTCAAAGAAGATATGTTTTTTAATAACCCTAGAGAATGAAGACATAGGACCATGGTTATAAGGGTGTTCTGGCAAGCATCAATATTTAAAGGATCAAGATAGCATATGATAAAAAGGATGAAAAAGAGGGACATACTAAAAGGAGTAGAAAGGTATGCTTATAGTGGCGTATATAAAAACAAGACAACTGGAAGTCAGTCTACATACCTGAAATCTACATTTCATATGAAGGAAACAGTTTGTAGAGAGAGCAAGGTCCCCTGAGCACTATGTTTATTCTTGAGTAATTTGAAGAATCCTAGTGTGAACATCTGATTTTGAGGTGTATGAAAATTAAACACCTTCCTCAAATGGTTGAGGGCTCTATACAAAAACAATGTTGATCCTACTTCGACAAAATGAAAGACAGCTAAGAAATTTAAATCCTGTGTAGCACAGATCCCTGTGCCTTTCCTGTGTGTGTCAGCACTTTCTTCACTTGCAGGGTGGCCTCATGTTTCATGCTTCCTGCCACTGACTTCAGGCATCTGAACAGACAGCCCATGACAGCCCATGGCTGCTCTCCCAGTTCAGCACAGAGCAGAATTTCTTCTCTTTTTGCCTTTTTACATGAATGCAGCTAGTACCTTTCAATTTTTTTTTTTTTTTTCCTCAGGGATCACAGCTGTAAGGTCTCTCCCTGAAGACTTTCCATAGAGAAGACTTTTCATGCCTGTTTTTAATATGTTATTTTGCACTTTCTGTTCCTGCAAAACTCCATATACAACATACATTTGCACTCACACCTGGATATTAAGCTAATAAAGGTTTGACTGTGAAGATAAATAAAAATTTAGGGAAAAAAATGCTTGATTTATGCTAGGATAAAGGGCTTGTCTGCTACGTTACTACATATAGCCAGCTTCTTCTTTATAAACTGAACATTTACATAGAAAATATACAGATAATGAGAAGAGTTTTAAGCAAAACATGTCTGATATCGACAAGAGCAATGAGAGGAGAAGACTGATGAGTTACAGAAAGAAAGAGAGGCAGAAAATATCCTGGATTTCAGCAGGTAGCCCTGGAAGCATCTCACAAAAACACAGACTTTAAGATAATCTCCCCGTTGCTCCTGACTACCTGGGTAAGAGTGAGCAGAGGTGGGAGGTATTTCTATGAACTCTTTTGCTTACTGTTTCTCTCACCGTTTCTTTGGACTGCTAACCACAGAACTAGCGCTGAGCCGTGGTGGTTGTGTCTGTGAGGCTGCAGATGCCCTATGGCATCTTCCTGAGGGTAAAACAAGCTCCTAGCCAGAGGGGCAGCTAAGAGGAGCCCAAGGCCTTTACTTCAAAGCAGCTGGACAAGGGGCGCGTCGTGGGCTCCAGCCCTGACTCTGCTGCTAGCGGGAAAGTCAACTTATCACAGGAACAAAGGAACAAAGATCATCAAACTTTATTAACCGGATTCCTGTATCACTCTGAGGGATTTGATATTCGCATTGTGGGGGAGCAGATGTTTGCAGTTTGGGGAAAAGGCTAAAAGCCTAAAATTTGTGCTACAAAGCCTGGGAACAAGATTTCCCCACAGGTGCTTACTGCTGTACTCGTTAGGATTTGTCACTACTTCCACTTGTGCTATGCACAATCACTAGCTGACACATCATTTATCTCTGCCCTTTAAAACAATGAAGATCAGATATAGATTATCTCTTTTTTCCCCCCTCTGAACTGGCCTTCGCTGGCTTATGTACAACAAAGCCTTTTTTTTTTTTTTTTTAATGTTTTAGTGTGCTTCTTTAAGCCGCTTAATCATAAGTATAAATTTCCCCTAAGAAGCTACTCAAGTGATTTTGAAGGACTGTCCATGAATGGGGCAGGTGTTGACTTCTTCTTGTCTTCTGAAGTGGTATGTATCTCAGGGAGGCTGTTTCAGCTCTGAATTAACCTACAGCTCTTCTAGACAAACACAACACTGACAATGCTATAAATAAGATAGCCCTAAAAATAAGGGCAGAATAACCACCCATTTAATCCAAAATGTGTGCCAAGCACTGAGAAATTATAAATTAATTTCAGAATACTGAAGGAAATATGACACTGTATCTTAATTGGTATCCTGTAATAATTTAGCATTTAGAGAAATATTTTCAAAAGTCACGACTCAAGAGAAAAAAAAATAACTATGTCTGTGGATTCCTAAGTTATAGCTGAATGCTTCATTTACTGACAGCTTCTTGATTATAATTCAGTGATAGGCTAGTTTTTGTTTTGTTTTGTTTTTTTCAATAAGGGAATGTAGTAAATCCTGCATTACAGTGAAAGAAAATAAGGCTTAGCTTGGGTGATGTTCCAGATCCTAAGCCTGAAAATGAACTTGTTCCAACATTTATGATTTCTCTTGTAATTTATACATCCAAAATATGGTCTAAACATTAATTAACATTAACTTGTTTCCAAATGGAAGATGATTTAACTGGATACTTGCAAATATGGGGCAGACCATGAAGTTCCTACTTACCAGCAGACAAGCAATGAATAGAAGTCCAACCATTTGGTTACAGTATAGACACTTAGAAATTTTTCGGAAGTTAATGACTAGGATGCACGTACAATTCCCAGTGAACATGTAGGTCTGGACTTTGTCAGAGCATACAGCACCATGATGTTGAAATTACAACAGAAGTGTGAGTTAGAGACTGTATGAAAGCGAGTAAAAGGGACCAAATGGAGAGCTGGGGAGACCATGAGCAGAATGCAAGTGGGAGGTCATGCCATGCTGTTGGTGCACTACGTGGGATGGAGCCACCTGCATCCCTTGTCCGTGTTCACCGGACTTACAGAGAGACTTGAGAAATGCAGATTCAGGGCTACATTTGCTCTGTATTGATCATAAGTCACTTCAGGCACTCCATTTTCAGGAGATGATTGTCTTGCTCCACAGACTGAAATCTCTATTCCCTCAACCTTGTGACTCATAATGCACCTTTAGTCATATTTTAACCTTCAAAACTGTACTCTATGTCACATTTTATTGCTTAATGCATGCTGTTGAGCACAGCGACATCACACACTAGATAAACCTCAGTGACTTTTGTATGAAAAGCTAGTTCACTTGCCTATTTTATAAAAAAAATCCCCTTTAGTATGAAAGTTCATTGCATGCATGTCCTTGACATACTTGCTAGATAATAATAACAACAAAATCTGTATATACAGGAGTAAAACAGGATATTTCTTACCATGTTATAAAAACATACTTGTTTACTGAATTTAATCTAATTTGATTTGATATTTCTTTTCAAGGCCATTTGACTGACAAAATCTAGTAGAACTTGGGATTTTCAGGAATTACTTTAGTCTCTTTACCGACAAAATTCCCTTATCTACCTTCTACATGCTTCACATGGAATCTATTGATAAAAGGGCAGCCACGAGGAGGGAAAGGAGCTCTGATTTACAGCTGTATTTCAACTGTGTGATTGATTATTCTATGACTTTAGAGACTGTAACAAAACTCTCTTCAGTGCTATTTTGAGAGACTACCAAGGAATAAGATACAGACCTGGTAATCAAGAGTCAACCATTATAATGATAAAGACATAATTGGAATTTACTTTAAAATAATTTTAAAGGCACATTTTATGTATCTTTTGGTTGTTTTCCCTCTTAGGAAGAAATCTACTTGTTCCCAGATGCTTCTATGACAGCCACAAACTGAAAACCTCTCCACTTGTTACTCAGAGAGTGACTCAGATTAGACATTAGGAAGAATTTCTACATGGAAAGCGTAGTCAAACATTGGAACAGGCTGCCCAGGGAAGCGATGTTGTCACTGTCCCTGGCACTGCTCAAGAAACATGTAGATGAGGCACTTAGGGACCTGGTTTAGCAGGCAGGGTGTTGAAGGACTTACGGTTGGATTCGATCTTGAAGGCCTTTTCCAACCATCCTGATTCTTTGATTCTATGATCTCCTTTTTCTTTCTCTTTTCACAAAGATGAGAGGAGATGCCATTTATATTACCTGCTGTCCTAATGGGATGCAGATGTGACGGGCTCATGGCATTTCCTTGGAGATTTTGTTCTCCCGCACATCACAGCAGCACTTTTACTCTTCGATCATCCCAGCTCTCCTAGCGAGCATACAGCTCCCACCAGCTCCAGCATCACCGACTGCTGGTCCTAAGCCAACCCATGGTGCCTCCTTCTCCTCCCTGCTCCTGCTCTGCTATTGACACTCCAAACTTCCCTCGCCCTCACTGGTCTTCCATGTGGTGACTAGGAGAGTTTTTCACATTAGCCAAAAAAAGAAGCTGGCTAAATTAGCAAGCTCATCTCCTGAGGCTCCTCTGAGAGCTGCTCCAGGCCTGTGCCTCGGAGAACTCCCTGACCCATCTACGGACGTAGATGAGAGAACTTTGCCTTGAATGAAGTTGCCTGTGGTAGGTGTCTATAATGGTCTATTAGAAATACTTGTCCTATTTGATTTGTGGTTATTAGGCAACATTATTGGAACTGCTCCAAGATATGAACACTGTTCTTGTTATTACGGCTGCTATTTTATTGTATCATAATAACTGTGTAATTGAAATAACTGCAATAACAAGCCATAGCAATACCGGCAGTAGTAATTTTTATCAGTTTAAGTAGGAAACTTGATATTTCAGATAAGATCACTTTTACTTTTCCACAGAGAGTAATGAATTACTTTAAATATAGACCAATTAAATATATATATTATATATATACATATTTTATATATATATATATAAAATATATATGTATTTCACTAAAGGCCTCCCTGGTTGAAGTTCCCAATCCATTCATTGGCAATGGATTACAGGTTCTCACTTCTTTTAGCTTTTGGCAGTAGAAGTACTTGTATATATATTTCAGATCCTT
The DNA here is from genome assembly GCA_003342815.1 of Eudromia elegans. NCBI lineage: Eukaryota > Metazoa > Chordata > Aves > Tinamiformes > Tinamidae > Eudromia > Eudromia elegans. The sequence goes on along the minus strand of PTEX01000307.1, from coordinate 763,855 downwards.
AATAGAGGAGATCCCTGTCCTAAATCTTGGGTTTATTATATAACATAAAAATCTGGGATTCATTATAAACATTTTAAAAATGATTATCTGTTTAGAAAGTGCAAACCATGCATTTTCCCTAAGTGACAAAAAAATCACTTTTTTTTCTAATTGAAAAGTGATAGATTTCAGTATATTTCAGATTTTCAGATTTCAGATTTCAGTATCGATTATCAAACAGATTATCTATGTGAATAAATACCAAACAGCACTGGATAGGTGAAGAAAACAGCAACAACTCCCAGCTTGTTCACTGGGGAGACTTTGCTTTTATCTCTACACAGGAATTTCTTCTAATTTAAACTGATAATTTTTATACTTAATAATTCAGTAATGGAAAGATAAAGAGTTTAGAAACCGTGTTTCATCCTGTCTTAACCTCCTTTTGTTACAAGGAAAACTGTATATTATATTCAAAAAAGTAGCAGAAGACTTTACTGGGCAAAGACAGAGGACACTATTGGGCAAAAAAAAAATCTTCAGCTTATTAATGAAAGAGAGATATAGATCCAGTAACAGGTTAAAACAATATTCTTTGCTGTGTTCCATTTCCAATACTTAATTTTCTAATGATAAGTAGAAACATCTGTTGCATTTTTTTTCATGTTAAACTATGTTGGAGTAGCTGTGAGAAATCTCATAATTTTGGAAGAATATTCACCAGCAAACACACTTCTAAATCATGGTTAGCACAGGAGGATGTAAAAGGATTTTGTGGGATGTAAAAAGCACCCAGCCCCATGCTATGTAGCACCAATTTCTCTGTACTTATGCATATTTCTTTGGGGAAGATAATACTTTGTTCATTACTCATCTCAAATACAATTTTGCTCAGATTTCTCAGCTTGGTTATAATGCTTTAGGGAAATTAACTGGAAGAGCTTCTCCATGACGGCGTATGCCAGTGAAGCCCTCACTGAGGCTGTAAGCTTTGCTGTATACATCACACTGTGTCTCCCTGGGAGGGATAACGAGAGCATGAGCAGGACACAACACTATGAGCACAAGCTACGAGTCAAGCTGTTCCTTAGGTTGCCAGGCAGACCCTGCTCCTTCTCTGGCATTTTGTTCAGTGGTGTCTACTGAAGGTCCAAATGAAGAGGTCCTGAAGAAAAGGGTGATGGAGACAAAGAACTGATAGCCTGGTGATGCTCCAATGAGTCCTGTCTTGCCTTGAACTCCAGTCCAAGGCCATTAGAATAAAGATGAGGTGGCCAACAGACATTGTTGATTTCTGTTCAGCATTGTATATGGCACAGTCACATATGCCCAAGACCATTTTTGACAAACTTAGCAGCTCCTCAGAAGGCGTACAAATAGCTTTGTTGATTTTAATCTGTTCACTATTATCCTTTTCCTGTTGGATAGATCACTGAAATGACAAGCAAGTGACAAGTCAAGTATTTTCAAAGCTAGGAAATTTAAGGTAGAATGTTCACAGCATAGGAAATGCAAGTCCTCTGGTGCTATGGTCAAAAATTTTAGGATGCGGTCCAGGAGCGCATCTGCCGATGGGCATTGGACTGGACTGGACTGGACTAACTTGAAGCAAGCAGGACCTGCACTTGGGAGTGGGTGAGCCCCCAGGGCTTCAGCTCTATTTGTTTCACTCTACAGGTGGTCTTGCACTGAGGTAGTATGCAGACATAGCACTTACAAACCATTTGCAGCTTAGATAGAGTGACTTGTGCTCCTTCGTGTTGCAGTAGAGCTGCTGCTCTAGGTGGATGCATGTATATAAGGCAGATATAGAGAGGTACCTCAGGCTGCAGCAGCTTCTGCCAGGCACAGATTTCTGTAAAACAAACGAGTCCTAAAATCATTTCTCTATGGGGAGAGCAAATCTGATTTGTTCTCCCCAGTTGGAAGACAGTAGCATTACAATTAGTGAGATCAGGAGCATCTATGCTGTTCTCCAGGTGCGTGCAAAGATCGTTTGTACAGGCTCCAACAAAAGGACCACATTGTTATGTGACATCTGTAGCAGCAACTGGGGTCAATTTCCAGCAGGCAGAGTAGTGAAAATGTCCAGTGAGGATCCAGAGTTAAGAATCACATTGACATCCACAGCAGTGGAGCTGAGGATGCAACTATAAGTGGAGGTTAAACAGCTTAAGGTGGGAAGGCAAGTAGGTGGGAAAACAGAGTGTTGTAAGACTGATACGTGCTTCTCTTTCCTGAGAAGCAAGTGGGAAGGCAAGGTAGCAAACTATTAAAGGAAGAGATGTTCAGGCTTGCTGTAATCATTTTAAGCAGAAACACCCATGGCTTTTCATAGAGCAGGATGAGGAATAGTGCCCAAAGCTGTCACTGGTTTCTCTGTTAATGAAAGCAGTAGCATCTACCTGCTGATCAAATAAGGGAGAGTCTTGTGTGAAATCTATGCCAATTCTGGGCTTCCTGTTTCTTTATTTTAGACTAAAATGAGGGGAAGAATTGTTCAGGAGAAACCACAAAAATAGTGCCCTGCTAAACATGGTTGATAGGGGAAATAGCTACTTGGGGGAAGTATTTAATTTACATGCTTCCTGAGAAGAATGAGTTATCTCTTACAGGAGTGGTGACAAAATCAACTTGCTGGCCCTGAGCCATCAAAACACACGTGAGCAATCCCCAGGTCCTCCTTAGACCTGCCGGGCATGTAGGTGCTCAGCACCTTTCTGAAGTCCAGCAGCAATCAGACACCCAGGACTGCACATCAGCTGATTAAATGCAAATACATGAAGAAACTCTACAATGTTCTGCAAAATCTGCTCTTTCATCTGTAATAAACCAGTTTAGGAAACTTTTACTATTTCACCTAGAATTCACTGGGATATTAATTAACACATCAAATATAGCTCAATAGACAAGGACACAGCAAATGCCATTTTATTCAATGTTTCACCTTGAACAAGTAGCAATCTTCTCAAATCACACAGAGCTTCCTAGTACTAGAGAATATAGTAAGAGTTAACTCATAAAAATCACTGATATACTGTTTCAGTGCACATCTCCCCAAACTGAAAAAAAAAGAGGATAGAAATGTAGAGTCCTGTTTCTCTGCTAGCATTAAACAAAGAAGTAAATATTTCACATACTATAGAAGTGTATAATAACTAATCTCTGAACGTGTTAAATATCTACTACAGTATCATAGAACACTGTAGCTCAAAGACTTATTCATAAAAATGCTCATTTTCTTTTCAATTCTATGGGATTTTTCTAAAAGGTGATGCTATTCAATATTCTTTAGTGAAAAAAGATACTTTCTCAATAGAAATTTGAGGAAATTACAAGCTGTCTAAATATTAATCATACATGCTATGTATTATTAACAGAACTAAAAACTCTCACGTTTTTTGCACTACTTAGCTGTATAGAACATTATCCTTCCCTAGTATATTGTTATTTCCGAAATTGCCTTAGCTGGACAAATGATACATTTCTTAATGAAAAAAAGAAAGTTTAATACACAACATGCTGCCTGGAATCAGTGAAAACAAGAGTAGCAACTACAGATTTTATAATTTGACAAGGTATGGTCAGATACTGCTAACTGTTTTAAAGACTGGCTCTGACTGGTCCTGTTCGCAGATCAGGTACCTCGGGTTGGAGATTTCACAGCCTCTCTGGGTGCCTGGCTAAGAGCAGCCCCCAGAGCAGGGATGATCACTTGGCCTCAAGCAAAGGTTGGAGTTGTCTCTGAAAGACTCTCCCAGGAAATTTATATTGTCTTTTCTTAAAGGATCAGAGAAATTCAGGGAAAGAAGAGTGCTCCAGTTACTTTCCCCAAGTTCCTTTCCCCAGGTCCTCTAGCTCTCGCTCCAGTTTTCCAGCTGCATCTAGGTTCTTTCCTTGCCCCCAATGGCCATGCAACCAGACCTGTGCCTCCAAGGCTCTCCTGCACGCTATATATTCCTAGTGAGTTATGCTTATTTTTGCTCAAACTGCAAGATTTATGATTTTACCGCACTTGTTGTGGGTTATACCACCAGAAGTAATCCACAGCTGTACCAGTGTAGCTGCAACTGTGTTCTGCCAGAGAAATCAAATCTGAGGTTGGCTCCCCTAAGCTAAACATGACATTTTATCCCAGGAGAGGAGCTTTCACTCTGTAAATTACATTCATGTAACCATGTAGGCCATGCAGTAACTTTTCTCAAGGCTGATTCTTCACCATAATCGCAAGACTGGTTGCCTGAAGCTAGCCCCTTAAATCTATCTGCTGGCTCCTAGACCAGTGACCTGGTTTTCAGAAGTGCCCAGCACTCAGCAGATTTCCCTGAAAACAGTTTAGTCTTCAGTCACCACTGACACTTTAGAAAATACTGCAAGCCAAACAAATCTGGGTTGCAAGGTTCTTCCCAGCTATTTACATACAGTAAATTTTTATCTGCTTATCTTGCCTAAAAATAGAGCAGATGCTACTAAGATTTTTTTTTTTCATTCTCTTAATTAAAAAACAACAAAAAAGAGCTCTAATAAACAGCATCTCACATTATGACTCTTCTCTAGCATCTGGAAAATGGTACAACCAAAATGTCAAATGTTGTTAAAAATGAAAGATGCAATCATTTGATTAGGTAATAAATGGAGAGTAAATCAATAGTCACAGACAAGGTAGCATTAGCTACCAATTCCTGCAAAAAAAAATGTAAGAGCTGCACATTGAATGAAACAAATATTTTTCAGATTCCTGAATTGTTACTTGTTAAGTAGGTGGTGGCTTTCAAATAGAAAACAACAACAAAAGTATTAAGAAATATAAAAGGGAAAATTGTAATTTACTTTTTTAGTATGTGTAGCTTAAAGAAAGCTCATGGAGAACACAAGAATAGTATATTCTGGGCAGCTGCAGCTTTTTTCCTTTCTAAATTTCTCTCTTCTATCCTCCTATGGGGCACCAATCCACATAGGAGCACTGCCACGGAAGGGAGGTACCTGGAAGTTTAAATTGCTTTCCCAGAGGAGCAGGACACCATGTTGTGCCTGCTTTGAGCTGTTCAGACTCACAGATTTGTTCCAAATTTGCTAATTTGACAGTGCTAATACATGTCGCACTTCATTTATGATTTCTAGTACTGCCACAGCTTGGTGAATTCACAGAACCGTAAATTCGGTAAATTCATACCTTTTTACACACTTTTACTTGTTGCTGTCTGAGCACCATGAAGAAGTCTTTCTCTCTGTTCTAGTTAGTGTTTGTTGTGGGTTTCTTTTCTTTTTTTTTTTCTTTTTAAGTCATGTCTGACCTTGTTCATGTTGTTTTGTTTAGCGTCCTTGAGCTTAGTTTTAATCTTAAATAAAAGCACAAGAAATGCTACGTTTTCAAAGACAGAGCTGAAAGGCCATTGACAGCAAATATTGTAATATTTTTATTCCACTTCACTCAACTCTTCTACTTGTTAGGAGCTCTGATTCAGCCAAGCTAACAAGGTTATCAGATTATATGTCTATTGTCTTGTTATGACTTCCTTGGCCGAGTTCCTGCAGTAAACAACGCTGATGTGATGTTTTGTTCGGGCAGCAGCACGGGAGGGAGCCGCAGGGAGGGGACGGCGCAGGGACGAGGGTCACGAAGCTGCCAAGGCCTCCGCAGTGGCGGTGCAGGGGGAGCGCTGCCCGCGGGCAGTATTAATCAATGCCCTCAGCAGCGGCCGCCGCTCCGCAACAGCGGCGGAGCCAGGCCTGGGAAGCTGCACAATGCTCTCGTAGGATAGCAGGCGAGGGGAAGAAATGCAGGTAGGGCTTTGCAGACAGTATTTGTCCAAGCTGAAACACACCAAAACCCTTAAAGGAAGATTATGAAGGCTACTTAAATACATTAGTTTGATTTATTACCTTAAAAATGCTTTTCCACGTACTATATCACACACCAGAGTGCTCAAAGTACAAGAGGAACTCTTCAGATAACTGGCAGAAAGGGAACATCATCGCATGCTGCCTTTTATAGTCGCTTCTGTAAATGCCATGGGACACTGAGGCTTCTTCTAGGCTCTGTCATTAACTTTCTGTCTCCCTGCTGGTTTAGTTGAGATATGCAGCTGTGTCATTTAAATAGCAGAGGATGTCAGGCCAGCAGCTGCACAGTTGGAGATCCCACATTAGCATAACACCTAGAGGCTGCTTTTTAAAAAAGTCCTAATACTTTGAGAAGCAGAAAAAAATATATAACTCTTTCTACAGTATCCACTGAGGAAGGCACAGGATTCCTTTGTGGGGCAAGCAATCTGCTCAGCTCTACACTGGGCACGGACTTGGGGTCGGCATGGGACTTCTCCTGTGGATTGCTCCCAAATTGGAAGGATGCAGTAAAGCAGCTCGCTGAGTTCTGTAGCAAACATCTTGAAAGAAATGTCCGAGACTTTATTACTGATAGAAGAGACAAGAAATAAAAGGGTGAGCACTCCAAGGACAGCATCTCCTTTCCATCACGCACAGTCTCTCATAAGGTGTGAAGCAGGAATCTACTGTGCTGTCATGGGCAAAACTAGTCTTGACTCATGGAACGTCACTTAATCTACCGTATTGACAATTAACACAGATTAATGATTTAGGTATTAGGAAAAAAATGGAGCTGAAGAGGCGCGTGGGGAGCACAGCCGCCCCGCACCACCCTCTCCTCGTCCCTGTCCCTGCTCCGCGCATCCCATGGCTCCTCAGGACCGGCTGAGGCAGCGCCCAACAGTCCCCGGGGCCCAAGGCTGCCCTGGCGCCTCCAGCTGCCTCCTCCAGCCCACCATGCTCCCGGTAGCTGGAGCCTCTGGCCGGCTGTGACCGTTGCGACCGGCACCAGGCAGCCTGTGGTCTCCGTCCCGCTGCCGCCCGACCTGGTGCTTGGGGCCGATACCTGTGTAAAGCGCAGTGTATATGGGCTTATCCTTTTAAATCTTCTTTTTATTTATTTATTTAAGATTCACCATTTTATTATACGCATGCTTTTTTCACAAGTTGTCAATATCTATTTCTCCACTACCCTAATTTACTAAATGATTTCTGTCCTTTTGTTATTTATTTTGTTCCCAGGGGAACACTACCTCATTTCGAATTTGTGACTGTTCTTCAGGTCTTCAGGCCTTCTTCTTCTTCAAGTCTTCAGGTCTGCTGAATGCACTCTTCCTCGTCCTTTTAATTACATCAAGGTTTGGTTTCTGCTCACTCCTCCCCATCAGTGTAGCACTTGCCTTCGTTTAACAGCCAATTGCTGTTTTATTTTCATTCAGGGAATTCAAAGGGAATTTAAACAGGGTAGAAGGAGAGAGGCTGGGAGAGCAGAGCAGAATAGCTGCCGGCTGCAAACCCCACCAATGAGGAAATACATGTCAGTGCCATCGCTGGAGTGCTGCAATTCGAAGGAATCAGAGATTATATATATGTACACATATATATATATATATATATAAAACTGAGGATGTGTCAGTGCTACCGACACTCATTTGTGTCCCTGTTTGTGGGACCACTGCTTCTGCGGGCGCTACTAAAAGCAAGCGAACGTCTGGCTGACAGGCCGCTGTTTTTGGTAGCGAGGCACTCAACATGAGGGAATGTCACACACCAGAGCAGCCTCATGATTGCAAAACGAGGAGGGTCCTGGCAGAGCCTCATAGGGTCACATGCAGTTCAGGCCATTGCAGTAAAGTCTTCAGCTCGGGCACCGTTTAATGTTGTGTTCTTCCTAACACTCCAAAATCTTCTGTGCTTCCAGGTCAAATACAAACAGGATATTTACTATTTGTGATAACCAGGCATGTTTTGCTGATGTTCACAATGAGCCAAATATGACTCTTTCAAAGGGGAATGTCAGAGTATGTATTTGTGTATGTATTTTTCTTCTAAATGCTGTTTTTCATCTGACCTTCATCTTTGGCAATTCCCTTTGTGCCAATGAAAGTTTCAGCAAATAAAACTGAAAAAAACTCACAAGGGGACTTCAACAAAATGTGTTTGCCTTGTAGCAGGAGAAAACACAGTCCAGTTATTGTGATTTAAAAAACGGTGATGTGCAAAAAGGACACCAAATACCTCAGCAGATTTTTTTTTTTTTTTTTTTTTTTTTTTTTATGCTCAGGCTCTGGGAAGATTTTATTTTCAAAATAGTGATGAGAGATTATAGTTATGGAGACCTGGGTGGGTGAGCTGTTTGTGACTGCAAAACACAGTGTCATCTTTGTCATTTGAGATCCACAGCCTTGTTGGAGAAATACGCCTATAACCTATTAAATCAAACATCGTAGATCAAAGAAGTTCTTACACTGGTACAGAGGAAATACATTATTCTCCATGTATGTTCTGGAAAGGAAAAAAGTTACGAGTTTAAATTTTAACAAGAAAGAAGAGAGGGCAATATGGATTACTGTGAAGCGCTAAAGCAGGAAAGCCTGGAGAAGGGGATTCTGCCCCGGTAGGGTTTTAAGATTAGGCCTCTAGTAGGAGTGTCATATGCAGCTTTGGTTTGCTCAGGCAAAAGGGGAAATGTAATCTGCCTAATTTCCACATTGCATGAGAGTTTTAATCACCAAAATTCTGGTTAACAGGGAATGTGTTGTGAAGTGTGCTTCTCACTCTCAATTGTAAGTGGAAATGGAGACATCTGGGTCATTTCTTATTTGTTGAAGTAAGCTTTTAGTTTTCTGCTTGGAGCCATCCTCCTTATTTATTTTGTTTTTTTTCCATACACACAAAAGTAGCTTGTATATTCCTGTGAATACATGTTCATGAGGACTAGTGGTTTTGGAAGGTTGAAAGCAAGCAAGAAATCTGGAAAAGTGAACTCTGGACATGGAAACTTGGCGGACCTTGATGGCCCTTCATTCTTTTGTGAACGTTGTTCCTCTTTAGCTTAAGAGCACCTGCCAAGCTACTGAAAAATCCTGAGATAAATAAGACACTAGTGCTCTGCGGAAGCCATGACGAACCAAAATAGGCATAGGGGAGCAAAATGAATTAGAGTCTAAACTGTAGCTAATTGCAGCTAATTGGTCACAAGCTTTGTGTGTATGGAATGACATGTTGTATCATTATGCTTCTCAACAAGCAGGCAAGGCAATGCCCAAAGCTATTGATCTCAAAAATATTGAGAGTCATTAAAATTCTGCTTTCTGAGAGTGAAGAGCATCCTCATTTGGATGACAGGAGCAAGAAACAGTCCCTGGGACTAGATGGGGTGCGTTTAGGGGTGCTGAAGGAGCTGGCCGATGTCAGCGTGCTGCTTTGAAAAGTCATGGTGATGGGCAAGAAGGAAGTAGTCAGGCAACTACAAACTGGTCAGCCTGACTCAGTCCTTGGAAAGGTTATGGAACAAATCTGCCTGGAAACATTTCCATTGACATGAAAGACGAGGAGGTGACTGGGAAGAGCCAGCATGGATTTAGTGAGGGCAGTTTGTGCCTGACCAACCTGATTGCCTTCTCTGATGAGATGGCTGGCAGTGTGGATGAGGAGTGGATATTCTTTACCTTGACTTTAACAAGGCCTTCAACATGGTCATTTATAGCATCCTTATAGTTAACCTGGTGACTTATGGACTGAAAAAGTGGATGAAAAGGTGTGTGGGAAATTGGCTGGACTGTGGGCTCAAAAGGTTGTGATCAGCAGTACAAAGTCCAGCTGATAAAAATTTAATAGTTGCAACCCTTGGGGACCATAATAGGGACAATACTGTTCAGTGTGATTATTAACCACCTGGACAGTGTGAACTCAGCAAATGTGCTGACATCTGGCTGCACAGAGCATGAGAGGGAGGGCAGATTCAGTTAGATGAACTCAGCAGCAGAAATGTCTTAGGCGCCTCATAAAGTTCAGCAAAGGCAAAAGCAAAGTCCTGCACCTGGGATAGCCCAGTGCAGCAGGACAGTCTTGGCACTGACTAGCTAGGTGTCCAGGTGGAGAGCAGGTTGTACTTAGTGCAATGTAAAGAAGGCCAGTGGCATCCTGGGGTATGACAGCAGGTCAAGTGAGGTGGTTCTTCTCTATTTGGCACAGATGGGACAACATCTGAAGTACTGCAGCTTGTTCTGAATTCCTCAGTACAAGAAAAAGATTGGAGCAAGTCCTGCACAGAGTGAGTTATCATTGTAGATGGGGCTGGAGCACATAAGATATGAGGAGAGGTTGAGAGACTTGGGTTTGTTCAGGCTGGAGAGGGAAAGGCTCAGGAGACATCTAGCTGCTGTCTGTAGTTACCTGGTCAGAGGTCATGAAAAAGATCATGCCACCCTCTTGTCAGAGTAGTGCAGTGGAAGGATGAGAGACAGACGGGAAAAGGGAAATTCTGACTTGATATAATCTTTTTCATCATGAGTTGTGGTCAAACAGTAGAAGAGGAGACCAGAGATGCTGTGAAATGTCCGTCTGCGAGCCTTTCAAAACTTGACAGGGCCCTGTGCTACCTGCTCTAAGTGGACCTGCTTTGAAGAGGAAGTCAGCCCAGGTAGCTTCCAGGTGTCTCTGCCAGCCTACCTGATCCTGTGACTCTATAAAAAATAACAGATTCCTTAAAGAGTCCACTGAACACAGGGTTTGAGTTTGCAGATTAAGATGAGTAAAGAACAGTAATATCCATTCTATTCTTCTGTATATTTAAATGAAAACTAAATGGTCAAGCAGTTGCGGGTGAGGATGACTTTCCATTATTTAGGCTGCAAGTGTGTTATCAGTGAGCAAAGGATCCACTAGCAAAACCCAGAAACTACCCGATGGTGAATTTACCTTAATGGTGCTCACTTCAACCCTCAGTTCCTCTGCTGCTGCTCTTGACCTGAGAGATAATGAAGACAGAGAAGAGAACTCTGGTGTTACATGTTTTCCCTTTGATGTTCAATCAGGCCTGCTTGAATTTCTCTGCCTTTTCTATCCTGGGGGTTTGCTGGTGTGCCTCCTGTACTGGAGGAAGCAACATACGCTTCCTAAATGCACAGCTGCCTGCTTGCTTTCCCTTTCCTCTGCATTCCTGTTATGGAACCAAGAATATTTAGAGTGATTTAATAATTTATTAAAGATCTATTGCTTATGTTTCACGACATGGTCTCCCTCGCCTACCAATCTTCAGGTTTTAGCAACAATAAAACATCTCTTTTATTTCAAGCAAGTTTTGATCTGAATTACAAATTCTTTCATGTCTGATTTCTCAGCAGGGTATTGTACAGTAAAAGCATCCAGGAGTGAATCACTTTGCAATTCAAGCTCTACAATATCACCAGCCTATGGAAATTATGTATATCATCCCCTTAAGGTATTTCAAGCATACAGCTGAACCTGCAGTAGACAATTCCACAGCATGTGATGCCATTAGGATGAGGTGGTGCCTTATTTGAAGTTCATGTCTGTCAGCTGTAAGGTAGTGCCTGGCACATGGCTTTGAATAAAACATTTTTTTAAACAGTGTTTTTCCTCCTGAAAATATTTGAAAGTTGACAACATCATTTGCAGTAGGATGTAGATGACCGGACATGGCTTGACCAGTGAAGCTGACTTTATACACACGTTATAAAGCTGAAAATAATTTCATGTGGAAAAAACAAACCTTTAGGAGCTCTCAGTGGTGACTCTAAAGTTAAAACTTTAATTGTTAGCATTCCTGTCTTAGTTCAAAGCTGCTTTTGGGATACTAACAGATACTCAGGAATATGGTAATTAAACACTGCATAAAATTCTGCCTATCTGCAGGCAGCTCAGATCAGTCTCTGGCTGCATAACTCACTAGCCCACTTGTCTGTCTTGCATCCTTAAACTGTAAACTTTTGAAGTACAGGACTGTCTCAGGACACATATTTGCAAAACAGCCTCCTTAGTTGGGTCCTTTAGGCCTGAAAAGTAATAAAAAGAAGTAATAATATTTTTTCAGACTCTTTTATGAGAGAAAAGAAAACAAGTCGATCATGCAGATAGGATTAAACTTCAATTAGCATCGTGGAATCAGAGCTTTACCTTGTCTGAGATTGGCTCCTTCTCTCGTGTAATGTATTTTCTCATTTAAACAGCCCTTTTATGGATTTTTTTTTTGTAAAGGTCATCAATTGCTGAGGTAAGAAGTATTTAGGACTTTGTAAAATAAAACAGAAACCTTAATTTAAGCCTGAGGGAAAAAAAGCTTATATTTAATCCATTTATTCTTTCTTCTCCCATTCCTCATAAAGATCCAAATCTTCAGCAAAGCCAAAATATTTCCAGACAATGTGGACTATTTTGCTTGGTGCTATTGCCAAAACTTAAAATGCAGAAGCAAGAGAAAGGAGGATGGAAATAATTTAATGAGAATTATCTCTAAGAAATCAAAGTGTTTTAATGAATGTCTTTCAATCTTTTAAGTTATTGCCACAGAGAAAGACGTGCATTTTGTTACAACTGTTAATTCAGATTGCAGGGACTTGATGTGAATGGCTTTGACCCAACCACCCTGTTGTGCTTCTTTTTTATAAATTACTTGCTCTTAAGCTGCAAATTCTTTGAGATGAGAACTGTTTGGAAGTCTCCAGTGTTTGCAGAGCCTAGCAATAAGCAATACAAATAATCATAATTTAGCCCAAATCTGTACAGTTATAAATAAAGGTGATAGTTGGGTCACCCTGTCCCAGTAAGCACTATTTTTCTTATCAGTGCTGATTTGAAGCATTCTTGGCATTTCACTATTACTTTTTCTGTTTTCATGGGGAGTCATTTGCCTGGGAAAGATTTCTTAAGGGGATTTGGCAGCAGGCTTGCCTGCCGGGAAGTGGGAATGACTCTTTTTCCTATCAGGGAGATAAAGTAGCAGAACAGCCTGATTTCTCCTCATTGCAGTTTGTTTTGTGGGACCACGGCTTGAAAGTGCAGCGTTCAGGCCACGTTTTGTGGCAGCTCAGGAAGCTGGAAGGTGTTTCTCACTCCCTCTTTCTTTCCCAGGTGCCTTTTTGCTCTCTCAGGTGCCTGGGAAAAAAAAAAGTGTCCTGTAAATTTGTGTTAGGTTTTCAGCTTTCTTCGGCAGTTTAGACGATATCTATATATGTCTCTGGTCTCCTTCCTTGAGGCACGCAGAGCCAAAGGTCAGAAGGGCTGTGTATGTTTTAAAAGGTGTTGAAAAGGCCCGTGATGTCACTGCCTGAGGGGGAAGCGTTTTCTCGCGATAATGGGCTGGGGCAGTGCTGCCCTGTTGTACTTGCGTAGACGTGTGTTCTTTTCTTGGTGATATTCGCTGTAATTTCCTATCTTGTCCTTTGTCACTCTGATTACCACGCAGGCCAGCAGAGGCAGGTGGGAGGCTAAGTGTATAGTTAGATAATAACAAAATGTTCTTTCTAATTCTGTAGTGTGTCCAGTCTTGCTCTGGTGATGGAAACATGGCAATGAATCAACTACTTTTTTTCTCCCTTCCTTCCTGTTTGGTGCTTTTGCTTGTGTCTGTTTCTAAGCAGACATGGCCAGAGATGGACCTGGAGCTCTTCCCTTGTGCCTAACATTCCTGAATTTTGGGCATACTAAAAATCCAGGCAGCACCTAAGCATGAGGAACAACCCCTACCTATCCTTATAATGGCTCAAAAAATGCCAAACCTTAAACTGGAGCCATGCATGCCGCTGATACCAGGAAGAGTGGAGGAGGGTGAAAGGAGCTGCCATGGCCCTGGGGTCCTCTAGGGAGGACCTGGCTCCTGCAGCAGTGAAATCCTTCCCCATATTCTGTGCCTTGTGCCTGTCTTATGCTTTCCACAAGCAGCAGTTTTAAAGAGCAAAAAGATACTAGTTGCCTATTTAGACCACACATTTCCTCAGTTTCTTGGCTGTTACTAACTAAACTACCTGATAACAGTGATGCTATTTGTTAAAAAGAAAGCTCACAGCTTGTTGGTGTAGGTCCTGTGAATTAGCAGCAGGTTCAGAGCCTCTCAGTGCTGGAAGTAAAAAAACAGTGATGTATTCGACTGCTTTCTTTTATTACTATTATTATATTATTTTAATTTTATTTAGCGACCTTAGAGTTCTCTCAGAACAACATTTGCTTTGATTTAAGCTGCGAGTAAAAAGTAGAAGTTTGCTATATTCTCATTCTACCACTTATGCTAAATTTTGCAGGCTTACAAGATTAAGCAAAAAGGAATGAATGGAAGCACCAAAGCTGAATAGGTGACATGTTCTTCTCTGTTGCGTTTCACAATTTTTATTCATCCTCAGAAAGGACAAAAAAGTCATACACATATACACGCCTAAGCTATGAGGCTGGCCTGTGATTTGGGAACTCGTTCAATAGCTTGCTCTGAAACACACTTCTTGCATGACCTTAGGCTTTTGTGAAATGAAGATAATGGCACTCTGCAGCTCGCAGAGGGAGCGCATTAAATACTCTGAGGTGCTCTAATGGATGGGGAGTAGATGGATAATGGGGGTAAGCAGGGGGGTGATTTTTTTTCTAAGGAAAGAGTAACCCTTTAAAAGCGTGGAGGTGATCACCTAATAGATCAGTAAACATTAGGTTCGTATTTTCTAATTCATATAAAGAAAATGAGAGCATCAAAAGACAATAGGGCTTTAGTTCTTGGATTCTTTAGAAAGATAGACCTTTCTTTCCTTTTTCATCCCTATGAAATGTGAAAGATGGCTTTTTTTTATGCTGTAAAAAAGATTATGAAGATTTTGTAGTTTAATACAATTTCATTTTTCTCAAGTAAAATTTTATATATTGCTATCAATAGTTTAAAATCTGGTTGGAAATCAAATGAACGCATGCCAACTGGACAGTAAAACTCTTTTTTGGATAAATGCACAATATGGAATAGAAAAGTCAGCTTGTCCTTTCCTCCAAGTATTAAACTGCAAATTTTGCAGTACCACAAGAGACTAATGAAAAGCAGATTACATAGAAATGAGAGCACAAATGCATAAAACAAATTATACAGTGTACTGAAGAAATACGATTTGTTTTAGAGATGATTTTATTTGAAGCAATTCCGTTAGCCCTGTTAATTGATTAAGTATGGCCTCAGCATATTTGTCAGAAGGAAAAAATAATAAGCTTATTTTTTATGGTATCTAGTTGAACAAGGTCAAACCAGAGCTTGAAATAACATAATATCAAACCTAGTGTAAATATGAGAACACTTTAGAGTCTTTCTGAAATATTATGACTTTTCCAGCCATCTCTACACCTCTGAGAAGACTGAATGATTTGTTAGCCATCCTTAAGGATATCAGTTTTTCAGAATAGAATCACGAAACTGTCCATAATAAAAGCTAAGAAATTACGGTTTTAAGAACGGACAGTGTTAATAATTTAAAAAAAAAATCAAATTTAATTCCTCTTTCCTGGAAACTAGAAGGGTTGTTTGCTTCAGATGCTCTTATTAATTTTTTTTAGTAAACAACATGACTGCTGATACAACTGGATGATTTGCATCTTATCATTAATGAGCAGAGCAAAACAGGAGATGGCGTTCCTTAAAACTGGTCACCTTGCCCCACTGTCTGTTAGGGTGGCAGCCGAAGGGCAGGAATTGGGGAGCGCGGCCGGCAGCGGCACCGCAGGGTGGTGACCGTGCTGCCTCCGGGAATCGCCCAACAGAAAGGCCCAACCCTCCTTCCACAGCTGGGCTCACTCTGCCGTATATCATAGTGAGAAAGTCTATTGAATTAGGGCAAGTATTTTATTCTCCAAAGTATTAGGGTGGGTAGTTACCATAATTCCTATCTCAGCTATGGCATTTGCAGATGCTATTGTTTATATATTGGAGCCTTAAAAAAAAAAAAAAAAAAGACTGAAAAGAAAAGAAAAAAACCTTTTAAGGCCATTTGCTTCAAGTATTTTCTATTTTCTATTTGTTACCTTGTGTTTCCTTAAAGTGCCCTCTTGTCCTTCAAAACAGGAAGGCTCTATTAGCCCTCTCTGTCCTCTTCATTATGTTATATAGCTTGCTCATATATTTTTATGCTTTCTTTTCCCAAACTGAATAATTAGTGGTTTAAACCTTGTTTTAAATGGAAAAACATAGTCTGCTCATCAACCCACAGATTCACTTTTGCTTTTGTTATTTTCAGGTTGGTTTTCTAAGGCTTGCATTTGTACTTTCTGAAGATGTCTGTATGCTTGTACATCAGTGGCTTATGTCAGTGGCTTTGAATTCACCCACTGAATTTATCTAGATTTCACAGGAGGGCAGAGGTCTCATAGACAGAGATTTTCCTATAAGTATCATTTAAACAAACAGCTGAGAAAGTCCAGCAGGGTGACTTCATCTCAGCAGACGTCGGAGAAGCCGCTCCTGACAGGGCTGGAGATGGCCCTTGCCTTGGGGAGTGTTTCCTTCCCAGGCACTTGGGTCTCTCATCTTGCAGACTTCACTGACATCAGTCAGCATGGCGTTGACCACTCAGCTGGCTTTGGGAAACTTGGTGGCAGTGAAACCCTGTGGTTGCTGCAGGAATAGTACCGGAGCAGAGGGGCACTGTGCTGTGATATGAGTCTATGCTTAACATATAAATGGTAGGAGGTGTTCCTACTGCTATCCAAGGAAAACAAGGGAAAAAAAAACCCTTTTGATGAAATGATTGTCACCTAATTAGCTCAAATTTATTTTAGGTCACATCAGATCACTTTTTTAATTATTATTATTATTAATTTTACATACAATGTAATCTATTCTCTTAATTCTATAACATTAATAATTTCTGTTTTTTCAGTGAAGGAGAGTACAAAGGGTTCAAACAGAGTAATCTGTATTGTTCAACATCAAGAACAAGTGAAATATTAGGGGAGCTTAAAGAGAGTAATAAAGGTTTTGTGTATGGTCTAGATGCATGTTTATGGAATATTCTGTGCTCCTTATTTATTCGTTTCCTCTTTGATTAGTCTAACTACTGTGAACTTTAGCTTATGGAATATCCTTGATTATTCATGGTAACTGTTACACACTTCTCTTTTGCTAACTTTCTGCAAGAGATGATTCTAATACTAATGATGCAAGGTCAGATCCTGCTGGATAATCCTTACTCATGTGAGCAGTCTCGCTGAAAGGAATTTCTATAACAACTGCCTCTGAGCACTTTTCGCTTTGCATAAAAATAAATTACTGAGCTTGCCTAGTCTCATTTTCATACCAGTCCCTTCTAACTGCACACACTGTTTGCATCCTGAGGTGCTAACCCCTACCAAACAGGCTGCTCAGAGCGAAGATGCTTTTTCGTAAAACTGGAAACGTGCAACTGCCTTCACCTTCCCAGTCACTAATACTAGGTGGCATGTTACCAGTTACTAAGGTAACACAGATCAGGAAGCATATTTACATATGTTTCAAGGCCCAAAGGTTTTATAATAGTTAGTAGATGCTAGCAGATGATTTTATATTAACCTAAAACTTCTGCAATGCTTAACAGAAAACAATCTGAGTTAAGTTTTTGAGTTTTGAGTGCTTGCTATTAATTACATAGAACAATCACAATTAATCCAGTTAAATCAGCTGCACTGAGGACTTGCACCACTGGATGTATTTAAAATTGTTCCACCGATTCTGATATATAGATTTTTCTACAGTATTAAGTGTCCGTTGACATGCAATTCTTACCAGCAAAACCCACGGTTGTGCCATCGGTTCTTCTTGGGCAAAGCTGCCCCAGCGGCGCCAGGTCGCATCACCGCGCCATGCGTAGCAAGGGCCCCGCTGGCTCCCGTACGTAGGTAGGTAGTCAGGCAGGTTTACCCCTCCAGTTAAGAAGCTCCTGGTGACGCAGGAGCAACTCGGCATGCTCCGGGAGGAATGCTGTTTGGGCCTCACAGATTTTCCTCGAAGGACTGCCGTGCTTTTGTTGGTTTACTCTGATATGCTTCCTGAGTCCAAAATCAAAGAACATGCCTTAGTAATGACCACGGGGTAGGCAGACAGTGATTAAAGAGGCAACTTTTGCCTCTAATTAAGCATATGGAATAAAGTTTCTATCAGCTTTATTATAAGATAAACTACCTGTTTTTCGCTTATATAAAATAGGATTTTCAAGGCCTTTCTTGGGAAACTTATAAACTCTGCATTTTGTAGCTACTACCAAGCAACTATTTTGTGATCATTAGAAGTTTTCCATAGCAGAACTTCCCTTCTGTCCAGAGATCATATTTTACTCCTGAAAACTCAAATGAATTCTCTTAAGAACATTAAACTCAGAAAAATAAGAAAATTACCTTATTTTTAACTTTTTTTAAAGCTGATTACTGGTAGGGATTAAGCAGTTTGCAGTTTTTGGACATTACTATTTGCTTTGACATTTACCATATGTGAAAACTCTAGACTGCTTTGTTCATAGTCAAGTTTTTTCAGTGTGGAATTACTATTGGCTACCTAATGTAGTAAAAACACATTTTTCCCTTCTGAAAGGAAATATAGTGTTTCTTGTGTCTAGTGAAGATAGAGCCTTAGACCTTATGGCTGGGACCTTCAGTGTATGTTGGAAATATATTGCACAGTGGAATACAGTTTCAGTTGAGGCTTTTGGGGCTTCTGAGGTATTTAATATGTTTAAGTAAAAATACGACCATTCCAAGGTAGTCAAGGTGATGAATGAAAGGAGCTATGGACTCCAGTCATTATGTCACATCTGTCAATACAGCTGCAAACCTCTTACTCTCTAAGCACTTGTATGTATTGGTAAGTGTACCTTCAAGCATCTAGGAAGGTTCCTACTGCAAGGTCGTACTCTAGATATATGATTTTAAAAGTAAAACATTAGAAGGTGTTAAGAAGGAAACAGATTAAACATCATTAGCAAATCATTTGGTAAGTAAGCTTTCCATTTCATAATCTCTCATACCGCTTTGTTTCACATTATGGATAGTAGAAGAAAAAGTTTTTCCCTTCTCTGTCCAGTGCTCACTTCACATTTCCTATTTATGCCTATAAAAAGGGAGGCTTAAAGGTTTAAAGAGTGTCATTGTGTCTGTGATAAAAAAAAATATTGTTCCACTGGATAACTGATTTAATCCTGATCAAATCATTTAATCCAGTTGATTCACAAACTCATTACCTGCAAAATTTAGTTGACAGGCCTTTCTTATCTTTTTTCTCATGTATTTTTTCTTGCCTGTTCATAAACTCTTTAGGAAAATTCTTACTACTGGCCATGTGTTTTTTAAGTCTTAGAAGTAAAACATTTTAAAAAAATATATAAAATTAATATAAATATAGTATTTAAATATATAATAACATGAAAATTGAGGATTATTAGCAGAAGAGACTCTACTCCCCCCAAAAATGTGTACAGCTAATAAAAAATATATTAACCTTGCAGTAAAAAAATGCATCACTAAAGGCTTAAAATACAATTTTTTAATTTTATTCTGAATGCTGAAAAATGCCCAGCTAGTTAACAAATACTGTTCTTATATGAATGGTACTAGAACCAGTCAAAGAACAGAGTTTCCTTCTTTCAGCATGTTCTCAAATGTACTTGAATCTAACACTCTGCTAGCAGTGAAATTATGAAATAACTTTGTTTGAGAAATATACAACTATGGTGTATGGTAGCTTGTTACTGAGAAAGACTGAAGCTGAAGATGTGTGAACTCTATTTTTGCCTCAATGACAAAAAAATAAATACCTTAAGAACAAAAGATTTTATTGCTTGTGTAAAGAAAAGCTTTCCAGAGATCCAAGTGAGCCAAAACATCTTCCCTGGAGATGTTCCTGCAAGTGGGTGTTTCCGAGGTTCCCCCTGCACACGGGACACCGCAGCGCTCTGCCTCTCCCCTGTGCGGGGGGACAATCCATGCACCTCCAGATTTGGGTACAGGCTTTCCTCATAGCTCCGGCTTCTGTATCGAAACCCAGCTCGGAAAAACAGAACGGAGGAGAGGAAGCACATCCCCACATCCCCATTATGCAGGGATCCTTTTCCCTGCCAGGACCAAAAAGAAAATAGGGTGGAAGAGAAAGAAGCAGCCTGCCAGCAGTTCCTAACTATGCAAAAATACTTCCATTTTTACACATAGCAAGTGAGGGCATTTGAAGTAATGAACATTGGAGCAGCTAGAAGGTATGTAAAGGTAAGCACACACTCTTCCTTTTTGTCTGTCACCAGAAAACACCAGCAAAGTGCTTCCTGGTGGGTGATATTGCTCATCAATCGCTATTGAAAGCCTGATCAGGTGGTGAAGATACCCTTCAGCCTGCAAGAAGGATTGCAGTGGCAATGACTGCTTTTGGGACACAAAGTAAAATTAACTTCTAGGTTATCCCCGTCAAGGACCATTAAGTCCTGCACTATGAGGGACACAGTGAACAAGTCATATTTTAGCCTCCCATGAGCACAAAAGCAGGCAGGTTCTCCTCCTCCCCCCAACAAATCTGACCTTCGCTGAAATTTATGTGGAAATGAAAAAAGAAGAGAAGACTGCAGCCCTGCCAAACCCTGATGATGTGACTCATTTTAATTACTGGTATTTGGAAATTAAATGGCCTGAATTTCATTCGGCAGTTTGTTTCAGGAAGAATGATTTAGGTAAGCTCCGGAGTTGCAGCACCTTTTACGGCAGGTATGAAGGAAGGCATCCATTTTTCTTTCAGCAGAACGTCCTTGTAAGGATAATAACAATTAGGGAGCTGGGTCTTCGCATCAGAATCTCCCCTTCAGTCTGACATTACCTCCTTGGGCTACTTCATCACTTCTAATTTTCACAACAAGTTTCTCAGGTGCTAGTTTTGGCCAATGGACTTTGAACATCATCAGAGGTGTGTTATTTTCTAAAAGCAGACCTGTAAGAGGCACAGACAGGCAGAACAAGGGCTTTGCCAGAATGTAGGCTGCTTAATTGAGCTTCTTTCCTCTTAAATGCTTTCCCCTTACCACTTGTATTAAGTCAGGATTTTCACTGCACCAAAATAGTAATTCTTTGTCCAGTGTATAGAAGCACTGAGAAACAGGAGCTGTCTTCTGAGAGCAGTGGCAGGTTGGCTAGCTATTGCTTTTTTTTTTCTTCCCCACAGTTTTCTTCAAATAGATAAAAAGGGAGAGAGAAGGAAGAAGCCAAAGAATAACCAAAAAATGTAAAACTACCAAAATGTCCTCAGAAATTACTGTATATGTTCGCATATCAGCTATAATAGTTGTTCTTTGAGAGCGTGACTATTTTCATGCATTTAGGCTATAAAAGACCACAAAAAGTGTTAAAACATATTAATTTCACAGTGCTATCTCAAAGAGAGATGGTGGGCTCACAGACAAATGCAAGTTTTTGAAGAACGTCTTTGTGCACAATTCAGTGCTTCTCATACTTTTTTTTTTTAACAGAAAATTGTGTTTACATTTTCAAGAATAAGTAGATAAGGTAACACTTTCGCGTTCGGGGTTGTGGAGAGGGCCTAAAATGTTTTATAAACTATGCTCCAAAAATAGTATGAGAACTGAAGTCAGTATTTTTTATAAGAATTCGCATCTTCCTCATGGCATATCAGACTGAAGTACAAGATTGAAGGACTCATGTACATTTTTAGACTGTTCACTAAAAAAGAATACTTAAAAACAAACAGAAAGCAAGTCAGATTTTTAAATACAACCCATGAAGAAGCCCTGAAAATCTTGAATTATGAGATAAAAGAGAAAGTACATATCTGATAGGCTGTTTCATTTTGTGAGTTTGCTATAATGAAAAGAACAGCATATATCACAATGAAAAGCTCATATTAAAGCTCATCTCAGCCATGTACCATATGTGCATGGCCTGCGAAATAAACTTATCTCCTATATATACATACAAGAGCAGGAAGTAAAAAATACCATAAAAGCTAAAAAATAGTCTTAGATTTGAAAGGTAAGCTATGTAAACAGATGATACGATAGTTTCTGGAAGATATCACTGTATTCAGGGATATAAAATGCTATGGCGTTTAGCTTAATTATTCCCATTCGCTTCATTTGTCCAATTTCATAAAGGATATTGAAGTAAGAGATCAGAATAGGAAGAGATGGGAAAGAGATAGATATTGCAACAATGTTTACAACTACTTTGCCTGAGTGCTGTATTTAAGATAACTTTAGATATTGTCTGTGGAAGTTAGGAAGCTGAGCAGAAAAAATATCTTGAGACAGTTTCTGAGAGAGAAAAGATACCTCCTTTTTGCTAGAATGGTTATCTTCACTGCTATAACTATGTTTACATTCCCATTTTCTTAGTTTTGGTGGGCTGACATTTTCCTGGTGCATAATGAGAATTTCTGGGAGAGCTAACAAGCACAAAGATATCCCAAAGAAAGGAGGTGAGGCTGCTATCATGGTAGATGGTAGATCTTATGGCATGTTAATGGTTCTGCAGTTTGAGTGCTTAGTCTTCTCCTCATCAGTACTAGCCAATGAGTTAAAAAAAAAAAGAGGGAGGCGTTACTCAGTAGCCCTTTGGGAGGGAGCTGGAGTAAATAGGAGCCTAATTTCCTTTATACAATGGGCAACTTGATCAATGTTCTTCATGGCTCTGCTCTGGCAACTACATACTCCATTGGTTCATGTTTTTCTTGTATTCTTTAGCAGGAAAAATTTCATATCCTGTTTTAAGTTGAATCTGTAGTTTGGAAAAGCAGAATT
Organism: Eudromia elegans; assembly: GCA_003342815.1. Classification (NCBI taxonomy): domain Eukaryota; kingdom Metazoa; phylum Chordata; class Aves; order Tinamiformes; family Tinamidae; genus Eudromia; species Eudromia elegans. The sequence continues at coordinate 741,314 of PTEX01000307.1, read as the reverse complement.
GAGCTAAATGTGATGTCTGTGTTCAGGTGCACATCCATTAGTGTCAGTGGTCTTGGGATGTGTTCACCTGTCCTCTGAAGCCGCAGCTGGGCTCTCACAATGAATATCCACAAAACTCGCAAAAAGATGCTAACACGGTAAGTATCAATGGAGATGATTTCCCTTTGGTGACTTACGGATTAGGGTATACCATTAAAATCGTGCTATCCATCCTGTCATTGGAAGTGTCAAAAAGACTGATTAATTCAACTTTTTTTTTTTTTCTTTCTCTCACATTTTTGTTGACTGCTTAAGAATATCTAATTCACCTCTTAAAAGGCAAATTCTATTAGGAAGAAAAGTCATGGAAAGGGACTGGCCTCTCTTTATTGACACAGTGCTGTCATGAGATATAGGCTGTCAATGCGAGGTGCATGCTTATATGGCCATTCTGATGACATGCACATGAAAGGAATGATTTTTCACATGAGGTAATCACCTTGAATTATTCAAAGTGCAGCTTCTTCCTTCCTTATCTATCATATATTATTGCGGGGCCAGATAAGTGGGTGTTAGGTGTTGGGGACATATTTCAGTTCAAAGTGGGTCTTTAAACATGAATTATAAACCCCTAAAAATAAAATAGGAGTTTATCATGGAACCTTCAGCTACAGAAACACTGGTAAGCATAATTAATATTGAGCTCAAGAATGGCCGGTCTGCTGCAGTCCCTCACTGGGGAAGGAATATTACATGCATTTGAATGCCCCATATAATGAAGAAAAAGAGACCCATTATTACTACAGTCTCTTCCCAGTTCCATTATCTTCACCCCAAATCTCTATCAACCACCACAGGGCTATCTAAGCAAGCAATATGATAGTCATACACATGTTTGCCTCAGTAAATCTGAAATAAATACATTCTGTGTTTAAGTTACAATGTATAGTGAGCTTCAAGTCTGCAGTTAACAGTCAAAAAAAAGATACAAGCTCCAGAAATTAGTGAAAGGTTAACATCAAGGATGAAATCGGGATTATTCTACCTGTGCTGGAGCTTTATGGAGGGATAAAATTGGACTGGCCTTGCCACTCAAGCTACAAGGATCCTGGTTAGACAAGCTGAGAGCAGGGAAGAGGAGAAGCGTTTTTAATATCAGACTGAATCAAAAATTCAGAGCTGTGGCTCTTTGGGGAAAAAAAAGAAACACTTTTAACAAGGAAGAACTCTGTATAGCAGCAGGATTTATAAGAAAAGAGAGCCTATTGTTTGGCAACAGTGAAACGCTAAGTTTCAAACCTACCTTGATCCTCATCCATGATTCCATTTCAATCATACTTGACCCATCAAACAACTTAAGAGTTTTTCACATACCTTACATTAGTTATGTACTCATATCTGTAATCCTATGTGTACTAACACATATATTGCTCATAAAAGACAGAGACAGCTTATTGCTATATTTCTAAATAAAGCTAAAATTTACTTTAGCTTTTTTAAAGCTTTACTTTAGCTTTTTAAAATTTGCTTATTTAAGATCTGTAGATCTTCATTGTCATTATCACAGACTAGCATACACTGAAATGTCTCTCTAAAAATGTGGATAATCTTTATTTAAAGTGAAAAAAAAAGAAATAGTTACCTACATACCTATGTTTTTTCCCTCTTTTTTGCTAAGCATCCTTTAGAAAAAGTCAGAGGGAGACAAAGAGAGCAAATCTGGCTTTTTGGCAAAAGTGATAAAATACAAAATATTTTTCAGATTGTTAAAAAAACAAATCCCCATCAGCCTCTTCTAACCTCTTCAGTATCCATACTACATGGACTATTTGGTGCAGCTCTTCTATGATTTCACATATTTGTCTATTTTAAGATTTTTTCACCTTTTCTTCTTTAGTTATCATTAATACTTCTTGTAGTCACAGCAAACAAAGGATTTTCTTCACTGTACTATTTAAAACTGCATGATAATTCTTGTGTACTGTTTTTGCTGCTGTTTGCTGTTTTGCCATGAATCAATTCTTTTTCTGTATCCTTGTAATAGAGAAGGGGCCAGATTTACAGGGAAATGTGACATCTTTTCCAGAAGAGCTGGGAAAAGTCCATGTATTTGCAGCTTTCTCAAATGTAACAACTGCAGAAAATGTCCCTAGGTCATTCAAGCTGCAACAACATTACAGTTACAAAAAGACAAATACTGAAATGCAAAGATGCTGAATTAAGCATCTTATTCCTGAAGGACGTTTTCTCCATTGATGTTATATTAGTCGACAGAAAAGTGTGCCTAAAAGCTTATTCATTTTTTCCAGCCAGCCCAGTTGGTTTTAGAAAAAGACTTTTCCTCTTTCTAAGGACTTTGCCTTGCTCTTATGGATTATGACTATAACAATGCTTCTCCTTTTTGCAGCGTAGCTAGTCTTGAATATAGCCTTCACCTTGGCTGACCTGCATTTCCTTGTCACTCCTGTTTTTCTGAATTATATACCTCTTACTTTGTAGTAGTAACTTTGTAATGTATTATTGCTTTTTCATCTTGCTATAGCATCTGCTTTTTTTTTCATTTTCTTCAAACCTCTAGCACTTGAATATATAAAGGCTGAATTTCAAACTTTGATATAGTTTAGCACAGTGCTTTTTTATTAGACAAACATACCAGCTACAGAAATATGCAACTATATTGTTACTACAATAATATTTGCAGTTGTACTAATATGGTCACCGAGTCCCTAGAACTGCCAGTCTGCAATACCTTCCTTTGCATCAGTAGAAATTTGAGTTTGTGCAAAGTCTGCTGGATTTACCATACGTTAAACGTTGCTTTGGATAGTTTACCCTAAGACTGTTTAACCAGCATCTGTTTCCAGAAGAGTTTCTGTGAATCTCTTTTTGAAGAGAAAAGTATCTGAAGCAGTCAGTCATGGCCTGATACTGTTGGACTAGCTAGATCTGTGTGAGTGAGATCAGCTACTGCAACAACAGCTCACCCACCTGCTCGCTTGCCTCGGGGAAACATCAGGCATCGCAGTCCTGTCATGTGGCTCTGAGCAGCAATACAAAGATGTAGGGACCAAAAATGCCTGTGGCTTGAGGGGATGGGCAGCAGAACTGAAGTTCCTGCTAGAGACAAAAGGCTGAGAAAACCTAGGACTAGGAAGCACGTACATGGCATGTCATGGATTAGCAAATGGTCATCAGTTCTGATAGTGGAGGAGATAACCTGGACCAGCTTGAACCCAGACATCTCAAGGGTTGGGGAGTCTCTGTCCTCAGAGACACCTCTTGTATTTTCAAGACCTGGCTAGACAAAGCCCTGAAAAACTTTGCCTGAGCAGGAGGTTAGACTAGTGATGTCTCAAGCCCCTTCCAGCCTGAATGATTCACTGTGGTAATTGCCACATACGTAGCAGATCCATACTGGATATGCAGACAGGAGTAATAATGGGCCTGGGACTGACTGAATCGACTGTGAAAACCATGTTAAAGCACACGGAGTCCTATTGTCCTGCTTTAAAAGCTCTTTTGGGCCCCATCATCTCACTACTATTGTCAAGACTGTAGTGAGATTGCCTACACAATGAGGAGATTATTGCATTAATGATTATTTTGAAGTTTGGAGATTCAACAAGCCTCTTATAAGACCTATGACCTATAGAAGCAACAGAATGCTGTTGTATTTTTAGTTCACTTAGAAATATGTTTTTGCTATTATCTGTGTTTTTAAAAAGATTCTGCTCTCCACATTCTGTCTTCCTCTGTTCTGCAAGAGTTCTCGCAGTTGCTGAGCTGATGGGCCACCCTCACTCCTCAGAACTTCTCACAAGCCACCTTCAGTTCCTTTGGCATACACCTTCTTATTGACAGCTTCATAAATGTTGCTACTGTATGGTGCTCTCATTTATTTATGTATGTAGGTATGTATTTATTTAGTGTTGATACTACCAGTACACTTTTTATACAGGCTATGCTTTTCTTTTTTTCCTTGACACATTTTAAATTTTCTGGTTACTGTTCAATTTTCTCCATGTAATCCATTTCCTTCTCCACCAACCAATGTGTTCAATATTTTTCAGTTTTCCTGTGTATTTCTCTTTTCTGATATATTTTTGCTATTTTGTAAGCTGAAGCTTGTTTAGCTTTTTTTCAAGGATTTTCTTTTTCTTTCACATTTTCTCAGTAATCTTTCAATCACATCATGGTGTCAGAGAGTCAGTTACATGTAAGTGTTATAAATGTAAGAAAGCTGTTTAACTTGTCATCCTACTGAATGGCATATTGCCACCAGTAAGAACATATTATATAGACCATATATGGCTGCAATACAGTTCAAATTTTATCTTTTACAGGTAAGATACTCTAGGCCCCAGCCTTGACTATGGTCATTCATAATGAAATGTGACGGAGGAGATGGAGAACCCCTGTCATCCTTGTATTCTATATTACATATTGCCATCCTGTCAAGTCAAATCTAATATAAACGAATCACATTAATCAGAAAATGTGAATTTCTATTTGACAAGCTAAAGGAGCATAACATCTTCAATTAGATGAGCTCCCTAAAATTAGCTACTGACACAAGCAAGTATACATGGTCAATTTGCCCATCCAAAGCTCAAAATCAAGAAAGACGTTTTACATAATATATAGCCCCAGAATGAATGCAAGGCTGTAACTCATACAACAGGCCATGCTGACGTCACATGAAAATGAATTCAGCTATATATTCAGTATGGGGTCATTTGTTGGTATATGATTTATAATACACATTTTGACTTTAAATGCTTTGGGCTCTGTTTGTCAATAATTCTTTGGTTAGAAAAGAGAGTCAAAGCTAAGCTCCATCTTACAGATGTATCCCAGGCTGGTCTGGGACCCCAACTATGAAAAAAAATGATCACAGGCCTTTTAGGTCTTCTATTTCTGTTAGTCTGATGCACAGTGGAAACATATTTTCCACGGGTTTTACTAGGATGAAGCTAATGGAGAAAAAGCAAGCAGAGAGAATATACAAAGTGGGCAAGCTTGAAGATGCCCGTAGGCCAGGGCATAGGAGCCTGGGCTGCAGGTGGCAAGGAAGGAGGGTTTCTAGACTCATTTCTGCTCTTAAGTGGAGTCTAGAAGCTGCTAAGAAGCTCGGAGGGGAGTGTGATGCTCACCATCAGACTGTGGCTATGAAGGATCCTTCAGAGCCCTGCACCTGGGAGGTTTGTTCTCTTTTCAAGGGGAGTACAAGACCAGGTCTTGGCGTCCCAGTACACCATATGTATCAGTAGTTAGACTATCCATAGCCATTATCGGACTTCTAGGAGATCTTAGAAATCTGCTTCTCAAGGCATAAGTTAGCTTCTGCCACCGCTGTAGCAGAAAACAAGAACACACTGGCCTATTAGTAAAAATTAGCAGCTATTTCTAATCTTCTTCACGGGGATCTGGAGCTGAATTCAAAAGATTGCCTGATTGTTTCTCCAGCCTTCAAGACTTTCAGAAAGTTCTTTCAGAACGTGAAAGATCCAAGGCCAAAATCTCTAACTAGCATTTATAGTTTTGAAAAAAAAACCTGTCTATCTCCAGAGAAGGAGACTCCACAATCTCTCTGGGCAGCCTGTTCCAGGACTCTGGCACCCTCACAGGAAAGAAGTTTTTCCTCACGTGGACATGGAACGTCCTGTGTTTCAGCTTTTGCACATTACTCCTTGTTCTGTCACTGGCCACCACTGAGAAGAGTTTGGCCCCCTTCTCCCTACACTCACCCCTTGTATTTATAGACATTGGTAAGATCTCCTCTCAGTCTTCTCTTCTCTAGGCTAAACAGACCCATCTCATTTAGTCTTTCCTCATAAAATAGATGCTCCAGTCCCTTATTCATCTTTGTTGTTCTATGCTGGACCCTCTCTAGAAGCTCCACATCCCTCTTGTCCTGCAGAGCCCACACCTGCATTCAGTACTCCAGATGCGGCCTCACCAGGGCTGAGGAGAGGGGCAGGATCCCCTCCCTTGATCTGCTGGTGACGCTCCTCCTGATGCAGGCCAGGATCCCATTGGCCATGACCATGAGGGCACATTGCTGCCTCATGGTTAACTTACATGATTAATTTAACATGGTTAACTTTTACCATGACTTTTCCATACTAGTCTCCCTAACACTTTTAAGAAAAAGAAAGACTTTTACTTTGCAAGTAAAGTGGGCGTGTAAAAAAATTAAGCGTCTTCTGTATGGTATTAGGTCCAAAGAAAGGTAGAGGAGAACAGATGAATCAAGAGACAGAAGTTGAATAGATGTATCTAGTAAGGCTTATCTTTCAGCTGTACCAGAAACAAATATTTAAGGTCATTCCAATACGATGTTAAAGGGGCCCTTGGGGAACAGACTGTCAGAGCAGTTGCATGGCAGATGATTTTTTTTCTTTTGGACTGTACTCATCCCATAGGCTGTAGATCAGTTTGAAAATTTCCTTTAGGGCTGTGACGCGTTTACAGCAGCCCACCCACACATCTTCCAGAGGTGGAGCTGACTGTGTCATCTGAGAATAGCACTCTAGGATGAGACGAACAGCCTCAAAGTTGTCTCTCTCTCTCTCTCTCTCCAGTGGCACACTCTGCAAGTGCCTCAAATTAAATACCAGAAACTTGCCTTGAAGGAGGAGAGGCACCATGACATTATGGTGGCTCAGAGGATGAACATTAACATAACAGGAAGCTACAACCTGATTCTCTGATTTACAGTGGGTTTTAGCCCAATAAGAATAATTTGGGCTTTTGTCTGCTGTGATCTTTTCTTTGGGGGCAGCAGTTCTCTGCACATGGTACTGTCAGCCATAATGCAGTCTAACAGTGCACTGGAAAAATAGATGATAGAGTTTTAGAACCATATTTGTGATCTAAAAGCAGAAAAATAGAAAGGCACACAGGAAAAATGCAACATAATTTATGCTCCTTTTGGCAGGGCTATGCAGTGTTGTTGGAAAGCTGTAGAAAATGCCACAACTGTGGGAAGAGTTTGACCCAACTGGGATCCCACAGGTAAATCATTCAGTGGGGCTCAAAGGACACTGAAAATCTCGCTGAAAAGTTTTAGTTAATCACAGATATGTTTTTTGTATGTACTTGACTGGAAAAGAAAGGTTAAATGCATACATATAAAAGGAATGTTATTATTTTGGATCCCAATATCTTTACCAATTTTGATGAAACATTTCTAACAGGTTTGATGTGTGTCAGCTAATGTTTTTTAAAAAGTTAATAGAAAACATTAAATAAAAGACTCTTATATTTTACCTTTTGAATTCTTCTCTCTGCACTTCTCTCATATCCATAAATATAGTACTATTACTATAAACTTTTTATTTCTACTTCTTTTTTGGCAGATTTGCTCCTCTCTTTGTTCTGCTGAAGTTACCTGAAAACCTTTGTGCAGGTGTGGAAGGAGGTGCCAGACAGCTAAGACAATTTGTTTGAGTTACTTGTGAGTAATACCATTTACTTGACAGTTATTTAGAGGCTCACCGGAAGATCAGACTGTTCAGGAGTACACTGTTCTCTTCCGTTCTACCACAGAAATCACTCCTGGTCAAAATCTTAATTACATGAGCCATCAATAACTCAACAGGATTTAGCTCTCTCCTATTTATTTACTTATTTATTTTATTTCTGTAACAGGAAGACTGTGTCATGTCATGTCTTTTTTATTTCTTTTCCCTACCTGACAGTGTACCAGTCAAGTGTAACTGCAAGCTGTTTGCATCTGTCAAATGGCTGCCTCTAATGACATTTAGGCACTTATCTGAAAATATGTGTTAATGTAAATAAGACACTTTACAAGTTTTCTTGCAGAGACACTTTATATTTTTGCAAAAGAAAGGAGGTGTAATTAGTTGTCATAATATAAGAACCCCACTCTACTTTTGATTTTCATATTTCTTAGATTGCCAGAACAATTAAAATTATATTAAGGAACAATTAACATGACTCAAAGCCAGATAGACTAGGGACTTCATTGTTTCATCGTGATTATGAGTGAAGAGGATACTGCATATATAATAGCCCATGCTATTATTGACTTTCTGACAGGTAATCTTCTCCATGACAGGAATGTCAAAGATATTTGTGAACTAGCAAATAATGAGAGAATCATAAAGGCTCTTGCAATGCGGACCTTCAGAGTTTCAACAGACCAAGGTTTATCCGTTTTATTACTTATCATCTCTGCCAGTAATAAGAAGGAATGAAAATGTAATGTTTATTTCAAAAACCTAAAATGAACATTAAAAGAAAAAAATGTATTTTCAGAATACTGTATAGTATAACTTAGTTTTTGGAATTACTAAAGGCTGAATAATTCTATGTAGCATTATACTAAACAATGAAGATCTCATAATTTCAACCTCTTAGCAAGGTTTAATGATTGTTGAATGATCCCATCTTGGTTGTACAAAGTGTAGATGATCTGTGACTTCTGCTGAAATCAATGGGAAGGAAGCCATGGGCACCTTTATAAATAAAATCTGTGTCTATACTTTGGTTGCTTATAAGAAGAAATGGGGAGGCCTGACTTATTCCATGCAGTTCTCTGTGATTTTCAGCTCTTAGAAAATTCCCTTTCCTGGAGTTTGTGTGGAAGGATTGGTCTTGTGTGGATTGTCCAGGCTTCAGACCATTAGACTTATGTTATAATAAACACTGAATTTTCTGCAATGTTAGGACAGCTGCTAACATTCAATTTTTGACTTCGTGAATATGGGTTTTTACAGCCTTGAGAATCAACTGTGTCAGACTGGAACCAATTAGACAGTTGAACATACATTCCTTAAAAATTAGTAATGCCTGTATTGCAAAGGAAAAAAAAAAAAAAAACTGCCTTTATGCCAATTACAGTTTTAAGAAAAAAATAAATACAGAAAAAATTTTTCACTTGACTGGTATTTGTAGGCACAGAGAAAAGGAAAATCACAGACTCATTCCTGGATAAGAGAGATTTTGAATAATTTGAACTATGTCTTCCATGTCCTGCATATTAGATCCTGAGTGTCTGCTGTTGTGCCAGCATCTGCTCAGAACGAGGGACAGTACTGCTATAAAAATATGTTAATTGGAAAGGTCTGAGTGAGTCAGGGTATTTTCATGCCTACAGAATTCTTTCACCACAATATTTAAGTCATCTCTAACTGTAGTGAACCACTACACCTTCCTTCCTCCTTTGTTTTTTTTCCTGGAATTTCATCCTATATAGATCTCACATTCCAGTGTTCAAGAAAAAAAAAGCCAAACATTTGGAGAGGACACCTCAAAGTATTTTCTTTCCTTAGAATTTTCTGACAGGAGAGAAGAATTCATTTTTAAATAGATATGGTCTTTGGTTTTAGTTGGAATGTTCAAAAGATTAGCTCGAATATCTTCAATGGCAAAACAAACAAACAAGATATTAAGAAGTAAGATTTTTAGTAACTTCTTTCACTTAAGCGCTGACAGTGCCCTAACTTCTTCACCAGTTTTGGATACCCTTAACTAAGGAGGAAAGCCACTTAAGAAAGTGCTGTACAATCCTCCAGATCAGGAGTCATTCCTGTTATTTCCTGTCTCCTCTTAGTAATTCATAGTCTTTTTTTGTTATTTATCTATCTATCTATCTATCTATCTATCTATCTATCTATCTATCTATCTATCTATCTATCTATCTATTTATTTATGGGCTCCTGCCCCATTCAGTAACCTATGTATTTAAATTCCTTCTCTTCAAAGAAATTTTATTATTTCCACTGTAGCTTTATGCCTCTTGGGATCTTCAGTTCTCACACAAACTTTGGAATCCATATCTTAAATAAAGAAACACATGAATGAAAATGCAAAGATTGACCAACTGAAAGCAAATCAGCAACAGAGTTCAATATCAAAATAAGCTGGCAGATAAAAAAGGGAATTATAATAGTCTGAGCTGGAATCCATAATGATATCTTCACACTGATGAAATGGGACACAAAGTGAATTTTGAGTTCCTGGTCTGCAGTAGGTAAAGTTGTTCTTGAGGGGATGATGAAACAGACAACAGGATTTGCCCTGTGGTTCCTCTAACCTGACAGTAAGATATGTTTGCTTCCTTTTTGCCAGCAGGTAGATCAGTACATGCCAGAACTCTTTGACTGAAGAGAGGATGGAGATGGGTAACCTCGTGTAGGAAACTTGGCTTGGACAAGAAGTCTTTCTGAGCGTATCAGGACCAAGTGATAAGCGTTATGGCCAGGGCTTTATGACAAAAGGCCATAGAAAATATGGTTTGATAGGAAACAAAAAAAAAAAAAAATCCAGCCCCTAAATCTTGAAGAAACAAATATTTTTTTGAACATTTTATGTAACTGTTTTTCTTGCACGGGTTTGCCTAAGATGTGCAATTTGGCCTAAGTGTTTCCTGTAATTCATTTCAAATTCTCAAGTTCTGATAATGGCCTGAAGTTCATATAGAATCTATTTTACAGTACAAGAAACATCAATACTGAGCTAATTGCTGTTACATACTGCAGTTCATTTACCACCCATCAGGAATACAGATGAGCTTTGCAAGTTGACTGACTTGATTAAAAAGCTAAATGCCCTTTTTCTTCTGACATTTCTTCTTATGAGCTTCAGGGCTCCTATCAAACTCAAAAAGTAATAAATCTTAGTGAATATTTCAAAATACAGGTTTCACCTGTGTAAGACATTTGTAACTCTGATGATGTGCCTATTAGCTTCATCCTAATTGCTGCTGGATCTCTTTTATGTAGCACATAAAAACTAGAAAATCTCTTCCAGATGCCTATACAAGACTCTGTTTTCTGTAATATTTCAGACAGTTCAGACAGCTGTAATAAGTTTCAATCTTCTTGGCCTCAGCTCCTCCAGTGCAGAGATCCTGATGGCTGATGCACTGATGACTGGAGCTTTGCTCTCAGCCTTGCACTTTGGCAATACTTTTAGTTATGCAAGTTTTCCCTTTTTTCAGGAACAGCTATTGGACCCTTTTGAACCAATTTAACTAGGCTTACAAAAGGACAAGAGTTGGAGGGACAAAGCCAAAAAGAGTCATAAAAATACGTTCAAAGCCACAGGAAAGCAGGAACACGGCATGTTGGTGAAAGATTACAAAGTGATAAACTTCCTAAACAAGATGCATCTCAGCCATTGATACTGCTTATTTGCTGTACAAACATCACATGGACGTCACAGAAAAGCCAGACACTGCTTATGCAGATATATTTAGTTCACCTTGTCTAAAGGTTCCCCATAATAGGTCTGACAAGTAATATATTCATTTAGTGAGTTTCCATTCTTTTACAATATGATTATTACAGTCAGATGAATCCTTACATGTTCCATTTTCTTAGGCTATATACACCGTATATCACACAACATCTGTCAGAGCCATTTAGAATACATTCTCTAATTCATAGGAGAACAAATAATGAAGGAAAGCTAATAGAATTGATTCAGTCTTGCAGAATCAGAGCAATGAAGTTAAATCACCTCATAATCCTTATCTTTTCATCTGCTGACAACATGTGGTTTGTCCCAAAACATGTAATAAACTGTGTGTGGTGTTAACCTGTTCTTGCTCAGCCTCACTAACCTGAGCAAGATCCTCTCACCATTTGCTGAGGAATCTGGTAGAGGTATGTGTTGAGCTGGGAGAAGATAGCATGGGAGAGGACATGGTGAAAGTTGGGTACTTCTGGTGAGAACCATGTGGACACTGTGACATGAATGGTAATGTTAAAACCAGTAGTGGTATGTGAAGAAAGCCTACTGTTATGAGACTTCGGCTTTCCCTCTATTGCAGGTGGCTTCTGTATCTGAAGTTTTGATAGCTTCGAAATAGTTTTCTTCATAAACATCAATTTTTAGACTTATTAATGTTTGATAAAGACTTTTCTCCTAGAATAGAAGGCTGAGAGGGGACCTGATCAATGTGTACAAGTACCTCAAGGGAGAGAGCGAGGAGGATGGGACCGGCCTCTTCTTGGTGGTGGCCAGCGACAGGACTGGAGGAAACAGCCACAAATTGAAGCACCAAAAGTTCCATAGGAACTTGAGAAAGAATTTCTTAACAATGAGGGTGACAGAGCCCTGGAACAGGCTGCCCAGAGAGGTGGTGGAGTCTCCTTCTCTGGAGATCTTCAAAACCCGCCTGGATGCCACCCTGTGCCCCGTGCTCTAGGGGTCCCTGCTGGAGCAGGGGGGTTGGACTAGGTGATCTCTAGAGGTCCCTTCCAACCTTAACCATTCTGTGATTCTGTGATTCTATTGGTGGAAATGGATAAAGCAGAAGTTCAGTGTAGTTTGGAGAAAAAGACGAATGACTTTCTGAACACATATAGACTAACAGCATTTGGACCTGAAGTCTCTGTGAAGTTCTTAAAAGGCTGTTCTGCTATTTTTGTCCAATGCCATAATTCGTGTGAAATTTTTCCATAAAAGGTTTCTAAGAAAAGAACTGTATATATACTTCACAGAAAGACTATTTGGAGAGGCAGACTTAGCAGCAAAATCACTCTGAGAACATCTTAGCCACTACATATCTTTGTCATTCATCTTCCTCAGTGTATTGAAACACACACAGTAAATCTCTGTTTTACATATGATGATATAAGCTCCCATCTCTTACTGTTTTCCCCTGCAGGAAAAGTTTGGAAAAGAGAAGGAAACAACTGGAATTTCTCAGAGGAGATGTAACAATTGCTACATAATGAAATTTAAGGTAATCTTTCAGTTACAGCTGTTTTTCTTTTAACACCTGATACTTAGAACTGCCTGTGCAGTGCCAACAGAAAGTATCTTAGAACTTTAGTGTTTGCCTTTCTTTTAGAAGAGCAAGCACACTATATTTACCATCTATTTATGATTTTTATGATCTTATTTCCAAAGTCTTTTTCTTTCAACTGAATCTTCAGAGACCACTAGATCTTTATTTAAATTTTACTTTCCCCTACAATCATTAGATCTTGTTCTAGTAATAAGATACATTCTATACTGGCAATATAAAAACATTATTTTTTTCCTACTCGTGTGTAGTCTCATGCTTTTCAAATAAGCAGTATTACTGATCCTTAAAATCTGCTCTTGCATCCTACCACAGCAAAAAAGAGACTGATTTCAAGGTCATTAAAAACAGGCAAATGCTGATATAACACAAACTAATCAGGGTAGCAGCAGGAGAATGGTATGACCCTGACAAAATGAACTGTATAGTATTTGGTGACATTATATATGTGAGTGATGGAAAGAGGGACAGGTGACTCCCTAAGGGCATGGCTGTTTGCCGGATAGTTTATTAATGCACATATAACCTACTGAAAGATAATAATATGCAGCTTGTCGTGGCAATATGGGAGCTATTTCTGATTATGGCATGGACAAGGTAAGATTACTTCATTATTTGCTTATTGAAAGAAAATCTATTGCTGCAATATAATTCTATTGACAAAACCTTTGCAGACACATGGCTTATCAACAGCATAAATAGTTACAACACTAAAATAAATATCCATTCATACCTTGGAAGAGACATATTAGTCATTTTGCTGTTAGCATCAGAACTATTACACGGCTCCGCCAGACAGTCACAAGGTTAACAAGCATTCATTTCAATTAATTCTCAAGAATGGAAAGGGTCCTAACTCATTTCCGTTGTCCTTCAGAAATACTCCAGTCGATGACCACAAGGACTATCAGCAGTGATTTCTCCTAGAGGAGAACTATTGTTGGTATTACTAGAATGGAGCGCAGGGAACAGACAAGGCTACTTTTGCTGCATGCATGCTGAAATGAAAACCAGCATTTTCCAAGTTAAGTGCCGTCATGATAATTTTCCAGAGGAGATGATCCAAATCAGCTTGGCAGCACAGATTTTTTTTATGGCAACATAGGGCTTACACATTGCAAGTTATCTCCACGAGCCTACATAGTAACATACGTTCACTGCAAAATAATTTTGGATATTACCCAGGGACAGAGATGTATGAAATATTTGTTAGTTTCATTATTGACTGTCACTTTACTTGCATTTTAGCCTTCTTCCCTTAGGGAAAAACAAAATCATTATATTTGCCACCCAGTTTGCCTGGATGCTCCCCATTGCAATAGCTTTTAACTGTTTACCCGCTGACCAATTTCAATCAAATTTGGCACAAGGAAAGAGTCAAAGAAACAAAAAATTCCACACATGTGTGAAATAGTTAAGGAACAGTGTGACAGTGTGAAGGCACTGTTAGCTGTTAGGAATTTTTGTCTTTTTAGACACGTGAAAACCTAAATTAACATTTACTCCTGAGGCTTAAAAGGCAGACCTACTTGTTTTATTTTTGAGCATGCTGTGTGAGATGCATACTTGTGCCACAACCATGAACTATTTAGCTTCTTATTCTTTATTCCTTTTCCCTTCTAAAAGTTTGAGAAATGCCACACTCTTCTGTGTTCCTGAAAGCTATTTTGCAGTACCTGAATTTCCTCCAAGAGCACGTCAGGCGATCTCTGAAGAAGTCTCCAGAATTTGAGCTGGTAAGTCAGATTCATTAATTTGCAGAATAAATTTTTTTAAAAATATATTTATTTAGAAATTCCCAAGAACAGCAATTTTAGAACTAGAACTGTAGTATTACTAAGTTATTATGAGCTAAGAGATAGTCAGAAACTTCACTTTCCTAAGTATAAGGCAACTAGAGCAGCACTTAAGGAACTCCACCCCAAGAGGCCCCTAGAAGGCATTCACACAGCAAAACATCTATACAAAAAGGTATAGCTTTCAAAACTGCCTCCTCTGTAAAACTGACTTGAACTCTTGATCACACTGAAAGCATTTCTGGTTTTCAGTATGAAGCTCACAATTCTTGGCAAGATTTCGCTGTATGTTCTTTTTAAAAGCATTTGAAAGTAACCAGAATCAGTTTTGTTCATGTGAAATAAAAACTCATTAATAGTCTGTAGAAGTCTGTCAGCATTTGGACAGTTGATGCGAGGAAATCAGTGACTCAGCCAGCTGTGAGGTTTTCTTCAAAAGCCTTATGGGCCATTAAGCCTCAATGCTACCACAAAGGCAAAATTCTTAGGAATACACTAGATTCTGACAATTAGGCCATATTTCAGAACTGACTATAAATCCAATACTCTTAATCTTTCATTTCTTTGTACTACACATTCAATGACTGCATCTCCTGGATTAATTATGTCCTGGATAATTAATAATTGTCATGAAAACCGCTGCTTCAGACTTTAGAGGCTGGAATCGCAGCTGCTGTCCCTCTCGCGGCACCTGAACCTAAATTTGCCTGCTACCAAACAAAGAGGAAAGAAGGATATGGATCAAATAAAATTCAAATAAAACAAGTTTTTAAGCTGTACACTATGGTTAGAATTTTTCAAACCATCTAGCATTGAGATGATTCTGTTCTGGTCATTGTAAGACATATTGGAAGGATCTCTCAGGTTATGAGTTCTGCTCACTGCTGTTTTAGAGAGTGCTGTTTTGCAGCTCTGTATCCAACTGTTAATGGATGCAGAGTTAGGCCAGTGCTAAGAGCAGCGGGGGCTGGTTACATTATCTTACACCTTTGCACATTACAAAATATGAACATCTCCTAGATTTTTGTGTAATGCTTAAATGGAATATTAATGAAAACCAAAGTTTTTAATTCAGTAGCTGAATTTTCTGTAATTAACTTGTGTAACTTCTGTAATTTCTGTAACCTTTTCCTTAGAAACTATAAATGCCTGGTTAGACAAAGTCTTGACTGCAAACAAACTCTCAGTTTCTTTGTCTCAAAAGGTTTAGGAAAAAAAAAAGTATGTGACTCTTCATATCTAAAGTCAAACAAGTGGAAAATCTCTTGAAAAATATGTGTTCCTTCCCTCCTTCTCCCTTCTTCTTCTGGTTCCTCATTCTACTGTGAGTCATTTCTGACCCAAAGTGACAGACCAGCATGTACTTAATCTTAGTACTAAGTCTGCTAAAAAACTGAGAGATGATTCTTTAGCACAGTTTGAAGGCAATCATTAACCAAGGACAAAGGATAACACTTCATAGTTCCTGCCTGGAGTGTACTGCACAATGACATTTTTTTTCCTCTCACTGAATGTACTTTTATATATTGAAGCCTGTACATGACCCCCTTTAAAATGTGGGGATCCTTTATAATGATGTGACCCTTTTGAATGTTATTAGGTGGTAGCCTTTTTCTATTCTTTTATATATTCTTCCTATTTGAGCTTACTTTGGTGATCAGGAGCTAGAAACACAGCTTGAAAATATATGATCTTGTGAAGTACCATTGAATTCTGCAGTCTGAGAATATTTATGTTTATATACCCAAAGCATGAGGAAAAGCAAACAAAGCTACCAGAGCATGAACTCAGCATAGCAGCCAAAATCTTCAGAGATGCTTAGGAAATTCTTCAGAAAGCAAAAAAAGTAAATCTTCTATTAAAGAAATGCTGATCTGTGCCTATCTAAAAGCAGAGGAATACTTAGTCTAAAGATAATTTCAAGTCACTTGCATTAACCACCTTCTTCTTTTACATTTTTCAGTAGTTGGGTGTGAATTGTGAATTGTAGCCTTAAATAATCATTGTTGGAGAGCAAATGCAAATACAATCAAGAAATAAGGAGCAGAAAGTGCTAGTCAATAGATATCAAAATAGCCATTTAGTATGACTATAAAGATGATAAAGTGAAAATGTAGCCATGCACCGATCAGGGTGCAAGCAGGTGGAATGCCTCTTTCCTAGCATGTTCCTAACCTGTGGCACTGCCTCTCAGCACAGGCTAGTGCTGTGAAATTACTGGGTTTCATGCACAAACCTTGCAGGAAAACAGAATGTCTCGCTGTCATGAATAGACATTATTTTCACAACATGTTTCTCTGGTAGGAAGATATTAGTCCCCTTTCACAGACAGAAAATGGAAGTCTGAGACAGACTGTTTTATCCAAGGTCAGTCACAATATCTGCTGTTCAAGCTGGGAACTGGATAGAGATCTCTACTGTCCTCCACAAGTACTCTGCCAACATGGCATCCAATACTACGATTAAATTTTATTGAGTATGGTATTAATTTGGACTTGATTGACTTGATTGCAGCTGAAATAAAACGCTGTTTGCAAGTTCCCTTGCCAGCTTCTAAGGAGTTAACATGGTGGAAGCTAAAACTTATCATTAAGTGTGAGTCTAACTAGAGCCTGCAACAGTATGATATTTTTCCCCAAACAACAAGGACATATAACTCTACACAATAACTTTTTAAAATAATTAAAGGGAAAAGTAGGTCAATGTCAAGGATTAAGTGTCCTGCAGCACAAAGCTAATATTTAATTCACCAGGAGAAAAATCCTTTTTGTTGTTGTTGTGTTCCAGATTATATATTTAAATGAAGTGTTAAAGACGCTGTGGAAATAGAAGTGTTTCCTTGTACTTATTAGTTCTTAATATTTCTAACACACACTCTCTGTAGCATCATATCTTCCACTGTTGTTATAGCACCTCTTGCCACAGGATCCAGGGTTTCTATAGTGCAATATATAATATGTGATAGCTTTGAAATCTGAAATATATAGTGCCAAATTTATGTCACTAAGCTAACTATCTACATGGATCTTCATAATTAGAGGTAAGAGTTACAAAATATTCAGATTGTGTAGCCGTGATTTTCGCTTTCTTTGCATGAAGAAAAAGGTTCAGAAATATAAATAGGAGAAAGATACTAATTACCTAGAATAACTATTAATATATGAGAAAAAAGCCACAATACTTACATGCTCATGCTCCTATAGCAAGCAGAAAGATTACACAGGTAATAAACGGAAATTAACAGAAATTAAAATTTGTCATTAGGAAAGCACAATAAGCAAACTTAATTTATTATTACCTGATTATGAATTTCTTGAATTTCTTCAGTGCAGTATCAACATTCATGTTAAACAATGTCCTTTTTTTTCCCTCTCTGAGGAACATTGGATTTCTCTTGTCCTTGGTTTCTCTTCAGATTTTACTATTATGAAATCATATCAGAAAAGAGTGTTTTTAGTGCAACAACACTTGGCTTGTCCCTGTTCTATGCTTTCTGAATAATGTACATGATATTTTTCAAGATCATAGACGGAACTTTTAATAAACAAAATTCTCTTTAGACAAAAGCCCCTTACTTTGGTGTAAAAAGTTCTGAAGACTTTTTCATTTCATTTCATCCTGCTTTTAACAGACAGTCAATGCATACTGAGACAGAGGAAGAACTGTTCTTAGCTTTTGAGCTGACTATAACCATTTTAAATCTCCTAAAAATTAACTCACAAAGCCTTCGATACAATTACTAAGTCAAGGAAAATCAAAGAAACCAAAGAATAACAGAATAACAAAGGTGGAGAAAAAGTTTTTTTTTCTTCTCCCTGCCGAGTTGAAAAGACAATTCACAATACTACCACAGAGTCGTCTTCTCTGTCATCACCATGTGTTAAGATGATATAACTAATTAAAGGCATAGAAACTTAGAAGCTGTTAGGCACAAATATCCACGCAAAGCTCCAGTAAGGCTAATGACTCAGGGTAGCCAGGGACACCTGAAACAGATGCTATAAACTCCTCTGGACAGCGGCCTATACCTTTATAATTCTCTGAAGTGCCATATAATTTAACGGTATTAGATTTTAAATCATGAAATATCTTTGCTTTGAATAGCAGCTTTTCATAAAGAAAGCATATCAGCGTATCAGTCTCTTTTGTATTTTAAATCTCTTGAACTTTGTTCCTTCCCCTTCCCAGAACATCACAGTACAACTGCAAATGAGAGCCAATGCCTGTGTGGTATGCTTGAAACAGTTAGACTGAAACTAAGGGCCATAACCTACAGTCTAAAAAT
This sequence comes from Eudromia elegans, assembly GCA_003342815.1. Lineage (NCBI taxonomy): Eukaryota > Metazoa > Chordata > Aves > Tinamiformes > Tinamidae > Eudromia > Eudromia elegans. The sequence continues at coordinate 722,470 of PTEX01000307.1, read as the reverse complement.
GGGATTGTTAATGTGCTGCAGTGTTAACCTGTTGTAGCAATTTAGGGCTCTAGCACCTTTTACTCCACCTACCTGCCTCTTTTCTCCACGGTGCAGTTCTTCAGCACTGTACTTCTATCGCCCAGTGACCGCAGCAAAAGCAAGCACGAAAAAGGTGAGTTTCAAAAAAACAGAACATAGTAATTCAGTCCAAGAACTGCATCATAAAAGCTGTAGATGTGGGGAAAGAGACATTTATGTGATTCCACAAGGGGCTGCCCAAGCTAGTCAGAACAAAAATACTGATTTTATGCACAATTTATGCAGTATAGATGGATATAATATTGAAGAGGTGGCTCTTGTAAAAAGAGTTTATTTACTTGGTCATTGTTTAAATGTTGATTCCTGAGCTTAATGGATAAATATGGTTTTAATGCTGTTCTACAGTAGATAAAGTGTTAAGTTATTCTTTTATAAAAACAAAGACACAATAGTCTTAGCATACTTAAATTCAATGTTTAAGTATCTGGAGGGTTTATGGTCTGAGAAACAAGCAATAGTTGGTTCCCTAGCTCTTTTGTTGACTTACTTTGGGCTACTAGATAAGCCACATACACCTATTTTTCTTTCTGCAGTATGTACAGTATGTCATAAGTATTAATGACACAAGATAGGCTCACTAATTTACAACAAGTAAATAAGGGATTACAGGCCATTAGCACAATAAGGCATAACACAAATAGAATAATCATAATGCAAATAAAACCTCTTCATACTGAGATTGTAGAATTCCAGGATATGTTGGTTTGAGTAAGGAGAGACTGATTTCACTTTCTCTTTTGCAGAGTTTGAACTATTTGCTCTCTTTTGGATATGCTGAATAGACATTCAGCATATAGACATTTCTAGACATTACCAGTCTCATCACTAAACCTGAAAATGACTCATTCTATTTAGGAGGTTTACTGTCCTTGGATGAACCGTGCAGCTTTCATTGGACTATGCACATTTTCTCCTCTACAAATGGAATTGCAAGAGGTAGTTCATAGACAACAGGTATAGAAGACTGGGCTCAGGAAAGCTGCAAAGTTCCTTAAAGCTGCCAGACAGTTTGGTGGCACTGTCATCTTTGCACAACTATGCACAGAACTTGCCCTTCATTTGCTAATGTTATGAGAAAAGACTGGCTTGGAGAAAACGTAAGGGAAAGTCAGTACAGTTTCACAGTGTGCTATAGATAAGGATGTCTGAACTACTGCAGTCAATTTGAAAATGTCCTTGGAGCTTTTACTTAAGGTTCTCTGGGGGAAAGAAAAGGAAAACCCTAATAGATCATTCTTTTAATAGTAAAGATAGCAAATACTACTGATATCATTCAGCTGTTGTATATGAGGAAAAATTGCCACCTGTTTATTTTAAAATGGTTCAGTCTAGACGCATCTGCACTGTCTCACACATTTTCCGAAAAAGGGCTTTTTATTTAGTAAGAAAGTGAAAAAATGGTCAGTGGAAAACAGATAGCAAAAGCCTTGCTGAAATAGCATGCAGATACCCATACTCTCTCAATGTATGACAGTGTTAGCTTGTTTGAGTCACCAAGTGAAAGACACACTGTAGCCCTGTGCTTTAACAGCGATGCATGAAATGCTCTGCATTTCTTTTCTCCCAATAAAGACAGAAGCATATTACTGACTGCTAACTGAACAATGGCCGGGCATTTTAGTTTACTGTTGAAGAAATGGATCTGAAAATGAAAAATTCTTTTCATGGATAAAGAGTAGGCCCATTTTGTAGTAAGGCAGAGGGCATTGAGTTAGGCTGCATTAGTTCTAGCTGGACCAAACCAGGGAAAAGCAAGGGGCAGTAGTGAAAGGGAGAGGGACTCGTGACCTAGGAATCTCAGGAGACGAGAGGCCTGGAGACAGGGTTTCTTTCCAGTTTTGTTGTATGTTTATCATTAGATCCTTCAGTCAAATACCAGAAAGTAAATGTGTGGGACTCAACAAAGCAGGAGTGGGGATGTTCGCAACACTTTCTGTGACATGTCTAAAGAAAATGGTTACACGCAACTTTCTGGTTGAGTTAATCTAGAAAATATTAAGAATCTTAATTGCAATAACAAGTTTTCTCACAGAACAACTTCAATAACAATACCAAAGCACAGACAGGTTTAATTTGTGGTTGTTTTCTGGCAAGTGACCATATGTGGAGAGGAGCTGCCTTGAAAAGTAAGCAGTAAGAATTTAACAAATTTATTAGGAAATAACATGAGAGAAAAAGAAGCACTCGGGCCTCTATATGCAGAAACTGATTATCTGCAGTACTAACATGATAGTCCATGCTGAGGCAGAGTCCAATCCTTCTTTGTGAGAAAATACAAAGGAGAAGAAATTATCTTCATTATCAACATGATTAGGCCTGTAATTTTTGACCAGTGACATGTTTCTATCCAAGCATTTCTATCCAATGAGAAGAAAATAATTGTTGACTTTGCTCTTGCATGGGGACTAACTAAAGCGTGTGGACTTTATCCTCCCTGAACCTAAACTTAGGAGTGATCTGCTTTTTGCTGTTTACACATCTGATGGGGAGGTCCTGTTCATCAAGGTAGATTTTTTTTTTTCAGAGTAAAAGCTAGAATGTGAAAAAGCTACTAATAAATATAAACCAAGAGGGTAAATAAATAATGAATTTGTCTGAAAAAAAATGAGCTGGGTATCAGCTATAGGCTGATATAAATGAATTACATTATAAAAGTTCAACACTAAGAGTACCGCATAGTACTGCATATATGTAAACAGATTCAGGACTACTTTCTACCTCCCTCAGGCTTTGCTCAGCACAAGCGGTATTATAGATTTCAGATGGGGAGCACAGGTTGCTTAGTCATTGTAATGCAAGTGTCAAAAAGCAGCCTAAAAGAAGAGAAAGGAAGATGAAGATTTTGAAGTGGAAAAAAATTGCAGAATAAAAAGTACACCTAAATATAATAGATTTTATTTATTCACATTAGCAAGTGTATGCATATGCGTAGATATGAAATAGTGTACAAAATGTATTAACATATTTCAGAAAACTGAAAATAAACCCCAGGTCTAAAAAATGCTCTGAAAAGAAGGAAATGCTTTGAAGCCAGAAAATGGGAATGGCAGAAACAAGAATGAGTGCTGCTGTATGAAAAACATACAAATAAGATGGTTACACTTCCCTTAATGACAGTAAGCTATATCATCAAATCACACACAGTATGTGGGCTTTGTAGTCTAAATTTCAACATGGACCTTCAAGGTCCTTAGTGTGGATGCATGCTTGAACTGCATCCTGAGTCCAAGACCTGGTGAGGTTATATCAAGATACGCATTAGCTCCCAGTTCAGTCATCAACTTGTCTCCAGTGCCTTGATTTCTGAGGGAAGAAAACTGCTTAGCCATGCCAGAACTCCAGGACATAGAAAAGCTTTTATTTGCTGCTCATTGCAGCTACTGAAACTATTGCCACTTTCTTAATTTATCCTTACTTCACTGTGCTGCAGAACCAAGTCAATTTGTATGTTGAGCTCCCTGTAACTGCAGGACTTCACCTTCACACTGATAAACTTTTTAAAGTAGTAAATGCACCATGTGCATGAAACCAGTCTCTGACCACAGTATTGTAACCTGCTAGCTGCAAAAAGACACCTCCTACCAGTTAAGAATAAGTACTTCTAAGCACCAGGGAGGAGAGACTCCTATTGAAATAGGTGAACATGTGCGAAATGAACATTAGTTAAAAAGTGGTAAATAACCCTGCCATTAAAAATGGACTTAACACTGTCAGATTAAAGATGAACATAGATTATTTAGTATTTATTAGACACAGCCCATAGGAAAACAGAAGCACAGTGAAAAAAAGCATTACAAAACTGATTAAGGTTCTAGCTTATTGACTGGTAATGTTGGAGGCTTTCATACACAATGTACTGAAGTGCTTTAACTTTTCTGAAATTTAGGTAACAGATAACTAGCAGTTCAATCTCATTTTGAATACGCAAGCTATGAGGAACACTCCTTTTCTAGCCTTAGCTCTAAAATCCTCTTTGAGCTGTTCCCAATGAATGAGGCCAGGATAGAAAAAGGTCAGATTTTCACTGTTTCACTAGTGAAAATGGCTGCTCGCAGAAGCACAGCCAAGAAATTAGGAATGAACCAAGCTAAATATCCAAATCTGCTTGAATTAGAGTTTTATCTGAGTTAGGTTACTATAGAACTAAACTGTAAGCTTATGGCAAGATCTGAAGTGTGAGACAGAGGTATGATTTAATTAAGATTCAGAAAGGGAAGTTTTCCAACATTGTAAGCTGGCAAACATTATATTCAGACCAGACTTCCTGAATTCAAGGAAGATAATCATATGCCTAAAGGTAAGCACAGACAAAACTTTCCACAAGTTTGGGCCTTAAGCAATGCAATTAACAATCATAAGAAATATAATAGCCACAGGATATGAAATGGCAAACTGGACACTAATGCTGGGCTCAGGAAGGCCGAGTACAATGTATATGAGTGCTAGTCTAGCTCCTGTTCCCACTGAATGCTGGCTTAGCATATCTTAGGACTTGATTCACCTGTGTCCTCTTTGTACCGTACGGATGCGGAGTAAATGAATAAAAACCTCATCATAACAAGTGGATTAAGTGGCAATTAATTCAAAGACATCAAAAATATTAGTTTCAGAAATAAATATTACTTGCTGAGGAAAAGGAATGCATGGATGGACTGATGGAACTCACAGCTAAAATGGGTTAGACAGCAAACAGAAGGGATCACAACCTCTAAGAACAGTTTTTGATACAATTGTCTGTCTCAATCACTCTGCAGGCCATAGACATTTCTCCTTTCATTCTTGTTATCATTGGTCCTTGAAGCAACTTTTTTCTTCCCAGTCAATTTCCAAATTTGTGGATTTAATTCACAATTGTCATTTTTTAATCTAACAATTTAGATCATCCCCAAACTAGTAATTGGAACATTGAGGAACAAGATCAAATCACCTACCTATTCATTTTTAAATACTACTTTTATAACAACTGGCAAGTAGATTTGTATTACGCATACTGCACAGTGACATGCACAAAACAAACCAAACCTAAAATTGGCAGAGGAGAAAATCTGCAAACCTGGCAGTGAATCAAATGAATCTCTGTTATTCTGTGCTCTTCACACTCTATTATCTATCCATCTACTCTATGCATTATCTACCCTATTATCTATCTGTTTTTTTCATACCCTGTCGGAGTATTTAAAATCATCCTGTTTTTCAGTAGTCATCAGGTCTTGAAACTTTCAGTTCATTACTCCACTCATGACTTGATTCAGAAGTATCTGCATTTTTACAGGAAGAATGCAGTAATCTATACAGTGATATGTAAGGACATATTTGTAAGGCAAACTTGATATCATCGCTGGCATATAACCCTGAAGCTCCTTTTCTCTTAGCACAGGCAAAAACAACAGCTGGCTTACTTCTTGAATTAGACTGTCTCCATTTCACCGAGTTAAGCACTTAATTCTCATCATCAGAAAAAAAGAAACAAGTATCTAACACCTAGAGTTTAGACTAGAGCATAACTGTACCAGTTTACTGAAAAAAGAGTAAACAAAAGAATTCAGTTAGCAGCTTTTATGAAAAATGAATTTAATGGAAATAGAAAATTGCACATAGCATTTCAACTATTTGCTTTTTAATATTTTAAAAATCCTGTATCTCTTACATACAATTTAGTCCAAAATAAATATTACAATATCCAGTACATAGCCTTATTTACTGGGGAAAACTAAACATGCTTTAACAATAAAAATTTCATTCTATCTGCCTCTTCTCCCTGTTTCCTATTCGCTTCTTCTGCACAGCTCTTGACCCACAATGAAAAAGCTGCACACACATACAGTGGCTAGAGGAAGGATCAATATTTTCCTTTACACATAGCACAAGGGTTCATTATTTTTGTATCTCTCTCCATCAGGTTGCTCTGGAACTGTGAAGCTGTATTGTCTCACTGATCAACATCATTTGCCTCAGCAGAGTCACACAGCCTAAGAGCAGATATGCCATACGCAACAAGGCTATAACGCAGAGAGTTTTCTACCAAAGACAAAATGACTTTTCTCTCTCTACATTAAGCCATCTTTATGTCACTTAGTTAAAACAACAAAATTCTTTTTCTTTTTACCAGTCAAACCTATATAAAGCAATCAAATTGTATGCATTAAGCTTGAATTTCCTAGTATTACCTTTCTTTTTCTTTTTGGGTAGTGTCCTTGATGATACTAAACATATGTTTAATTTTAGCAGAATACTCTGTTTCTGCACTTGAAGAATGGGATAAAATCTACCTTTTCACTTGACCTTGATCCTGTTTGTTTATATTTTCAGGTAGCTTAAACACTTTTGTCATAACAAAGTAGAATATCAGATTGTTGGGTTAAGCTGCTCTTATCCAGCTTTTTATTTTTTTCTCCCAAGCCAACTTCTCCTTGAAGCAGGAATACTATATGTTTTAAGAAAATATAACACAGATGTGAGATAAATGTCTTACACATTTTGGAGAAACTTACTCTAAATATCACTGGATCCTTAGGGAATAGATCTTGTAATGCATGCACAAAAGCTTTCAGAGAAAAAAAAACCCTCAAGGTTTAGAGAACAAATCACTGCATGAAAGTGTCACCAAAAGGGAAGAAACAAAATTAGCTAAAGTGGTCAGGAGATTTTCGCAGAATTTAATCTGCTCTGGAAGATTTACAGGGAGAAAAGGTGTTGAGCATATAATTAGGGGGGGAGAAACAGGCCAAACCCTGCCCTTGGTGTAGGTGCTATAATTGCTGAACACTCTGTTGACGTTACCTTCCACTGTTTCTCTGAAAGCAGCACTTTGATCCAGAACATTTCCTAAGCAGCATGGGCCTTTGAGAATAGCCCTCAGCTCTCTCAATGCTCTGTTGATGAGGAAATTGTTTGATACCTGTTTCAGCTGATTATTTTGGTTTTGCATCTTCAGTAAAATCATCAGAACCCCAGCACTAAGTATGACCTGTGATATTTTAAAATTAGGGTAGCTATTAGGCCTACTGTGGAACGGGGAATGAAGCAGTAAAGTCATAATATGTGGGATAAATCCTAGTCTTGTTGAAGGCAGTGAGAAATTTGCTGCCATAATTCCATCAGTGGTTTTCAGTTCTGATCTGCTGAATATCCTCAGGCAAGTTCATTCCACTGCTTTGCCTGCCTGTCCTCCTTGGCTTCGATTCTCTTTAGTGGATTGTGACAGTCCCTGTGCCGAATGGCTGGCAGTCTCCTGCTGCTAGCGATGAAGTTCCCAAGCAGAACGACGCTCTGATCGCAGTCTTCAGTTATCATCATCCTACATAAACAGCAATATAAAAGTGGACTTATCAGGAAATCCACGAGCAGTCTGCATTTTCACTGGGGCCAGTGGGACAATTGCTGGGATAATGATGAGTACTCACACATGAAGAGAAGCCTTTCATAGCTACAGAGAGCAGCACACATGTAATACAGGAAAGTGCAGTACTCTTAGATGCACAGTGCTGAAAACAGTTTATTGAAACAGAAGAGCTACAAACCAGACACAGTGAGGCAATTTTAAAATAAGCTCTCTCGCTATATTCTTTCCCTTGCACTATGGCACAGATCACAGATGGTATCTTTGTTTCTGTGTCAAAAAATCTACTGAATGTCAACACCTAGAGCAGGGCAATTTAGGGTGACAAGTGCTACTTGAAATATGTCCTTCAACTTTTATTAATTGTCAAACTTTAAGAGTTATCTTAAATTTAATTTTGTTGCATCTGAGGTCCAGTTTTATGATGATATAATTTATTTTGGACATTACTGGTTCTGCCTGTCAAAGGAAACATGAAAGAATATCATCATAATGAATATCCACGGACTCATATAAATCACTCAGAATACTTCAGATATGCAAGGAGATTTTCCATTGACCCTGTAATGACTTTAATAAAACTGTTTCAACATTAGCTGTGTCAGCAAAAGACACATGAAACTTGGTGTTTCAGCAATATGACCTCAGCTTTTGGGGGAAAAAAAAAAAAAAACAAAAACAAAACAAAACCACACACTTTAGTTTTCTTTCAGTAATAAACCATTTTCCCCAAATTACAGCTTCAGAGTTCTTCAGACACATCATACTCCAGGAACACATGGGATTTATTTATATTGATTCCCAAAATCAGGAAGCTGTACTTATCACTTGGATGAAAATGTTTAACAACAGATATTATTTACTTCACATGAAGATGTGAAACCACTGTAGCTTTAATGTAGCTGTACGAATAAAGCTGATAACGCTGACAGTCTGGAGGTCTTGGATTGTGGTTTTCTTTTCCATAATGGCATTGTTATTCCTGCCATTCCTGCTGTGCTTTCAAATGAATTGTGTTTAATTTTGTGGGGTGGACAATACTTCAGAATTTCTTTGAACAGCTTTTTTTTTTTTTTTCCCCCCACCACAATTTGCAGACCTAACATGGTTGTAGTTCCACTGATCAGAGAAAGTTTCTCTGAACTGACATGGCAGGGTACGTCTTTAGTAAGAAAGAGTGAGGAAAAAAAAAAATCCACCAACTCAGTTTCAGTTATAGTAATTTAGTTTGTTTCCTCTTCTCTACATTTCTTAATTGCAGACACACCTGCTTCAAAGTGAACATCTCTATACTTAGCAGGAAAAAGTGCCAAATATTAAGGCAGGATATGACACCAAAACCTTTGTAAGGACTGAATTTCAATGGGAATTGGAGGTGGAAGGGAAGAAGATTACCGAGAGGAAAAGGATGTCTCCAAGAAATTCTGAGATTTGTTTGTGAAGAAAATATCAAGTTTGGTAAAGAACTCAAGTCTGCTTCAGTAGAAAAGAAAAAAAAAATATGAAATATCAGATTAAGTTTTCAATGGTTTTTATAGGAATCATTATAAGGGGAGAACAGAGTTAAACAAGTACTCACATTTCAAATCAAATGTAAGCGTGGCTGCTTATTCCAACTATGCCTCATATATTTGCAAAAAGTTTTAGATATTTACACTTACAACCTGCTACATCCCTATTTCTCATTCTCAGAGCATGCTTCTGAAGTTTGGAGATTAAAAGTCTAAGGTAATCACATGATTTACTGTGTTGTGTGTGTACAGGGAAGACTTGTCCTTGAAAAGAGGAAAAGATTTAAACTGAATACATTTTTGGATGCAAGAAAAAGACAATGAAGTATCAACAATGGCATTTAGGAATTTTTTTTGCTTCTGATGCAAACCCTTAGTGTCATGCTTAAGTGAACTGGTAAGCAAAAAAAAGGAAAAGAAAGGATGAGGGTGTAAAAGAAAGAAATAATCTATCTTAGAAAGAAATCTTAGAAAAGAAAGAACAATATTTTTTTAAGGCAATCACATTTTTAAAGGCAAAACTGGAAAAGAAATGTCTTGAGTTATTGAAGACAGTGAAATATCACTAGCAACAGGGGCCACATAAAGCTTAGTTTCCAGAGGTCTGAAGGAAACCAAGAGTATGTTTGCTTTCTCTGAATGCAAATACCTCTACTGCTTCCAAAACAAACTTCCAAAAATACTCCCCTGCCAAGGGGGGAGTCAAAGGGAAATATATTTATCACTCTTTCCTAGACCTATGGACCAACTCTTTTCATTCTATCTGACCTTAAAAGGTCTCTCTCCTACTGAAAACTCCACTGCATTTTCTATTGTTTTTCCCTTTCTGAATTTACCAGTAGTCATTAAAATTTTTCCGCTTCCATTTCCTTAAGCTAAAGATTTCCACAACATATCTATTTATGATCTCTCATTTTCTATTCCCCATGTACACTTTATGACAAGTCTATCACCATACAGAGCCTTTCATCCTTCTTTGCAGTTCACTAGTTCTTCAGCCATTCCCACGCTTCCCCACCACAGATGCTTCTCCCTCAGCAGTAACATGTATGCATTGTAGCTTGGCACTCTGAACTAAAGCGATATGGACATTGAGGTTTAAAAACTTTCTACTCATTTCCTGGATATCCCTACCAAAAATAAATCAAAGCAAACAAAACCAACAAAAGGCCCACATTCTACAGATGATTCAATAAAAAGACTCCCTCTTAATTCAGCCCTCGGTGTCTCTAGCCGCTCCTCTGTGCTCTCTGAACAACCTCCAAACCTTGATATTCACCAAATATATAACATTAGTCCATAATATTAAAGATTAAAAACTTTTTATTTATTCTCTCTCTGTCAAAATGAGTCTAGATAATTTTTTCAATTTTTTCATCTTTTATTGTACATAAATCTTAGAAAGATAATATATATTACAACATTCTCTCAAGGAAACACACTGATTTCTGGTTCAAAACTTCCTTTGTTTATTGATTAGTATTCATGTGAGAACAATCTAAACATTATTAAATCAATTGTTTCTGCTACCCTTACTCAAAAACAACGCTGAAATAGTACATGATTCTTGATTCTCACGTTTCTTTTAAGGAAAATTTATGCTGATGATTTCAGTGATATTATTCTAATATTTCAAGGTTTTAGAATGTTTTGAGAAGTACATCTAAAATATTCAAACTTAACAAAATATGTCAGCAGATTTGCACTCATGATTTTTTTTTTTGGTGGTAGTGTTTGTATATCATTAGCACAATGCATTTGCATGCAACTTTTCAATTATGGAATACTCTAATGTATTTTTCCCTTTCTTCTTCTCTTGCAATAACTTCAGTTCTTTCTGCAACTGCAATAGCATAGAAGTACGGAGAGGTTAGATACACTTCATTGGAAAGTTTTTTTATAGGAGATAGATGACATGGCAGGTAGAGGAACTGCACCAAAGATCTGTCAATGAACAAACTGACCTTGCTACACAAAGTCATGAAAGCAATTTCTGTTTTACTGCGCTGAACTCATTATCCAGAGGAACTACAGAATTAGTGCTAAGCAGCTCTGTTTTCATCTTCATCAACTCTTTTTTCTAGAAGTGTAAAACGGTAGCTCTTTAGAGGAGTTCTTTTTTACTGCTCAAGTTAGCTGATGTGTGAATAAAAACAACATTCTGACCTGCAGGAGAGTAACACCAAAGAAATACACGCTTAAGAAAGTACAGTGCTTCAGTAATAACCCTTGTCTGCAGAATGAAACAGCTTCACTGAAAGCCCTGCTTTAATTTTACTGTAAGAAGTCTGATTTTATGTGAGCTACAAGAAGGTTATGGCCAGGCATAGATCCCCAACTCTTTGACCCGTCTTAAACACTCAGAAAACAAACTTTGTAAATAAAAAAAGAGTCAGGAAGAAACCACGGCTTATTCAAGTATCATCTACTGTTCTTCAAGAACATACTGCAGAGTAATTAAAAATGACAAAACTTTAATAAGACTATAAATGTCAAAATCAAATGATTTTGAAGTGTGTCATCATTCATAATGTTTAATAACAAATAGCAGAGGACAAAGAGTGTAGGCAGTTGCATGTATAAATAGCACTTGAATATACAAAGGCTTATAAGTCTTGTCATCTCCTGCCTCATTTTTGCAGCCTAGAATGTTGAAAAGGAAAAGTAGCCCTCCCCACCATGGTTCTGCTGAACGTGGATGTTTGCCTAAGAATTGCTGCTTATGATGATCTCTTTCTAATCAGGATGCACTTCTACAGAGTAAGCACTGCAAAGTGGTGTCAGTGCTGTGCTTGTAAGGCCCTGCTGAGACAGAAGCACCTGCCACAACAGTATCTGCAATGACACGTCAGAAGTTGTGCAGTAAAAGACATACAAGGTGTCTTAACAGTTCATGAGATGCAAGGAGAATTACACTAAAATTGATTTATTATTGGAAGAGTGAAAGAGGCTTTCAGAGAAAAGGCATATTTCCAACTATTGCCAAAAAATGTTATGGAGGAAGTGATAACACCTAAAAGAAAAAATCAAGCCAAACAATTAAAATATTTGAGACAGTGAAAGACATTTCCATGAAAAAAATCTAGAAAAAAAAAAAAGAGGGACAAACTTGTAAAGAAGAGTTCTAAAGAGTATACATTAAAAAGGCAGGCAAAAGAAAATGAGACAGAGAGGGCATCAATGTGCTCCCCACTTACTCCTTCTCACAGAAAGATGAATGACAGTGTAAATGCAAAGGACTAAGATTTTTTTTGGTACACTTTTGGTATAAGTAAATCCAGGAGAACTTCCTGACACGTAATGTAATTGCAACCAAGAATACCTTCCATATATTCACCCAAAAAAGAGGAAACAATATATGACTGGATGGATCTTACTCAGGTGAACTAAGGGGTAAGGCTTCCCACTCCCAAAGTTTATTTGAGATAATTACAGGGAATCATCTTGGATCTAGCAAATCAGTGCTAATACAAGCCTATGAGAGTTGATAAATTTTGGTATACTTGAGCTAACATCATGTGGTCAAAAGGCAAAGTACTCATAGTTATCATAAAGAATACCCACCAAACAAGTCTTGGTCATTAGTAGATTTCAGGTATTACAGAAATGAGAACTAACGAAGTCAAGTCATTCGAACGATATACGGAAAAGGACAGATACCTCCTGAGTCCCAGTCAAAGGCTCTTCCAAACGCCTTCTGAAAGCAATTTTACCGTTATAGCAGATGTTTTGTCCCTAGTATGCCTTTCTGTAAAGCATATGTCATATTATTTATAATCAACTGGTCACATCTTGTAATTAAAATATTATTAAGCAATTCGACAACTATGTCATATTTCCATAAAAGTTGGGAAAAAAGTTGGCTGTAAAAGAAGGTACTCTCTGTAGTGAGCCACCTGTCTTCAAGTATGAGTAATAGGCCCAACGGTATATGTGAGTTCTGTTGGGAAAGCATTAAGAAGTTTCATGCAACTGTAAGTTAAAGGATGTCTGGGCATTCTTTGATAATGATCAATGGTGATGAGGAGAAATAATCCTATGGAAATAGGAATGCAGATATTCTTCTCTTGGATGGCTGGACCCATTTAAATGAAATGCCTTAGAATACAGCCAAATGCAAAACTAAAACACTTAAAAGCATCCTGCCTCTGTAGACAGACAGTTTTATTGTGGAAGGAAGCAGGTCAGAAACACTTAGGGGGCCAGAGTGAGTAAGCAATTTAGAAACAGTTCCCAGTGTAACAATGATCCCCCAAAGGGCTAATATGGTCTTTTAATGTGTAAGGCATATAGTAATGAATGCAATTGGGGGAATGACTACCTTTACGTGCAACAGATTAACATACTGTACCTGAAATACTCTGTGCAGTTTTATGTCCACACTTTGAAGGATGTTGAAAATTGATGAAAAACATCACAATGGCCACAAAGGACATTGGTGGAATGCATCTTAAGAGTAAAAAAACTTAGAAGTGCTAGTTTTCAAGTCTAGTTTATAAGTTAAACTGTTTTGGTTTAGGATGAGTTACTCTTGACTACACACAAACACAAGTATGTTGTTTAGAATAATCTCTATGTTCTTAATTTAGCAGAGAAAGTGTATCAAGACACAAGTAATTAGAAGTTGAAGCTGGAAATTAGCAATAAAGCATTTATTTTATACTGTAAGTAAGAGTGATTAAATACTAAATAAAAAACAGATGTAATGGTAGATGTTATTTCCTAGAAGAATTAGGAGGATGAACTGAAGTTGCAGTTTGGTCAATGAAAGCTTCACTTCTGTTAACAGTGGAAACAGAGCATTCAGGAAACTCAACAAGATGAACTGTACATTTTTAATCTTGAAACTAAAAAATCACTTGGTAGTGGATGAGCAGATTAAGACGTTAGTACTTTCCTTTGTACATGTGCCAGATGTGACAGGGAGCACTGTGACTACCAGTACTTTGGATGGACTTAAACACATATCTGGTCACTCCAAGATTTAGTTCTGTTGAAATCATCCAGGTTAACAGTCTTCCACTTAAAGGGGTTAAGCTGATCAGATGATTTTGACAAAACTGAACAAGTAACCTATCTCATTTGCAACCAGGACACGGTGCCTCATTATTTTACCCTTACCTACAGAATGTGTATAGATTTAGAAATCTAATGGGTTGTGATTTAAGCAAAGAATGCAGCAGAATTACTGCAGAAATTATTTTAAGATGATGAATATTTAAAATACATATTTTAGCTTTTAGGATGAACTGATACATGATTTATGAGCCTGTCAAACTCGTACAAAGAATAGTAAAAAGCAAAAGGAAATGTTTTCTAACATCAAAACATGAACCTGATTTAGTGAAAAATGGTATCACTGATTCACCAAAAAAGATACTGTTTTACATATCAGTCTGAGGTGAATTATATCCGAATTCAAAACTAATGAGAGATGTATGCATTTCAAAAGCCCTGGTATTAATATTCTTATAAAATACACACTAATTTATAAGCCTATTTGAACATAATTTCCTTATTATCAGCATAGGATAGGATACTAGTCAAAAATATAAGTGCATCTGTGAACTTGTTAGTCTCTAATGGCAGGCTCCAATGCACAAATATTCATACAGTAATTTCAGCTTTAGAATTTCTGCACTGTATATATAGTGTTCTATCGCCACACTAATGCTAGAATGCCACAACCTTGCATAGTGTATTTAAAATTTTAATTTGTTAATTTTTTGCTTGTTATTTATCTATTTTTCAGTGTCAGCAATGTATTCCTCAAGGCAAATACGTGTAATAATCTCAGGAATTGAAATTTATTCCTATACTAAGCTGTTGTAACACAATTCCTTTATGTCAGTGTCATTAGGAAGAATAGGAGCCACTTTAGGATGGCAGATGAAATACTAATTTAAAAAATGAAGACTGCTACAAAATAGAATCACACAGAATCACAGAATGGTTGAGGTTGGAAGGGACCTCTCGAGATCATCTAGTGGAACCCCCCTGCCTTTCTGCACATCCCCTCACTTTTCCATGCTGAAGCTCTAGGGTTTTACCCCCTGCAGGAGGAGTTCCACACGGAGGCTTAAGGACATAAAGGCTTACTTACAGCAGTGGTCTGTCCTTTCATCTTTCTTGTCCTGCTCAGGCACTCACCTGATCCTTACCCAAATCAGCTCAGTTCAGTAAACTGACAGAAAACTGCTCATTTTTTCTTGACAGGTTAGTTTTTTGCTGATTCAAACAAACAAAATTATGTCATATCACATTTGGGGTGTCGCTAGTCAGGTTACACAAGACGTTCAGAAACATCTGTAAGAAAACACAGTACAGAGAACATGTTTCAAGGTATCTAATTTCTTTGCGATCTTTCTAGCGATGACTTTTGTAAAGATGCTGCCGGCTTAGTGAAAGGATTTGGCTCACGGCAGAGTCAGTTAAATGCCAGAGCTAGCATGAGGAGAGCAGCGGCAAGCAGCAAGTGCATAGGGGAGGGCTTCTTCCAGCTCCAACAAGCTGGTCCAGCTTGACCCATGGGACTACACCCTGAAGCCCAACACACTGACACATTGACAGTAGGAACTCACTTTGGACAAAAAAAAAAAAAAAAAAGGAAAAAGAGAGAGAGAAACAATTAGTTACATTTGAAAACTGAAATAGCCTAACCCCAAGCCAATACTTTAATTTACAGTTTTAGATTGCAGGCATCCATAGCTCTTCTTTGAAGCAGAGGTCCCAAGGGTCCCAATTAATACTAACTCGTTAAAGCCTAAAGCTTTTCTTTATCTTTGTTGACGGGTACACATTTAACTGGAGCAAGTTTGCTGTTGCTTCTCTTAATTCCACCTTCCTCTGAAAACCAGCTGCATCAGCCAAGGTAAATTAGCATGTGAGAGGGAGAAAAAAATGTCTGCAATATGTGAGAGACTCCAAAAACTGGCTATCTGCCACAGCAAATATGACACTGAAGTGCATAATCCAATAACAGTAAATCCCAAGTCAGGATTCTTACTTCTGAATCCAAAATACCACGGTCACATGATGCAAAGCACTGACCTGGCAAAGATCCCTTTTGATGGTTTAAAGTTATTTAAGAAATACAACATTGACTTTGCATCACTAAAGGTGACACTGGATCAGATATCACCTATCTTCCAGCAGCGGGCATAAAGGTGTATAACTGTTTATTATATATACTCCAGCAAATTCCATAGAAGTGACACCATATGCATATTCTAATGCAGAAAAAATAATATGCTAAGTGAGCTGGTGGTAGAATGCAGTAAAGGCAGTCAAATCACAGCAAGAGGACACCTGCAAGAGCTCTGTAAATCCAGCTTGGCATTGCATGTCCGTGCGCAGAGCAACTGCCTGGCTTGGGCGGAATCAATCAGTCTCCTAATAGGCTCCTCCTGAGGAACCACTGCAAATCAAGAGACAACAGGGACAGGAGAAAGCAGAGCACTGCTACTGGCAATGCCTTGCACCTAATCCTGGGTTGTTTTCAAGTTAACATCTCAGTTAAATAGGCATAATGTGAATGGCAGTCAGTCTGACAAACTGATGGTTACATGTGTGAAATATAACCTTATACTCAAATTCCAGACCCTTGTTTTTATGGACTACTTCTCTTTGGCTAGAAAAGGACACCTTGCCAATTAGATCTTCATAATAGTGAATTCTGCATTAAACTTCTTTTTTTTTCCTGAGATAAACAAACAAACAAACAAAAACCTTCTACTCTACTAATCACTAAACTGAGTTTTACATCTGATCTTAGGATCAAATTTTATTATTCAGCACTTAACGCTGGTAGGATCAGTAGACGTTTAGAGGATAATAGGATCTTCTTTTCTTCCCCCACTGGGGAAGAAAACATCTCTCAAACTAATGGTGCACTAAAGCACTGACGGCATAAAAACAAGCGCCAATCTTGTTCTGAAACTGAAGTCTTGCCCTCTGGCCAAGTACCAAATGTGCTACCAGATGAGCGATACCGAGGCACTGAAGAGCAACATGAAAGTGTAAGATTGCACTGTATCACCTTCATATCCAAGGTTTCTGTGTGAGTTAAAAAAGCAAACAAACAAGTAAATCTTTATCCAGAAGCATGTAAATCTATTAACGTTTGCACGATGTGCAACTTGAAAACACTTGTGTAATGCTACTTCTTTCAGCAAAAACCAGGCATACTCGCTTTTTGCTAAAAGTATTCTCACATATTTTGGTCGAAAAAGATGGCTTGTAGGAATTTTGTTACCGTCTTGTTTTTACAGAGAAAGCTTTGCTGTTTTTAATTTAGCTTGATTTTGAATAAATAATCACAGGAAGTGAAATAAAAACTGTTCAAATTGCTTGTTAAATATCAATATAAGAAACACTAACAAATTTCTTAGACATTTTAGATGTATTAGTTGATAGAGAGACTATGAGGATGTGGTCTGAATAAACTGTTATGTATTTTAGAACCAATAAGAGTTTGGAAAAGGGGAAATGAGAGCTTACAGCACTCATGAGAGAAGCAGGTACACTTTTATCTATTGTAATGCAACTTCTGGCACCATCTATCCTTTCTGTATTGGTTGGTTCAGAAAATGAAATGAACTGTGTCAGCAAAACCATTATATAGTAGTAGAACTGCATCTACATTTGAGACTCAACAGCAAGAGAAATGCCTTGAAAAATTGAACACCTGCAACCAACACGGCTACATCAGCAAAAGTTTCTATTGTACATCTGGTATAAAAGTTACACAGTGCATTTGTACTTTTAAAATACAGCCCCAAGGAAGAAGCAGCAGAGTGTTCCCGCAAGGGAAGCCCAAGGCAAGGACTGTAAAGACAATGATTTGAACCTGAGCTCTACCACAAGTCCTGAGACACCTTCCCAGTCACAAACTAATAAAAGGGGCAGTTAAGATTCCTCAGTTTAGTCCACAAATACCTGCTTCATAGGAGAACTGCTATTGATGCCAAAACAAACTTCAGGGATACTCACTTTCTAGGACTTGGCAAGTTTCATATCTTAGTTAAAAAAGAAAAGAAAGAAAGAAAAAAGCACTAAAAAGACTAAAAAGACTAAAATCATAGCATAAAAATGTTGAGAAAATATTTAGAAAAAAAGAACAGTTTAAATATTTAGAAAAAAAGAACAGTTTAAATATTTAGAAAAGAGTTTGCATCTACAAACTGCAGTCATTAGCTCACTGGCACAAACTGACAGTGCTTCCCTGCTGCCAGCCAAGAAAGGGGTTTGTCTCACTTGGACTGTGGAAAAAATAGCTAGAGCCTTCAGTCAAAGGTTTGAAATCCTTGTGCTGGAAAAGTGCTTAAGGAAATATTCATAAAATAACATTTTAATACAGCCAATTTAAATTATACAATACATTACAGATGCATAACTGAAGATAATTACAACAACATATATTTTGGACAATGTGCATTTGGAAAACAATGAATACTGCAGACAAATATTCCCCTAGTGCTTCATGTTAGACATGTACCCTTTGTAAGAAATACCCTTCAGAGTCCAATTGTAAAGGGCAATCTAGAGAGAAATGGCTATATAACTCTATATCTATGTAACTACTCTTGTAAGACTGGCTTCAGAGGGAAAGAAATTGCTCAGATCTGTCCTGCTGTTATTATGTTTCTAAGGAGCCCAAAGCACCCACTGGTATCTTACTAAAAACAGGTGTTGAAAAGAAAGAAGCCTTTTCAGAAGCTATTTAGACCTCCCTTGGTAGTAGATAATAATGGAACAGGTAGAGTGCTACTTGCAACCAACTAGTTCCTCTAAATCTGTGCCAATCCTCTTCTAGTCCACATGAAACACATAACCAATAATGTTTACCTTTTAGCCCACATGTGGCACACAAAAGTAACTATTTTCTGTAGCAAGCAAGTGCCATTCTCCAGGGCACTTATTTTTACTTGGGTGAATGGGAAAGCAGAAAGTAGAGATGCCAGCCCCAGGGCACCATGACAGGGCCATGCCAGCACGCTGGCCCCACAGAGGTGACCCCGACTGGTCATGCCCCTGCCTGTGCTTTCCCCAACCTCAGCCCCACAGATGTGTCCCAGGGCTGCTCCCTTCCCACACAGCCAGGGTGCTGGGCCCCTGGAGCTGCGTTGCTTAGAACAGGCACCACAGAAGCTCTTGGTACCATTAGCAAGGGTCCCTTCCTCCATTCCTGGGGGTGGTGGTGGTTATCTTTTACAGTAATTTCCCCCCCTAGTCTTTCCTCTTCTGCATTCCACACTTTCTCATTCCTGCTCCACTACTCTCTGCTACGCGGGGCAGGGGGAACATGGGGCCATTATACGTCGTGGTCGGGGTCTGCTCTCCCTCACAGGCCAGCGCGCCTCCGAGAAAACGCGGGCCGCCCGAAGGCGCGCAGAGCGCCGAAGCGCCCGAAGGCAAAGGCGCGGCTCGCCGGCTCCCTCTAGGCACCACCGCCTCGGAGCGCAGGAGGAAGAGGAGGGCGCTCTCTCTCTCTCTTCTTCTTCTTTTTTTTTTTTTTTTTTTTTTTTTTTTCTCTTTCCCTCCTCTCTCTCTTTTCCAGCCAGTAAAGAGTGTCTGCCCCTTTGAAACGCGGAGACGCGGCCGCACGCACACACACCCGCACATGGGCTATAAATAAGTTAAGAGGCGGCAGAGGGCGAGCAGCGGCGCCTTCCTCCGCGGCGCGCCGGCCAGCGCAGCAGCAGCAGCAGCAGCAGCAGCAGCAGCAGCAGCAGCAGGCGGCAGCGCCATGTCGTGCGCGGAGCGCTGCCGCTGCGGCGCGGGCGGCCGGCGGCACGGCAGCATCCTCTACAGCATCCTCAAGAGCCAGGGCCAGGC
>PTEX01000307.1:589621-694211 GCA_003342815.1 Eudromia elegans | reverse complement strand
CTCCTTCTCCTTCTCCTTCTCTTTCTCTTTCTCTTTCTCTTTCTCTTTCTCTTTCTCTTTCTCTTTCTCTTTCTCTTTAGCAGGTCAGGAAGTTAGCAGAATAGATAGGATTTAGTGTTCAGGTAGGTTGCATCTTAGCTGACATCACACACCAGCATAGTACTCATTCTTCAAGGATTTTGGTGTCCCACAGACCCCAAATTGGAAATGTTCTTTAAAGGAAACATCTCATAGGAAGAAATGTTGTATTTCTAGAGTGAAAATCTTCCTTCTCAGGCAGTTAGCATTCAGGGAAGAGAGATAAACCCGTTGGAGGTGGGATCTGGGCATGAACATCAGTCATTCTCAAAAAATATGTGCTCAGCAAGGAAGCATTTATGACCTGCACAGTATGAATCATTGCTACCTAACTTCCAGATGAGTTAAATCACACAAAAAGTGAGGGATATTGTGGGAATGATGTCTCAGAGGGATCCGATAAACAAGTCCTAAAGCTTATTTAGTTACATCAAATTATCCAATAAGTTGATTTGAAATAGCTCTTTCTTTCACTTCTGTGACGTTTGAGCTTTGAAAGGAAACCTCATAGTGACATTTGCTCTGGACAACTTACTGCAGCCCAGTTATTAACATGAAGCAACTCCTTAAACTGAAGTAACTGGCTTATATGTCTAAATTTTGAAAGACACATTACTCTCACTGATTCTACTATATAGAAATCCTGCTTAGAAGCACCTCAGACATTTAAGGCTGCAGCTTAGTCGGGAGTGTTTCCAATCTCCTGTGCCTAGATGCGCACCCTTGCCTCCTTTGGGGTCAGACTGGAGTGACTAAGTGCCAGCGGTTTCCCTCCTTGGTTATCTCTGTCCTCCCTTCTGTCAGAAGGCTTAGGCTTTTGTGGAGAGGAAATCAGATATGTGGGTTGAAAGTGATTTAGTTACTGGATGCAAGAAGTAGGCACTTCTTAATTTTTTTCTTGGTTCCCAAAAAATCCAGGAAACTTGGACTAATATCCTCTCAATGTTTCTTCAATATAAGAACATAGGAAGGCAATTCAACAGAGAAAACCATTTTTCTATCAGTTATTTTATTACAGAACAGTAAAGATGACAAGAAAAAAATGGAAAGAAGCAGTAAAGCTGAGACAGGTTATAAATTATAACAGTTGTATATTCTGTTCTTCTACATAGTCATATGGCTGGAAGGGATTTCAGGAGGTCATTTAATACATCCCCCTATCCTGACAGGATGAAATATATATTATGTCACTCCTGACAAGTGCTTGTCTAACCTGTTTTTAAAGGTTTCAGTGATGGGGTCTCCAAGACATCCCCATTCAGTCTATTCCTGTATGTCACTGTTGTTAGGAAGTTGCCTGGCTATCTAAAATGAATTTTCCTTGCTGTAATATAAGACCATGTTTTCTTAACTTATTCACCAACTACACAGAAAAACTTTTAGGCAATAGTACCTTCTGTATGTTGAGGTTGTTATTCCTTAACATTGTTCTGTGGAAAGCTCTTTGCCTGGATTCTTTCAGCTGTAATGTTTCTTAGACCTTTTATCCTCCTCTGGATCTATTTGGTCAGTATATTTCCTAAATCTTCTATTGGAATGGAAAAATACTTATGCATAATACTTCTGTATAATCCATTTACCCTACTTTGTCACGCTAAAAAAAAAAAAAAAAAAAAGCCAAAAAACGCACCAAACAAAAAAACCAAGCCTTTGGTGAATCCTCTATAGATAATACATTTTTCTCTGAATTCTTTAATATCAGTCCATCACCTTTCCATAGCCAGCAAGTGGGTTAAAATGCTGCAGTTTGAAACATTCTGCACAGACATTAACAATATTTTGGCAAATCAGAGCACTTTCACAATCTCCTTGGTTGTAGGATTAGATGTTAAGTGAAAGTATATTTGAAATAACTCTTGGATTTCTTTTTTTCATGGTGGTCTTGACATTTGTGAATTTCAAAACTCAACTGGTCAAAACACTTAGAAATCTCCTAGAGGGACTGTTCTTAAACTGTCAGTGTGGGTGGGTAAGCTGAGTGGATGGGTAATTTTCAGTGCCTAATTGCCTTCGGTCTCTGAAATGCAGTGCGTTGCATCAGTTCATTACAATATCAGCATGTGCCTTTGTCTCAATGGCCATTATTATGTTTTCCTGAGAGAAACAGGTTCCACTTAACAGTGGATTTTAATTTACTTCTTTAAACTGTCTTAAAACATAGAAGAGAAAGAAAATAAGAAAAGGAACCAAGCACTTGTATAACATAGCGGTTCTGGTGGAATTGGTATGCAGAGAATATGAAAGGAAAACAGCTAATCTCTTGTTTGCAGCATGCCCAAAGAAGAATGCCTTGCATGAAAAGTTAAACATTATCATTACCAGAGACCTGTTAGTTCACAAATAACACAGGCTTTTGTACAGCAGAAATTTTGCTAGAGAAGAGGAAAAATGAAAAACGAGAAAGATTAAAGCAGCATATGATGGTTGTTAGAGACCCTGGCAAATTCTGTAACACAGCAGGTCTCTCCTCTCCGTGTCTGCGATGCCATACTTTGTCAAAGGCAGCTCCCAAATGTGGTGAAAGAAACGTTAACATTTCTAATCTTGGAAACACGCAGTGGTGCCATCTCAATTTCATCAAAAGCCTGTAATAAAAAGCATCCAGAAGAGATTCTCTCGTGAGAGCTCACTGAAACACAGATGTTGCTCTCTGTGTTTTCCCTAAGGCCCCCCCGTATCCTTTCGCAGAGCGTCTGGGCTTCCCATAGTCCCATCACCGCCTCTCCTGCAGCCTGCCATTTCCATCAACACTGTGCTCTTCACCGACATCATTTAGCACCATGTGTTTCTGTACATTAAACTGGCTAAAACTAAGGCAGTAGTAAAATATCATTGCTGTGGCTGGGGAAGAAAAAATAATGCTGTTCGTGCATATCCTAAGAAATCAGGCAAAATAAAGTACTGAAGCCTGTTTCAGAACTTCCTTACAGAAATGTAGAAAAGGTGCAGTCCAAAAGCCAAGGGAATTACACTAATCAATATTCACCTTGTGCCTGTGAAAGAGGGATTGGGAGCTGTGCTGATATTATCAAAAGCTTTCTTTCTTGCTCATGTACTTTTCAATAACAGGCTTATTTTTCCTCTCTCTGGAGACTAGAATAGCCAATTAAGGTTTTTAAACATCTATGGATTTTTTTCCAGTAATCTGTGCAGTGAATATTAATCACTTCCTATACCTAGCAGTGTTGCTTTCTGAAAACCAGAATTTCTTAGCTATTATGTTCTATGACATACATTTTTTTTTTTTTTAAATCTGGTTCTCTTTTGATCTCTTATTAAAGTTTTTTTTTTTTTCTTAGTTTAAATAGCCTTCTGCCTCAAAATGTTTTGCATATGGATATTGGTACAGCCTGATGATTTCTTTCGAAAAGCACTTTCCAATACTTTCCAACATGTACATAAAATCACTCAGATTTTGTACATCTAAGCAAGTTCTTGCACCTACTTATTTGTTTAGAAGAGAAACCACTGATTATACAGGTGGCTTCAAAAGTTAGACCTACAAGCATTTTTTTTTTTCACTAAATATGCTTCCTTGAGAAATCTTCCATTTATATTCCACTTCTGTAAGATCTTTCATAATTTAACATTTTAATGGCAGAGTGATATTAAGATGCATTGTTCTGTTTGAGTAATTTTAATGGAAAATTTTTATGAATTATAGTAGCTAGGACTGATTGAGGATCTCATGACTGTCATGATGACCGGTGGACTCGATGTAAGCATTACACGTGGCAAGTGAAATAAATCAAGGAAAAGGACTGTATTCAAGAAGTTAATGAAAATACTTGCTCAGATATGTTAAGAACTGAGGGGGTTTTTTTGTCCTATAAACATACTGACTGAAAATAGCTATCTATGGGGGTAGCTATGGGATGAAAAAAAAAAAACCAGCCCACCGTAAGCATCTGTTTTCTATGACAAATTTGACATCCTGTCTGATTTCGATATAGTAATACAGATAGATGTTTTAACTGTTACAGATATAATTTACACGTTAGGCTACTTTACTGCCCGTCTGTCAAAATGCACTATCAACACTGTCGGAAAGATTCCTTTTTGTCTACTACTTTAAAGGGTGAAAGAGAGCAACATATCTTAAATGAATTCTGGTAGATCATAGATTATATCATCACCCCAAATTACATCAAGTATCATCCTATCCAAATTTGTTAGTTTTAGGGGCTTTTGCAGAGGACATGAGAGGATGTTGTGTCATAAAACTAATATTCCTCCATGCAACTTCACCAGGTCTTTCTTACTTCCTGTACATTTTGTACAGTTTATTTTCCCTGCAAGCAATATGAAGAAAAAAAAAATTCAGCGTGGTGGAATTATGTACAGTAAAATTTCAAAGCAATATCAGCAGGTTAGCAAAATCAGGCTAAGATGAGACTCTTCATAAGTATTTGTGCAGCTCTGCATTTTTTCTACAGGCAGGAGGAGAAGCAACTTCAGCAAAACTTGCCCTGCAGCCTGACAGATGATTTGAGCAACATCCCAAGCATGACTTCTGAGCACCAAACTCGCTTTCCTGCTTCAATGCACTGTTGTGATATGACAGAACTCAGTAAAAATCTCCCTCATATTTGAAGAATTTACCACGATTTCCTAAGTGGAATAATGAATTAAGACAGTGAATAAAGTAGTCTGAAAAATGGTCTTTTCTAATACGCCCTGGAACAATTTGTCTTAATTCATGTTCAACATTGTCTAGTGGGGTCTCAAAAGCTTCCTGGAACAGCAAGCTGTAAGTCATGTTATATTTACCTGCTAAGCATGCTGAAGATATTCACTGCTGCAATGTAGCTCAAACTTGTAATTAAGGTCCTTTAGCACAATTTAAGTCATAGTGCCAAAACTTAGGTTTTACTTGAATAGCAAGACACTGGGCAATTGTAGATATCATAGAGATTATATTGACAAACTAAAAATTCAGAAGCTACGAGTTTCTTAACAGTAAAAATGAATAGATATGTAAAAATTTTACCCTATAGCACTAGTAGTACCCAAGGGAAAGCCCTCTTCTTATACAGATAGCCTCAAATAATTCTTTCCAAAATCCAGTCAGAGCCATTCTGCATTAACAACAAATTCTTGTTTCTTTTGAGAATCTAATGGGAAAAAGTAGAATAAAAGGCAATAGCTTGAGTTGAAAGCTAGACATGGTACCAAAGCTTCTACTGGAAAATATATGATCGGATCTTCAACTGATAAGGAACTTGGGCTCTCATCTTCAAAGGAAAACATCCACCATCGAAGTGTTTGCCACAGCAGTGGAATGCACTGATGTAAGGAAGATACTGCCTGGTGTGCTACCAACACCTACACACTGCAGCATTTGGATTTTTTTGGAATTATCTCACACAGATACTATCCAGCCTCATCTGTGCTCAGCTTGAGAGCTCTGCTGTAGCCAGAGCTCAGAGCTGCAGGCCAAATTGGAGATGCATGAACTGATCAAAATTTCCTCTAATCCCGCCTGAAGAGTAAGTGACTGAAATGAATTCCATCAGCTCTCTACATTTGCATCAGTGCCCCTGGCGCATTCAAGCTGATTGGCTTATTGCCGTAATGGTTTCAGAAATATGCTGCACTATAAATGCATGAGTTCTTCACAGCAGCACATTACAATCAAAATTCCTGCACATCTACACCTGCTATTATTTAAATCACTCGCTGCAACTCCATTGAACATGGCACTTTATTACAATGGACGCTTAGCAAGAAAATCAAATAGGAGAGGACAAAGGGGATAAAATCTCAAGAAAATCAGAGAACGTAATTGAAGAAAAAATATATAACACTTTGGGATCTCTGCTGTTGTCCTTACAACTTTATCTTCTGGTCAGTAGAGGAGAATCTGAATTAATAGGATTTACAATGCTGAAACAGACATTTAAGAGTAGAAATCATGACCATTTAAAAACCATGATCAATTACCTTGCAAATTCAGCATGGCTCTGCTTTCATGCCAAGAGGCTAACTCTTTCTGTAAGAATTCAACCTAAGTTTATTCATTTTCTTGCAACTGGGAGCATTATGTATATTGTTTCCTGCCACTGAAGAGGAAGAAGAGATTCAAAATATCTGGTGTAGATCTGCAACATTTTTCAGGGTTACACAGAGAAAAATGTCTCTAGGAGGCCCGTTCCACATTCCAGCTGCATGAAGCTTTCTGCATCTGTAGGTAGCATGGATCTGTGACTACAGTGGCAAAGTGTTTCTTTTCTAATGTCTGGCCTCCAGATGCTCCCTTTCCTAAGATGGATCTACTCAGGCAGAAGTCAGAGAAACTACAGCCTCTAGGAATGTGCAATTCTATCAATATAACTTCTCAAGAAATTGTATGCATTTGGTGATAATGTTATTTGGAAAGAAACTAATGAATTTTTGACAGTTAAAAACTCTTCTCAATATTGCTGAAACAAAACAGACAAATTTTTGCTTTGAAATTGCTTGTCCAGTTCATATCATAGCTTTGTATTATAAATTAGATGAACACCCATACAAAGTTTTGACTCATATTTTTTCTTTTTCCTTTCTCCTCTTCATGAACTGTTTTCCAGATAAGGCCAAAAATGTTGGATTTCATTCCAGTATTCAAACTCTATGTGAAATAGGATTTCTGTATTCTGTACAGCCTTATCGTTAGACTTCTCTTTCACTAATGTCGGCAGAAATGTCTGGACACATTTGTAATGTAATTCCCATGTGATATTCTTTCTGGTTAATGAATCTCCACTCAGTCAATAATTACCTTGAAAAGTAATTTAGGAAAGGGGGCAGCCAAGCGGAGGGAGCGCAGTACGGGAGATGCAAACATGAGGAAACGTTGGGGTAAGTTTCATGTCAGATGGTCTAAATGGAGGTACACAAATCAGTCATGATCCTATGGCTTCAGTTTATTGTATTAAAACAAGCACAGCACAGGTTATGCATGTGAAAAAATGATCTTTAGCAGTTTTTTGAGAATCACAAATTCTATCCTTTTTTAAAAATTTCAGTCATAAATCTTGCAATTCCATTTGGAATCATTTTACACTACTAACGTTAGGGAAAAATCTTGCTTAAAATAATACAGATTATAACTGACTGTGGATTTTTGAGTGAAAGATTTATTTCTCATAAGAAACGGTATAGGCGAAAGATAAATCTTTAATATAGCCAGTCATTCAATAAAATTAATTTAGATGAATTTTGTGATCTATATTTTGGCAAAGAGTTTTATTTGCATTTTTTTGGATCGGTTTTTTGATTTTGAAATTTTGAAAATTATGATCTTATGTTTATAATTTTATCCTCTTGGGAAAAAAAACCCAGATACTTTTCTGTTATTTTACTTGTTGCAGGGAGAAAAGAAAAGGAAGTTACCACACATATATTTTTGCCAAATAACTTCAATGTAACTTCAGCTCCTGGAGGGATAGTTATATTAAAACTGAAATGTATTCTAGTTTTAAACTTGATTACTTGAAACTTGATTATTGGAACATAAACAATAAACATCTGCAAGTTAAGCTCTGAAGGGAAACTTCAAATTAGACTCTTTTATTTAATGAAGAAAACTAAAAAAAATCTTTTTCTGGTTCAGTGATTTACTTGAAGTCGAATGCAAGTGTAGCCTGACCATCCTTATCTGAGTTTGATAATATATGGTTGATGTACTTCTGAAAATTAACATCTGCTTTTAATTTTTTTTTTTGTACATTTTCAGACTTGCAAATATGCTTATGGGTATGCTTAAGGTAATGTGAGCTAATGCAAATGAGGGAGTTCTGACCCATAATAATGTTGTTTTCTCTTGAACTTAAAACAGCAACTATAACCTATTGCATCTCTAAGTAATCAATACATCATAGTCTCTCTCATAAAAAGAAGAAAGAAAAAGCACCTCATTCTGTTTTTGAGGTGTACTTTCCCATGTCTAAAACACACCTAAAAAAAAAAAGAAGCAAAACACACATGACCTTTACGTAAAACTGGTCAGAGGAAGCATCCTCTAAATTAATCTTTTTTTCTTTCTACTCAATCACATTGCTTTTTGAGATTGTTCAACTTGCTTCATGAAACTTAACACTATTGTACATCTACGGGTAGGTTTCTACCTTTGAAATCCAATTAGTCTCCACGTTCAGAGCTGCTCATCACAACTCTGCCCATCAATGATTTTGGGCTGTGAATTACACCACAAAAAAGTTTCCAGGAAATCTGGTTTGTGATCTCAGCGGAGAATATTTAGGATTTAGCCAAAATGCAGACTGCAGATAGGAATTAAAGTGAATCACTTCATATATGTCTTGCAAAAGTTACTACAGCATCATAATATTATTTGTAAAGCCGTTGTGGGCAGATCAAATACTTGACATCTGAATTGTTTAAACTTTACTATGAAAAAAGTGATATTATTTCCTGAACAAATACACTTTGTGACTTGGCAATAAAAAGTGCTATAACAGTAAGATCCATGAATTGCTGAACATCATGTGAATTATGCATGCAAACTTTATGGAACAGCCTATCAACTGATCATCTCCTTTTTGTCGTTTGATGCATATTAATTTTATGCTCTACTGCTTCAGCTGCTGTTTCATTAGAATGTTTACTGCTGTTTAAGGTATATTACTTCACAGCAGAAATAAAAGTTGTTGCTACATGCACATATCCTTTTCCCCCTTGGCATTGTAACCTGTGTGAAATTTATTCCCCTCAAGATTAAATACAATAAGATAATGACTATAGTGTTGTAGCTTTTGTGATTATGCAAATAGATTGTTTTCTTCTCTTCCAGGTTTTCATATATTGATTTAAAAATTATCAATGGAAAAGATCCCTCTTCTCAGGTTATGTTGTGAGCATTTTTTATTAAAGATGGGAGGTAATGGGGAAGTTGAGAACCATTAGGAATGGCTTGAGTCAGGCAAAACAGAGAGAGATGGCATAAATGTTTCATTCAGAGTTCTTGGCTTTCCTAGTCCTTAAGGAGAACTAAATTAGATATGGAGAATTCATAAATATAGACGTACTGACACAAACAAAATCTTCTTGTGCTGTTCTACTTCTAAGGTAGACCGGCTTGAGACTCTGCATCAAATAACAAAAAGGAGATGATCAGCTGAGAGGCTGTTTTCCATGGAGTTTGCCCCCTAGTGAAACAAATTGCATATTTGAATTAGGAATACTTCAGTTTGAATTCTATGTAAGATTAAAAACTACCAGATTGCTGACACTTGAGATGAAATAGTTTCTGTCATGGCTGCTTCTAATAAGGGGATGATACTCACCTCAGATACAACTCGTTAATTAAGTCCGTTACAGGACATCATTGTTTTTCACACTGTGGAAAGCATAGTTCTGGAATCTCAAACTGTAAGGACACAAAATATTTGTGTGCTTATATGTATGAATGCACATGCCGTTCATGTATCGTTTATAGAAATAAAACTGTATTCATATAAACTTATATAAAGCTTTGTTTTTGTATATATTTACATTTATATGGTACTGTTGCAATTACTTGCCATTCCTATCTGGCTTTTGCACTCTCAAACCACAGAAATAGCAGCTGGTAGGAACAGTTAAATTTTTGTAGAGGCTGGGATATGATTCAGGAACAGTGCGTAACACAGCTGATCATCTCACTTCGGCCTTCCGCACCTGCTGGACGCATGTGGATGAGGGCCCGTGCTGCCACACCAACTGCAGCGCTCAGGGCAGCAGCAGGGCACCGCTGCACGACCCAACGTTGCGCTGCCCACGCAGCTGCCCAACAGCCCCCGCTCCGCAGGAGCCTCTGGTGAGATGAGCACACAGTCAGCGGCACTGGAGATGGCTGGGATACCTGCAACATCCGCCTCCAAAGTGCTCGAAGACTTGTTCCCATCGCAGTCCATTTAGGGGACTCCATGCTTTCAAGGCCCAGATCTAAAACCCGCTGTGTTGTTCTCTTGCCAGAATTATTGCAGACACTAACGTGCCACCAGGACACATTTAATACACTAATTTCCTTACAAGCTCTCTGCAGCCTGCTGAGAAGGTGCAAGGAACTTTGCTGTACTAGTAGTGAGGAAAATAAAGATGCATTTAGGAGGTGGCAGGGGAGAGAGCAGATCACTGCTTTTGGGAAGCTTCCCTTCTTATCTGCTTTGGTGTAGCAGATGTGAAATGCAAAACTGGGAGAAAGGCAATTTTTCTGCCTTATTCAGGGTCTTAAAGTTTGAGCGGGTGAAAGAGTCATTGGAGCATCACCTACGTCTTGCAAAGTAGGGGGCAAGAAGCGATGCAGGGATTTTCTGCATCAATTTTTGACTCTGCATAAACATCTTGTTTTTGGAAGAACAATTTTTGGAACAAGCAAACAAATACATCCCGAAACATGAAGTTCATAGGGTGTTGATATGAAATGTCCATAACAGATGCAAATCATTATTTTGGAGGCACACCTGAGATCAACATGTGGCTGTAAATGGTACTAGTCAGATAGACTGTTCATGCATCATGTCATCTGTTTTACTTTCCTCAGCACTTGTTGATAATTTAGTATGACCAAAATGAGATCTGAAGACTCAGAAGGATACTAAGCACCTCACTGTCTCCCCAGCTTTAAGACTTAAGGTGTTATATACAAAAGGTGAGTGCACAATAGTATTCAAGTATTATTCCTTGTCAAATATCAGTAAAGTACTTGACTTCTCACAGGTAACTCTCCAGTATTTATGCTCATTACTGACTTTAATCCATTTGTAGGCTAGGCAGGACAGTTTTTGCTTTATGACAGCTTCCTCAAAACTCTGTAATTTGTTTTTCAATTTGATTCATCATTC
Organism: Eudromia elegans; assembly: GCA_003342815.1. Lineage (NCBI taxonomy): Eukaryota > Metazoa > Chordata > Aves > Tinamiformes > Tinamidae > Eudromia > Eudromia elegans. The sequence continues at coordinate 683,310 of PTEX01000307.1, read as the reverse complement.
TCAGCATTTTTCCAAATTTTCCAGGGCATAGACATTGTAAATTATTAAAAAGTTATTTTTTTTTTGGCGTTCATTCCATTTTTGTTAGGGTAGCTGACTACTTTTATTACCTTACATTAAAAGCCATCCTGCTTATACCTGTGAGCTTCCTCCAAGATAATATTGTTTTCATATATACTGTCTAGGTCTATAATCTGTGTTTTTTAAAAAGCAGACATAGAAGGAACATTTTTGCAACACTGCAAGCAAGCAATTCAGAGCCGTGAGGAAAAATGTCAAAGTGTAATAGAAACTTAAAAATAGCTTACCATTTTGAAGGAAAAAGAAGTAGCCCAACTTATAGCAATCACGCAAGGCAATCACCTTGCTGACTCCCACATTTAAAAGGCACCAATGAGAAAAGCATACTGGGAAAATGCTCATCAGAATACAAAGCCATACTGAAACCCTCGGTGATATCTGCAAGAAAAACTAATAAAAGAATGGTTCCAAAGCAGACACAGTCTCAGTTTGACAAATTGAAAAAATTAGGATAATTACATCTTTTTCTTTTCTAATTGCTAATATGATTTTGTGCTAATAAAATGCAGGTTTTTTTGATGGCAACATTTTTGTGTAAAGAAAATGAACACTTTTGCCCTCTGAACTTTGAACTTCTGCTCCTGAATTTGTCACTGCTTGCTGTCATTATGGCTATTGGCATATCATAATTACACTGCATTAGCACTGCACAAAAAAAGTTCTTCATCAACAATTACTCTATGTATTTAATGAATTCACAGTTTTGGCAACTTTAGAACCTTAAGTTTTTCAGTTTTGTAGACGCATTACACTTTATTCAAATTACTGTCAAAAACTTAATGTTCTGGGAAAAAAAAAACCAAAAAAACAGGCAGCCTGCCTGCACTCTGTACCTTGCTTTAACTGCAATAAGCTTTCTGTTTGCCAGTTGGCCTACCATACAAGATTACAAGTTTCATTTCTAAAACTTTGGAATACACAAAGTAATGAAAAAAAGGAAGGAGAGGGGAGAGAAGATATCAATAATATATATTTATTGTAGATTGAAAAAGATCTCAATTACAGCCCACTTAACCATCCACAAAACATGCTGTGAAGCAATGTGTCATTTAACTAGTGTCTTTAGGATCCTGTACCTCTTTTATTTTGTCTGCACAGTCACTTCCTTCCTGCCTTAGCTACCCGAGTGCATCCAACGCTTTTCTTTTCCTTTCTGCACTGCTTTCTGGCTCACAGCGACCCGGCTCACAGCCCATCAGTTGCAGTCACTCAGGACACTGCTCGGTGTAGCCCCTTTGGTGGCTTCAGCTCTCAGTGGAAGTGTAGCTGCACAGTGGGAATTCACCACTCATTGCTCAGTGGCGACCCAGGACTCCTTCCTGAGCAGCCTCCCTTTCCGAGCCCTTTTTGGGCTCTCTGGGGCATGTGGCTGCATCTCCTCTTGGCTGCATGACGTCCTGTCACATCCCTGTGAGAAGAAAGGATCATCGTCCTGTGGTTCTGGCTGCGTTCCTAGAAAACGGCATCCAGTTCATGCAAGGTGCTGGTAATCACTGGTGAATCACACCAACTCTGCCGTCATCCAGCACGTTGCGTGTTCTTTGTAGAAAACAAGGAGAGCGAAGTCCTGATGCCATTGAAGCCAACTGGGATCTTGCTTTTGCTTCAGTAAGGTCAGAATTTGACCTGAGTTTACGCTTCTTATTCCCTCTAGGAATGCAGTTAAGGTCCTGCCTGGAGCTGAAGTGCAGGTTTTCAATTTAACTTTGAGATAGAAATGCAAAAAGAACATGCACTCATGCACCCATGAACACCTCCAGAAAACCAGTGTGTCTGAAGCACGATGGTGTTGTCATTTATTTCTTGGTAATGAACAATGTTTCAAAGAGGGAGGATTTCTGCTGTAAAAATGACATTATAATAATGACAGGAGATTAGAAGTAAAAATTGATGACTAGTCAGGAACATATCTGGATGTGGTGAAAAGACATTCAACTACCATTTATATCAAGGTTAAACTATCAAATGTTCAAATATGAATGCAATTGACTCAACAGCACCATGGATGCATAGATCATTCTATAGCTATGCCTTCAAAATATATGATATTACTACAAAGGCAGCTCTGAGGAATGATGCTGACAAACATGCCCAGATTAAGAAAAGTGACAGAATGACCAAAAATAGAGGTTGAAAAAAAAGCAAAAGGGTGTTTTTCTAAATATGCTATTAACATTGGGACTGTGAATATGAAAGATTACATAAAATTTATGGATTTCAGATTCTGCATGTTGTGCTGACAAAACACTAAGTACAAGCCCACGTAAGTATTTCGGCATAGACTCTGCTACAGACCTTAAAATAGCCGAGAGCATCCTGCAGCACTCTGTGTGATTCTCCTCACATTTTTCGACCACTCTTCCCCCTTGGCTCTCAGAGGGAGTCAAAAGAAGGTTGTGTGAGGCTTTATTCAGCTGGTGCTATGCAGTCTCTAAACACAGAGCTTTTGTTTCAGTCAAGCTTCCCTGAATGAGAGCTGGAGCTTCGCAGGCTCAAACGGGGCAGCATAAGCTTCCTAATTTTGATGCTTTTTGAGGCAGAGTCAATAATGATTGAATATCTTCTCTGATAAAGCGTATAAACCCCAAGTATTTACAGGGAGAGTAATTTTGACTGGTGTGACGCTTTCTGAAAAATGTAGCAGAAGGAATGCTGGCTCTGAATGTTGTCTTTTTTTTTTTTTCTTTTTTTCCATGTGCTGCATGAATCTCTTTTGCTTTGAAACATAGTCCTGATTATCAATAAAAAGTTGATTTTACACTAATTATTTACTGACAGGTCTAATATTTGAGACTGACTTTTGCATAATACCAAAATGGAGAGGGTTAACCAACACAGAAAATTCAAAATAATACTGAAGAAAAACACAGATCTTTAATTTGACCAAGGGACAATGGGCTATTATTTTTTTCTGGACATTGTTCTAGACATACTTTTTTTTTCTTTTTTTTTTTTTTCTGGACGGTCGATTCTGTCATCTAGCTGCATGTTTTAACTGCCTGTAGTAAGTATTCCTGTCCAGAATAGTAGCTATCATCTTCTTGCTAACAGATGAAGAAAATGTGAACTATATTAGCAGATGTAGAAGGAAAATCAGAAATGCTTCTAAGTAAATACAGGCAGAACATCTCCATTAGAAAGTAGTATTATTCTTTCAAGTAGCCATAAATAAGTATGGTGAATTGTACAATAGGTTGCTGTATAGCAAACAATATGGCACATTATCTTTATTGATTACTACTTTCAGATCATACATATATATATATATACACATATATATATATACACACACACACTCCATAATAGAAAACACATCCTGCATTAAATTTCAATTTTCTCCCTAAGCCCCTACCAGGGACAAAATCATTAGGGAGGAAGGGTATATATACTCTTTGCACTTGCCAGCAATAAAAATGGTCATTCACTACTGTGTGATCTAATGATAATATTGAGGCAAACACGAATATTATCAGTGATGATGATAATGAGGGGGGAAATAAGATGGTATCTTACAAAGAGTGCAAAGCTGTAAAATATTACTCTCATGGAAGAACAGGCTTAGCATAGCCCTTGTCCTAAAGTAGCAATCAGTCCTGTTGATCTCAAGCTGAGACAGGGCGAGTAAATTTGCATTCCTTTGATGGGGAGAGCTGAGATTCACATTGGAAGTCTCCTCTGATTATATCTGAAAAAAAGTCATGTGAGAGCTCCAAAGGGAATGTGATGGCCTTTAAGTGAACACATTTCATATGGAAACTATCAAATCAGTTCTACAGAAGAAAAAAAAAAAAAAAAGCTCCAGACCAGTACCATAAGAATCTCATGATGCCCACCCAGTGTTCACTTTAGGCCTGATGCCACCCTGAAGTGTAAATTCTGAGGGTAAGAATCAAAAGAGAGCAGAAATCAGCGGAGTTGGGCACAGTACCTGTGGTAAAATGCTGAGCTGAGTGAGAGAAAAATGTAAAGCCACTTTTACACTTAGCTACGCTGATGTGTTTCATGAGGAACAATGGGAATTTGCTTTCATGAGTAAAATGAAAACAACTTTTAATATATGATTTTGTCTCAAAAACTTTTGATGAGAGGATATACATTTATTTATACTTTGTGACAAAGCCAATTATGGAATATTCACTACCTTAAATGTCTTCAGTAAATGTAGGAAAAGCCCTACATTTGGGTGCCTCCAAAGTAGACTCATTAATGCAATCACTTATTTATTTTAATCATGCAATCCAGATTCTGAATGAAGAAATTTCTTCTGTCATGTTCTGGTGTCTTCTGGTTTAGTAGTCTTGTAAGCTGCCATATTTTGGGTTGAGGTGTAGCATCTAGAAAGGTGAACTGGGTCTTTCAAGAGAAAGAAATTGCTGAAGGGAAGGAGGTTCTATGCAAATGCCATTATTTAGCTTAAGATTAATTCTACTTTACTAGAATTTCAGTGGCCATTTTTTAATTCCTTTGCATTGGGGATTGTAATATAGCATTAGAAAATGTTATTTTTCACCAGGCTTGGCTTTATATAAAAATACAGATGTAATGAGTGCCCTGAGTCAGCAGAAAGTCCACTGAGCTTGATTATCCTGTCCTCATTAGCAGCATATCGACATATCTACAGAATGAATACAAGGAACAAGACAAATAAACTTGCCAAGCTTCTCAGAAATTTAGAGATTTCCTGAAAGAAAACTGCATCCAACATACTCTGTTTAGTGTCACCTAAGGATCAGCTGCTGCCTTCTCTGAAGTGGTCTAACCCCTTTCCAGACCTGTATACCTTTGGACCCGAAAATACCTGCTGGCAATAAGTTAGTTGGGCTTTATTTATTTTTGTTTAAATATGCTTCATAGTCATTGCTTGCTCCTAGTAAGAAATCATGCATAAGTGTTCCTAATTGGACATGTCACTACTGAAGATTTTTTTGGCATTTTGTTATTCAAATAATTATTTTTCTTGTATGACTGAAAAATCCTGCTCTGAAAACACTGTGTAACCTTATTTGAACTCAAAACTTAATTAAAAATACCCCTTTTTATTTCATAGAAATCCTCATTTACTGCTTTGTCGGACATGCTACAAAGTGCCCATAGCCTGAAGAAATTCCAGAAAGCAAAAAAACCCCTTATACCGAGCATCTTCAGCAGATGTTCAGATACACCCTATGAGCTATTTAGAGACACTATTTCCTAATATGCTGCTGTGTATAAAGAAGACAAGCCCGAGACCAAGCCCAGCTCAGGGATACAGGGCCCCATCCTGCAGATGGCACTGCTCCCTCACTAGTCTTCTTCTCAAGTGAGCCGTGACTCACACTTTGCACTGAAGACATTATTTTTTTCTCCTAGGGACATGTTTACTTTGTGCATCCTGAGCCACAAACAGAAAGAAAAATAATAACAATAATAAAAAAAAAAGTGAGTGAGCTCTCCGTCAATTTGATATTAGAAATGAAAATCCTGTTAAACCTTTAAAGATATGTCTGAGCCATATTTGACTTACCTTTTGCATCAAATTGCTCGTCTTGTTTTAATAAAATAGTTTTTCTTGGTTCAGTGGACTGAAGACCTTTCTGTCTATCTAGTTTAGAGTGGAATTCCTTTGTTCTGGAATAATCAACCTGTAGAAACACATTTCAAAATTGTAAAAATCCGACAGGAGCATGAGAGGATGTGAGTGTCTCTTTAAAGAGATGAAAATAATCTTACAGTTGGTGAGCAAATAAATGAATTAATGAAGGAATAAATTTACAAACAAACAAACAAATGTATACAAATGTGTCCTACTTCACGCAGCAGCTCCTGTTTGATCAGGCTTTCACTGGAGATGCAAAGCTAGCAAGGATCCAGAAAATTGGACTAAAAAAGAGTTTGCTTTTGTATTCTCTGCAGTCTGGCACCTCCCTGCACAGAGCCGGGTAAAGCTCAACGCCAGGGAGACGGCGTGTGGTAGCAAACGGGTGGCAGCACGGCTCTCCTTGCGTCTGTCACACGCAGAGGTTGGAGGGATGCTAGCAGTTATTGTTGCATAATGCCTGCAAGAACGAAATGCGATTAAAGGATGGTGTGCTGAACTTGCAGCATCTCCAGCGGTTTCTTTGAAGAGCTCTGCTCTCAGTTCTCGAGACTGCATATTCAGACTGTGGCTCAGGATGTAAGGGTGGCCATTACGGCTGCTTCGTCGCTCACACTGAACTGGTCAGCTTATAGAGCCTTCCAGGGCCGGGTTCGCACACTCTTAGCAGAGCCCTGTAGGGACTTGCTGCAAAAGCCTTTGCAGTTTGCACCAGGCTCCACAGCACCGCACTCAGCAGTCCCTGCAGCCACCCCTGCCGAGCACAGTGTAGAAAACTGCAAGAGCCCAAGGGTCTCACGTGAAGGTGCATGGGCTGAAAGCTGGGAGGCGGTTTCTATAGCACACTCTGATCTTTCAGGGATTGACAGGGTTGTTTGCATTTTGGGGGTCCTAATAGCTAAAGGTAGCGATGGAGATCTCACTTCACAAGGAAAGGTAACTGGCAAAACATGAGGCCTGTTGAACACAGATTCTGCAGCGATCGCCTTGCCCTGACCCTAGCCAGGCATCCTTGCTGCTGAAGTTACCACTAGGAGAATAGAGATGAAAATAGATTTAATTTAAGAAACACCTGAAAATTTCCTTCCCTTACTCTTCCTCTCAAATTTTAGATGCCTTTTTTTTTTTCTCCTCTGCCTCTTTAATTTCTTTTTTTTTTTTTTTTTTTCCCCTTGTGCTTGCTTTCTGAGAGCTAGCTTTTTTTCCTCTCCCTACTCCTTGGCATGAAAAAAACAAGGGTTCCCATTTCAGTTCTCTCAGTGTAAATTCACCAGGAAAATAGAAGTGTTATTTTGCTATGTACCCTGACTGTGAGCCTAGCTGATTTGAACTCAAATGCACTAAAATGATTTTTAGATGAATCTTCTTTGTTCTATTGTCTCTCCAGAATTCGCTGTTCTAAATGCATTACTTTTGAAAGAAAATAATTATTATTCTGTGCACAAGGCACTCTTGGAAAAAGCCAGTGCCTTGTGCATATAACAGAGAGATACTAATCCAAATGAAAGTATTTCTGTTACACGCATGAAAACAGCCTCCAAGTTCCACTTTGAAAACCAGTCCCATTCTCCCCCTCTGCACCTTATTTCCCTCTGGCTCCTTCTAATCTGGATCCTCTGAAGTTTCCTTGACCCTCCCTTACTACTCCCTCTTGTCTCTTCCATTTCATATTTTTATATAGGGTATGAAATTTGCCTTTGACAGTTTTTTCTGTACCACCCTTGAATTCTTGAACAGCATTTATCTCTGGGCAAAATTTCTTTTAACTGGATTATTAAACAATAACAGCAACAACAACAACAACAACCACTTTAGACTGAATTTTTTAAGCAAGAAGTAAAAGAAAAATATTAGCAGGGATTCAAAGATAGGCAATTCAACAATCAAAGCTGATTGAGAATCATTACTTGTTTTTTAAAACATTAATTGGTCTCAGTTATTAAGAACAATTATTGTATCATAACTAAGGAAGCTAGTATCCTAACATGTGTAAGGAAGCACAAAGCATAATGTACTGATAGATTCAAAAATGTAAGTGATTATTTCTTTCTAGCTAGGTTTTAATGGAGAGCAAAAGCAAGGTGACAGAGCACATCTATGTAGATCGTGAACTGCATAGAACACATGCACAATTTGCTCAGTGGTAATGTCTAAGGTTGGCTCTAACGATACAGAAACACCTGCAATGGTGTGGAGCAACAGAGCAAAGGCATAAGCAGAAAAAGGAACGGTAAAATGGCTCAGCCCATTGACCTCTCTGCCTTGGTCAAAGTCCTGCAAAGACAAGCTTACCCCTGCTGTGTTACAAGAAGATTTGCAGGGTGTATGGCAGTAAGTGCGTCTTTGAAGAAGTAAAACTGCCCTTTTCGGAGCAGAAGATCAGTTGTTCTCTTCCTCTGTTCCATTTCTGGTGGCAGCAGGAGCAGCAGGTCTGATTATCCTGGATCTATTCCAATCTGAAACCTCCAGAAGGGAAAGGGTCTTCCTCCAAAGGCACTCTCGCAACTCTGCCTCTTCCTCCTTCTTCCGGTGGCAAATCAACCTGAGCTTGGCTCCATTGCTGTGCAGATGCCAAACAGCAGTTTAAGCTGTGTCTGGGTTTATAACTTTATTACTAAAATAAAGGATGTTTCAGGGGAAAGAAAGGCTCATGTTGTTACGTCTGCAAAATAGCCAAGTTCAAGTTGAGGATGTGCCGCAGTCTCGTTTCTTTTCCAACCAGCTGTCTTGACCATGAACCTTGAAGCAAAGATGTGCTGTTTGTAATGTTGGGCCACTGCCTCATTCATCGAGGAGGCTTTGGAGTAGAAGAATGGAGGAGCAGTAAAGCAGCCGTTTCACTCTAGGAACTGAAAGGTGCGTTTAATGGTCAAGGTGCCTGTAGTGAGTTTCAAAGGCAACTTTACATGGGCTTGTAGTTACTCTTTCCTCATTATATGGGTGCTCATCAAAATACCCTAAAATTTGACACATGTGGATCCTAAGCACTTGTGCTTTCAGTTAAAATGAAATAAATGCTGTAAATGCATTAAATACTATATAGAAATAAATTATCAAAGCTAGGAAGTCAAATGGCACAGACAAAATTACAGGATTTTTTTTCTTTATTTGAATATTTCTATATTTAAGCCCATAGCACTATTTAAAACAGGGTTTGCCATCCTCCTTTCTCAGCCACTACTGAGAAGATGTGAAGACAGTATCTGTCAAGCACTGAGATGCTATGGCAAGTGCTATAATGCTATAGAAAGCCCTGTGAGGAAATTAATGTCTTTTTTTTTTGGCATTGCAGAGACTTAATAACATGCAGCAAACAAGGCACAAGGTCACAATTAAAAAGTAAAAGTAAACGTATATTATATAAATACATAAAAAATCACACACAAGCACACATACACACATCTATAAAGCAATTGTTTTAATTATAGACTGTCAGTCACTCTTTGCCTTTAGTGCGGCTGCAGGGGGAAAAAAAGTACGTGACGTAAATAAAGATAGCCACATCTGCAGTATCCACAGCCAATAGCAGACTAATTAAAATCATGCAGGGCGCTCCAGTTCTTGTATGCCCCAGTCCTAATAATGGTATTTCAGATTTTTTAGTTTTCAAAATTGTAATTGCTATTAAAAAAAAGGAAACAAAAAGGAAAATTATCATATGATTACTGCAGTCTGTACCTCTGGTAAAGAAACCTAGGCCTTCTAAGCTGCCAGAATTTCTTACTGACAGAGCTATCCTCCCCTGAGGGCAGCAACTCTCAGCCAGGGGAACGGTGCTTTGCAGTGGATTGCACAGTTATCTGTTAACAGGGAAAACTCGGGTCCTGCTTTCTGCTCCTAGTGCCGGGAATCTGTTTCACTGGGTATTTATTCCTCTGCTTCTTACCCTTTGGTATAATCTGCTCTCCTCTGCCTTTTACAAAATTTCCCTCTCCCACTCCTGCCTCTCCATCACCCCTGTGATCCCCTTCTCTCTGTGGGCTTCCCATACCCAGTTTGAGTTCCTGGCACTGACGACCAGCCTTCCCGCCCCTTCCCTCCCTCACTGTCTCAGGTTCCATTTTCCTGTGTTTTTTTAGGACCTTTGCCAAGTGGTCCTCACCGCTTGTCAGCGCTGGCCTTCCCACGCAGTGCCACCTATGCCCAGTCCTCCACCCTGTGCAGCTCTTCCCTCATTCCTGGCTTAGGCATTTCTGTATTTGACTCTGCTTGAACACTTTTAAGGAAAGAGAAGGTTTTAGTCAAGAAAGTGCAGGTTTTTCAACATGCTTATGTAAGGTGAGAGAGGCATGAGGAGATAAATTTTCCACATTCCGTTTCGTTTCCTGTGTTTTCCTCCTGTCACTATAGGAAAGGTGTCCTCAAATCCTCATAGTGCTTTGCTGGAGTCTGGTCTGTCTTCCCACGGAGACAGTGTACTCACCACCTCTTCATCAGGGTGAGCTGTGAGAGGACCAAGTAAGGATGGCATCATCTTCAGCTTCACATTTTCAAAAGCTTGTGGTTGTTCAAAACTAGGCATAGTTTCAGCAGCAGACCCATACAAATCACAAAAGCCTTCATTTGCATTGCCAAATATTCAATAACTGGATAAACACTGCATCTCAAGCAAAAACATTTCCATAATTTTTTAACATTTGTAGAATAATGTGTTTTTCCTAGCTGAAAAGAGATGAAAAGATTTTGGCTCAAATTTAACGAGAACAAATGAAAAAAGAGAATAAATTAACCAAAGGCTCATATCTTGCATGACAAATGTCAGCTCAGATTTTTTCAAAAGTGCAAATAACTGAAAAAGCGACTTTTTATTGGAAATACCGGACACCTTTAATAGTGCAAGTTCCCACCTACCTTGTTCTTGCTAATTAAAAGATGATAGATTATTTTTCCCTACTTATGCATTTATATACATATATATATATATATATTTGGTTTGAAAAATACTTACTAAGCAAAAATCCAAAATCAGTAGTTACGCTGTCTTTTGAAAAGAAGAGGACAACTTTGTAATTAATGTACTGGAAGGAAGCACAGGAAAGTCACTTTTTGGAACTCCCACATATATAATTTTGAGAATGTCCTTTAAGTGTTCCTTTTTTTTTTGGCAGAATATAAATATAATTGCCCCTCCACTCCTGTAAAAAAGGGAAAGAGAAGGACAAAAATAGTTAAGATCTGAGTTTACTGACCATATTTAGATTTAAGGCACTTAGTACCTTAGAGTCCCTTTTAAACTTATAGGTCCAACTTGCAAGCTCCTAACAGGAGTTTCTTCTTGTATTTCCTTTTTGCTTGTCTATTTGGTTTCTTTTGTTTTCTTTTGTTTTCTTTTGTTACTTTTTGTATTCACAGTAACAGACCAATGTGAGACTGAGCTCAGATTTTTTCCCATTGCAAAACAAACAATAACTAACTTGCTAGTGCAAAGGAACATTTTTATATACAAGGACAAGCAGAATATCCTGATCTGCTTGACATTTTCATTGTAAAAATGTATGTTTTTTCCCTACCAGTACATGCATACCTTTAAAATATTGTCACAGTTTTAGACATTCAGTTTATAGTTATGTCCTCACTACCTGAGGTCTTTTAGTTTTAAATACTCCAAAATATTCTTGTCTTAAATTACACAATCCAAGGTTCCAAGGTGACTGTGTTAGTTCAAATACCAACTTCTGCAAAATTATTGCTAATCAAACTATGATCCAGCAAGTCTGTGGCTTTTGACGTACCTGATTTCTCCGTTTATTTCTTTCCTTGTGTGAGCCATGTAAGCTAGCTAACATCTGAATTCTAAGACAAGCAAAATATTTCTTTAATCTATTCAGTCAATTACACAACGTGTATTATTGTAGTAGCGTCATCTGCAGTTTTTCTTCTGTATTATTGGCAGAATATTTGCTTTGATGAACTTTTAGTGGCATAGTGCAAATAATGGCACATACTGTTTCTCTGAGATGGGCTGAGCCTGAGAAATATGCAGAGCATGATTAATTAGCCAAGTGAAAGAGACTACCCAGCTGACAAAAGTAATCATTGGCCCAAATGACCTTCGAAGTCTCAGTGCTTTTGGCCAGAGGGTTTGGCAACTTTGTAAGATAGAAAGCTAAAACACCCTAAGAGGAATATTAGCATTCTAATACAGACTATCTTCACTGCAGAAGCAGTGTGCTTTAGACAACAGAAGCAAATTCAGTTGATATAAAACCCTGGTGTATTAGTATGCTGGAAAAAGAAGGAAGAATGAGTATCTCGGTCTTTAAAAATATTATTTCAATTTCTACTGTAAAAAAACAAGCTCCTAGACTTTCTAGTCACTATACTCAGGATGTGGCACAACATTAAGCCTTTGTGATGGTAAATAAGACCATAAGGCAGTCAACAATGAGAGTGATATTTTCTAATAATGATAAACCAGCTTCCGTAGGACTGATGTGCCACATAGTTTTAGGAACAAAGAAGTTGAAAGGCAATAGCTTTGAAAATATATCTAGGCAAAATGATACATATATGATAGTCTATAGAGAGACTACTCCTAATTTAAAAACATTCTTGAGCTTCATAATGTTCAAAGATTTCCTTTTGATGAAATTCTTTTAATAGAAATACAGGCAGGCAGTCTCTAGTCAAAGAAATAAAGTGGTAAAAAGTCAATCTAAGTAAAAATTCCAGAGCTACTTTAACAATAAAGATTCAATTAATGTTGCCATTATATTTTAATATAAGGAATGAATTCATTTCACCTCACTCATTTCATTTTCTTGTATGGCTACGTACTGAAAAAAGGTAACCTACAGTAACCTAGGCTCTGTCCTGGGTACTTGAAGTCTCTGTAACTGACCTATGATATAAAAAGAGAGCCTTGGCCTTTGTGTGGCTAGCGGCGTTTGCCTTCCACACCTAAATATGACAATGTTTGTGTCGGATGGGGTGATCAGAGATCCTGGTGGACTACAGCACTACAATGTCTCCTCACGAGAGCCCACTGCCACAGCTGAAGACATCAGAGAACATCTGCTTTGGCTTTGTTGTGCCTTCTCCAAGGATTGTATCCAAGGATACAGTCTCAGGTTTCTGTAGTTCTGCAGTGCAGGAAATTGAACCCATTAGTGTGCAGCAAAGAGCAACAACTCTCTAACTTGCTTCTCTACAAAACTCACTTATCTTTAAGACTAAAAATATAAATACTGTATTGGAGATTTCCTCATAAACATAATATATCTTGTTGCAAATTCCTAACTTATCTGCAGGTACAAAATCAGATAGCATGACTTCTAGTGTTTTCATAAATCATGGCTTAAGAAATGCTAACTTACTTTAATATCAATAACTGATATTTTGTTTAAGGAAGTTTTTTAATCAGGAAACTAGAGAAATTAAAAACATAGTCCAACAACTATTGCTACTCAACACAGGCATCTCTGATTCTTCAGAAACTGACCTTTATTGGATGACTTAGGTCTTGTATCCTACCAGGCATGACAGAATGGTTTCCTTGATATTTAGCTAAAGGCAAAGCATCTCAGTATATACAAAGTCAAGTTTCTCAAAACTATAACCATTTCATCAATACTATTGAAACTTGTGGCACAGCTGGCAGATCCGTAGTGGTAAGCTAACAAAAATATTTGCTTTCCCAGCTCTTACTGTCCTAGAACTGCAGTCCTTCCATGCTGCACACGGGTCAAAGTAGACTTGTTGTTTCCATTATTTTAATCATGTGACTGAATGCTTAGATTAAATTTCCTCCTTACACAAACCTGAACTACTATGCAGCTTCTTTTGGAGATTGTGAGAAATCTTCTGCAGAAATTTTGTTGTTTTCCTGGTGAACCAAAGCAACACCTTAGACATTCTTCCTGATGCCCCTACCAAGTATTTATTGAATGTTACCTTCCAGGTTTCTGGAAGAGCAGCTGGATAATGAGGATAGAAAGAATTCCACTATGCGAGTGTTATTCCAGACCGCAATGTCTAATGAAAGAGAACACAGAGATATGCAGTGGCTGTCAGTTAAATGTATGCCACGGCACAGAGCAGCTCTGTAAACCCTTAAAGCCTTCTGAAAGATTTATAGATATCTATTTCTATCCTGCTATTCTTTTTTTTTTTTTTTTTAGGATAATGTAGAGGGAGATGGGGTAAGGCTGGAAGGAAAGAAGATCCCAAATTAGACCACCGATTAAGATGAGGGGCAAAACTGCTCATAAATTGTCTCCCGTGTATAATGGAGTTACTGTAAATACCATACTCCAGAAAATCATATGGTATGTTTCCTAGTATATTAAATATAATGCCATGTGACTGTGGACAAAAAAATATATATATATATAACTCCAGCTCACCTCAACAAGTCAGACATTCAGTAATTAATGCATTTTTGCAAGTCTTGCTCTGTGCTTCATTACCCTTGCAAAACTGTTTTCTGGAAGCCTCTATATATGAGTACACATATATGTCACAATATGTGCTCTCAAATATCAGAACAGGTGTCTATGCATGAATCCATGTGTCTAGGATGATTAAAGAAATGACTGTGATTAGAGCATATGGCAATGAAAGACATATCCGCTTCTGAATTTTGTTTCTTTTCATCTATCTGTAGCAATCTCTGTCAACTTTCTATGCTTAGCATTGTTGGTCTTCATTTCCCTATTAAGGCTCAGAGAGAAGAATTCAACAACAGAAATGACTGTCTAAAACTTGCTAAATCAGAGCTCAGCTGAGCCACATCCCTCTGCACCTCATCTTACTCATGACAATCACTAAAATAGTAGCTTAGGAAAGGTACCAAGAGTCATCTAGTTTATCACTACATGAGGGCAGGATTTGCTCTCAGTATTAAACCTATACATGTTTTATCTACTCTTCTCTGGAGTATTCCTAGTGATAGTCCCTCAATTACCTCTCTTGGAAAATCATTCAGTTGTCTAATTGTCCTTGCTTTTGGCATTTTTATTACTTACACCTAACTGAAATTAATATTCCTTCTTCAAGTTTGAGGTCATTACTCCTTACTATATTACCCTTAATCACTTGAAATACTTCCTCCCCATCTTTTGTGTTACTTCTTCTGAAGCATTTAAATGCAGTAATAATATCTGCTCTTTGTCATTTTTCTCTCAGCTGTACATATTAAATTTCTTTCCTGTCACTTCATAAGTCATGTCTGCTAAACTCTGTATCATTTTTTGCTGCTCTTCTTTCTATTTTCTGCAATTTATTCACGTCTTTTTTTTTGTGGCCAGGAAGTCCTCTGCACACAGCCAAACAAAACCATTAAATAAAGACAAAATGATTATGAAATCTCATTTTGTAGCAATCACTCTAAGAAAATGTTTTGAAGGTTTACCAAAGTATTGCTTATCTAATTGGTCCCTTCTATGAGTAATAAATTGCAATGTTCAAGACTGGGGATCACATAAAAGTTCTGTAGCAGCATAATTGACTTTTACATTAATGAAAATAATAAATAAACTGAAGAATTCACCTTTTTAAAAGTAAATATGTCATTACTACCAAATTTTTGTTTGGTGTCCCAGAAGAATCATTCTAAGTCTAATTTAATTTCATAGACATGACTGGATATGCAATTGTTCTGAGTTACACAAATAACTGTAGAAAGAACATAAGTTTCTGAATTAAGGAGATGATGTAGATGACATTCACAGAAGACAGCAAATTCTTTGGTGGTGAAAGTCAGTTGATCTCACAAGATGTAAATACACAGTGCACAATAAAGAAGCAGCCCTAATTAATGTCCACAGCATCTTCTATTCTGCTTAAATCCAAGAAAGTGGCATTTCTCAAAAAATACTTCATTCAAAAATAAATGTTAGCCAAAAATAAGGTATTGATAATCTCTATTTTGTGTGACCTTACTTTGTTCTCAGACATGAAATTTCAGAAATCAACCCTGTATTTCAAAACTGAGAGCTGTGCTTTAAAACTATACCAGAACTCCAGAGACCAAGATTTGTCATATACTGCTGAGACTAGGCCCATGGAAGACAGTGGAAGGAGTCCAGAAACCAGGTGATTTTCTCTAATGGTCTTGAGTCATCTAGTGTGATCTAGAGCATCTCTGGTTGTGCTAGACCAGGAAAGCTGCAACAATTAGGAGAGCTTTGGTTAGTGTTAAGCAGACATCAGGACGTTCCCTTCACCAAAAGTTTATAAACTGAAAAGGAGACAAGAGACAGCACTCCGAAGGAAGGCGTTTGGGGAATTTACCCGTTGCATTTACTTTTTGTTCCCAGGTTTCAGTGCATGCTGTGATTATTTCTCTGTGTAAATGGAGGAAAGGCAGGTGGATGCACATCTATCCCTTTTATAAGTTTGTATTCTGTGACCGGAGAGGAGGTACAGTATAATCACAGCTCCCAAATTCTGGAGTGTGACAGACAGACGCAGCTCGGCTGTAGTAGGTTATTTGGCCTGTCATCCAGGAAAGTTCAGCAGTGTGACAGAGCTACTGCAAAGAGCACTGGCTAAGTTCTTACTCACTTCATGGAAATCACAGTAGAATTTGTAAAAGACTTTCGTGTTTTCTTTCTATTTTTTTTCCAAGAGCAAGAATAATAGGAAGAATGAATCACAGCTCTATCCCAAACTGTGGTTTCAAGTGACAAATTTGTTGGCTTCTGAATACCTAATTATCTGATTTTGATCAAAAGAAAAATTATTTTTAATATTTTAAAGACACAAACCCAGTAAAACATATAGTAAAGTCAGACTGAGTTCTATGAAAGCTAATTTAAAAAGATAATTTTTATGAAAGTGATGACGTTCAGCAAAAGGAAGAGTAAAGTCCTGTACCCGTACAGGTGCAGCATTGCAAAGAAGGACCTGACAGCCCTGGTGAATGACAAGTGTCCTTGTTGTCAGGAAGTCCAATGGAATCCTGAGGTGCATTAGGCAAAGTGTTCCCAGCAGGTTGAGGGAGGTGATCCTCCTTCTCTACTCAGCCCTGGTCAGGTCACATCTGGAGGACTGTGTCCAGTGCTGGGCTCCTCAATCCACGAGAGACGAGGCACTAGAGGAGTGAAACCAGCAGAGGACTGCTGTAACGATTAAAGGACTGGAACATCTCTCAGTGAGATCTTATCAATGTGTATATGTATCTGACAGAAGGATGCAGAGCAGATGAAGTCAAACACTTCAGTAATGGCCAGCGATAGGAAGAGAGGCAAAGGCACAAACTGAAACACTGGATGTGTGTATCTGAACATGAGGAAAAACTTCTTTACTGTAAGAATCGAGCATTGGACCAGATTGTTCGAGAGCTTGTGGAGTCTCCATCCTTAGATATATTCAAAAGCTTTTTGGACAGGGTCCTGGGCAATGTGCTTTCAGTGGCCCTGCTAGATCAGGGATGATCTCGAAAGGTGCCTTCCAATCTTAACCATTTCGGTGATTCTATAGTTCTGTAATTTGCATATTGGTAAAAAATAGGTTGTATTTTGAAAAAAATGTCTCTAATGGATTTTTTTTTGATGAAACTAATGCAGACAGAGACTATCACTTCATCTTTGCTTGAGCAGAGTCATGCCCTAACAATATTGTTTAAATAAACACCTCCTACAGAGTAGTGCAATTATACGGTCAGTCTCACAGCTCAAAGAATTTTCATGACCTCATTAGAAAATAAATTGTAGTTTTAATCTCAGGATCATTTAATACTGCATTAGTTAAACTGTCCAACTAGCAGGTGCCAACTGTATATGGCAATATGTGATATTTTAATTGAAATCTAGACTGCACTATTTGCAGACGCTGTGTGTGGCATTATGGCACACTAACCATTTCACTCCTGCTGAAGCAAGACAGACAGTGAGAAGACATGTGCCTCTATGGCTGTTTGCTGGAGCTGGTCTGACCTGAAGCATATGTTCTGTGGACGAGTGAAACAGGATGAGAATGTGTGGGTGGGAGACCAGACTGAAATGTCATAAAATTCAGGTCCCTCAGAAAAACTTGGAGATTATTTCATCTAATTTAATAGCAGTGTACCATGCCAGCAGTTCACAGTCATTTCAGAAAACACAGTTGTGAGAATGAAAAATCAAATCAAATTGTTGTCCTTCTGAAAGTAACTACAATTCAGATGTTGTGCAGCAAATGGCTTACTGCTGTCTGGAATTTGGGGAGAGATGCCCATAACTCAGGGCTGAGCTACCAGGCTGGTGTTCCAGAATAGCTGCTGTGTCATACCTGGCCAGATCCAGACATACTTTCAGAAACTGATAATTCTATTTGGAGCTATCATTCTGGCTTTCCTGATTTGGCTCAGAAACTTAGTACACAATAATGCCCAAAGAACTTGCTATTTTTCCTGATAATCAAAGTGAATGCTTTCAATTAGTCATTCTACTAAAGAGAAAAACTTAAAAAGAGGAATAAAAAATCCAATATTCAGCAAACTACACGAACTGAATTTTAATCTACACTAGCGTCAGGTTTCAATAGGGTTGCTGAAATGAAAGGTACGTTTAGAACAGAATTGCTATGTCAAGACATCGTTCTCAATGAAAATCTCTGTGTATGTGTCTACATGAGTCTGTGACTGTGAATCGGAAAGCAACATCTGTAGTGGAAAGGATCTGAATGTGGTATATTTTTCAGCTATATCTACATCATAAAATCAATACATGAGAATGCTTTCAATAAAGAATTTTCTTGCACAAATTTATAATTAATGTAAATAAATTTTATTAGTATGCGAGAACAGAGAATAATTTCCATGTGAAGGAAAAGAAAGGATCTAGGTCTTGCCAGACCATCTTTTCAAAACTCCTCTAATTATTCCTATTTATTCCTTCTGTTGTTGTGAGGTGTGGCATGGCAACTTAATTGATAATGTGCCATTGTGTTATTTTCATTTCAATTGTATTGGCTCATGCATATTTCAAACCTATGAAACATATTCTAAAAATTTTATATTTTGTCTTATACTTTATATACTATACTTTATACTTTATCATACCTGGACTTAAATGGTATTTGGATCTTTTGAAAATTTGGGACATTGGTCTCTTTTCAGTGCTGTCAGCGAAGTCACATTCGAATTAACTTCTAAATTTTGTTGCCTATATTAATGTCCATCATAGTCAACTGCTGTAGCTGAAAATTAACAAAATTACTGAGTAAATGAAAAGGCTTTAGTAAAACACATTTTTGAGTTTTAAATAATCCCTGCTGAAGGCCCTGGATTGACAAATGCCTTTTATACAAATAACAAGTATTTAAATTTATGTTTTCATTATTTCTGATGGAAAAGGACTAGTAGTACACTGTGATAATTCAAATTGAGCAGATGGAATTGGATGAAAATGGCATAAAATTGTATTTAATTCTATTTATCCCTTTGTTTTTTATATGCAAATAGTTTTGCTGTTTGTCTTTTAAATAAAACAGTGAAGAGGACTTTTTAGAAGATAATCAAATTTTGTGATATTTAATAAGAAATAAAGCATTTCAAAGTCATTTCAAGAACAATGTCATATGAAAGACCTTCCCTGTACCCTCACTCAAGAACACAGAAAAGGCATAAAAGAATCTATATGCCTGCAAAGTCTGCTGACACTTCCCTGATAAAAGATCATGTGTTCATTAGTCTCAAAATGAGTTATCTCTTGTTCTTAGTTTGTATTCCACAAATTTGAAAACAGCAGTAAACAAAATCATATTAAACTCTTTCAGAATGATTGTCATGATTCTGCCCTCATTTGCCCCAGTATAATGGCAAATTTATAAATTGAAAGACTTCAGATTGCATCATTCCTACCTTGCATTATAGAAAAAAAATTAGGATGATAATTTACAGTTTTTCCTTTTCCTATTACATTAAATTGAAGTCTTAATGATCTATTCCCCAATAACATCTGGCAGCCTAAGTCAGATAAAACACTCTTGTGTTAGCTTCCTTACAAACATGTAATTGGAAAAAGATCAAACCTGAAAGAGCTTTCACTCCAACAAATGTTTCAAGAAGGAAAAAGAAAACTTGTTTTGTAGCTGCAAAAACAAGTTACAGAAAGGTGATGTGACTTGCCCAGGGATATACATGCAGACTCTGGCAGAGATGGGATTTATGCCCTCCTTTTCCTCCCCTATGCCTTAATCAGAAAACCTTCATTCCTTTTACAGTCTGGAAGTTATCCTACTTTGCTGCAAAATATTTCTGGTTTTGAGGAAATAGTATTCTCTGAATCATAGCATTCCTAATTATCAATCTGCTCTTGTCTCCTTCCAGAATCAGACCAGTTTCAAAAATCTCCCCAGCTGAACTAGGCTGAATTTCAAATTTGAGGGGCAATTTGTGAGGCTTCGTATATATATTTTTAGATTGCAGGAAGCTTTTGGACTACATTCTGACTGTATTTAGACTTGTCATCATACAAATTAGCTATAGGCACTATATGAGATTTCTTAACCATTGAATTAAAAAAGGTGACTGAGAGGAGATTATTTTAAGTACATTTCTTTGTTTCTACATATTCATATGGCTCTTACCCTGACTGCCTCTTGTGTTTTTGGCAGACTCTTCTATTCTTTTTTAATTATTACATTTTTATTGCACTGAATGTAACACCTATGTTTTGTTCTTGTTATTACAGTTATTTTCACTGATAACCAGTTATGACCATACAATGGGTTTTGATAACACATCCAAAGTGATTTCCCTGTGGTTCACATGTTAACAGCAAGCTTTGAAAGGGCAGACTTCTAAAACAGAGAGCAAAAATGATTAACATGAGGCTGAAGGGCAAAGCCATAAAACTTTAAAATCACTAACTAAGCCTGGAGGCCATGTAAGAAGGCTGCAGTAAAACGCACAGATGGTGTGTGCATTCACGAGCAGGAAAAAAAAAGATGGGAGAGCACAACTCTTGGCTAAATGGAGAATTATGTAACTTTTACTGGGGCAATTGACTCATTTCCTAAGCAAAAACCCGTTGTTGGCAGCAAAGGGAAACTCAGACAGGAGTCTAGAGCAAGTTCACTACCAAAATGAGATAAAGAGGGCAGTAAGGCAGTGGAAGGAACAGCTAGCAAAATATAGAAAATAATGAAATGGCAAAAGAGGTAGCGAGGCAGAGTTTTTTTCTTGTAGCATGTAAGCAATGGATGAAGGTAAGTACAGAAGATGCAGAAATTACATAATTTTCATGAAATAAATGCCACTCAACCTGAGTTTTCATTTTTAAGTCAGTTTGTGCATACTTGCAACATTTGCCATCATAATTGTTATCAGCTGGTTAACAGAACAGGTTTTATTCTGAATCCAAAAGCCCTGAATGCAGTAATGTGATACCCTTTGCTCCCTAAAAGGGAATGGGAATAGACTCCTGGGAGTGCTGACTGGACATGGGAGAGACAGGAGAGCAAGAGTGAGGCAATCAGAGTTCCTCTGTTTGCCAGCTGGTCTTCTGAAACACCCTAAAAACCTCTGCTCAGAGATCAAACTCTTATCTTGTTACTCTTTCTTGGGAGCACCATTAAGAGATGCAAACTACTATTCCTGATTCACTGCTTTGTAATCCAGCCTATCAAACACACTGCTCCACAGCAATGGAAACGGCTTTACCAGAGAAATTGAGAAAGGATCCCCCGACCTTCAGCACAGCTCTTTGGGAGCAGTATGACTTGCTCCTTTACAGTCACTCTTGGCGGTATCCCATTCTGGTCACTGGCTGCATTCAAATCATCAAAGTCACTGCCTAAATTTCATTCTCCAATTTGTCCAGCTTTTTGTTATTCTGCCAAAATGTAATCAATTCTCTTATCCCCCTCTTCTCTGTTCAGTCCCTCCCCATGTGAACTCTTTCTGCATCTCCAGTTCAGAAAACTTTAAGCATAAGCAATCCCACCCCGTCTGCTCTCAAGCTGACACATTTAGTACTCGTCGACTCTAGGGTATTTTCTTCGCTACTCAGCTCTGCAGCTGAACTCTGCATGAAGAAGTGCCAGGCACAATGGGAGAAGCAAGGAAAGATGAAATTAATTCCAGTTCACATTAGTCTAAATATTTTACTGGCAATAATTGACCCATGTCCTTTGAAATGATACATATGGGATCTACAACAGGATTACTACCTTATAAAGATGACTCCTGTTTTATTATCTCTTATCTATAGTTTCAAAATTATTTCTCTCAATGTATGAATGTGATAAACAGTACTGATGAAACAACGCAAAGGCTTTAGAAATGTTATTATGGTCTGTGCAACAGCCTATTTTCAATAGAATTTTACTCTTTATGTATGGCTTCAAATGCATTTCATTGCATTGTTACTGCATTTTAAAACAGATTAGCAATATTAAAAACACGCATCAAATACAATTAGGCTGTTCTGTTCCAAAACTTTTTTTTTCTTTTTTTTTTTCTCTTAATTCTGAGGTTGTGGCTTCTGCATCCTTTTCATGTCTTAGGCAGGACATACGAGACCCAGGGTCACACCTCAAAATTTGATGTGGTATTTTGTGTGCTTTCTGCCATCATGAAGCCTTGTGCTGGTGCCTGTGCTGTAGGTACAAGCACGCCCCCGATTCACGCGCTGATTCAGTCCAGTGGCCTGTTTGTCTCAATCATTTCCCACACGGAGGAGGAAAAACTCACCAGATAATGGCACTTGTACTGCCATGGATTTGTGGAGGGGTCTCAGCATAGGCAGGCCACACTCCCAAGGGCTGGCTGTGAGGTACTGTACAGAGCAGTAGGAGCTAAATAGCTAAAATATGTATCAAAATTAAAATACATGACTTGCCCAATCCTTCCATGTAGTATTTCTGAATTCAATAATGCCTTTTAATAGACAGCACACTCATAAGCAATTAGTTCTAATACGAAATACAGAAAATTTTCTTAGAAGAAAAAAACAGTAACAATATATCTGAGTAATTGCTGAATGAATTATTCCTCTACCACAGTATTAATAACAGTTTCATTGTTGTGTGAACTAGCAACAGGCTTTCTATCACAGCCATCCTCTTCTTCATTTATTAATCACCGCATAGTGTCTTAGGAGTCTATCGCCCAGCATCTAGAAATGCATGTGGGCAATCTTGCTTTATCGGAGCTCCCCTGGCCCTGTTGTTGTGCTGTGCAGCTTAGCATGCAAGACATTTCCACACACAGGACCAAGGATTCTCTCACTGGCACAAGGCCATTAGCACCATTGAACATGAAAATACCCTAGAAGGCTGTTAAAAGGATTTGCTTCATCTTTGCCCTCCTTTCAGACCATTTCTTATGCTGAAGAAATGATCTATACAAGCTAGTGATCATAAATTCTACATAAAAATGAGAAAAAAAAATCTCTTGGGCATGGATGCCTGGAGGGTATTTATGGCAAAGGAGCTGAGTTTTAGAGTTGATTTTGTTGCCTAGTGCATCCAGCTCATACCCTTCTTTCCTCATGCACATCTCTTTACCAAGTGTTCCTCAGAAACCATCTGCAGGCTTGACAAACTGCTCTGCTGGCAATGCCATCCCATCCGCTGCCTTTAATTTTTCCTGGGGGCCTTGTGATGTCTCTTGATTGTATCGCATGCCCAGATATGTAACCATAAAGCTGTGAGCTGGAGTGGGAAGGGGCAGGGAAGGGCCTTTGGAAAGATAAAATCTGGGAAGGAGCCGCTTCTGCCATTGCCAAAGCAGTTGCTCCGGGTCTCACCCTGCTCGGTGGCTCGGAGCAGCTCCCAGGGAACAGGGAGGCTTGCAGCAGGTCACAGTAATCGCTCTGCTAGCTGCAGCTCCTCCTTGGTTGCTCTCACCTCTGGTGCACCTCAGACATAGCCATGGATGACTGGATGTTTTTCAGTAGCTCAGCAATGGGGTCACTGGGTATGGAGTTGTCTGTGGAAAAAGGTTTGTGGCTCATTCAACTGAAAATGGAGACACAAGGTGCCTCTAGACATCCCAGACTCTGTCCCCCTGCCCAGAGCACCACAATGCCCTGTTCCAGAGACAGACACAACTAAAGTTCAGCATTTATTTCATCTATGAACTCCCCTTTCTGATGTTTATCTTTAAAGCTACTCCTTGTTGATCAGCTGGCTCTTAAGCGCTATTTGCTTCTGTGAAGAGAATTAACAGATCCCCACCAGTTTGGGGGGTTATACTTTCACTGCACTGATGGTTACTTGGCTTTTGTTGACCCTCACGTGCCAGAACAGTTGTTATTTAGCATACTTAAATTAAATGTAACTGCAGCAGATACTTTATGCTGCAAATGTGTATGTATATATATATTATTTATGCATATTATTATTTTACAGCCAACCACATGCTTTAAAATGCAAAGACCTAAAGAAAGGTATAGAAATTTTGTATCATGCTTTTCATGACAAGATACAAGATAAAAGATACAAGACAAGATACAATAAAGATCATGTTTTTCTTCTTAAAGATTAATTAATTAGCCAAATAAAAATAATTCTAAGCATATAAAGTGCAACAACTTAAAAAAAGGGGGATTTCATCAGTAGAGCTGATGAAGATACAGGTCTGTTCCCTTTTTTTTAAAAAAAGATAAGGTTTGGCCTAAAAAAAAAAACCAAAAAACTACTGGACCAGAAAAAAAGAAAAAAGGCACAAGGAAACATGTGATTCAGAAATGAAGTGTGCTCCATTTTGTATTCTGAATTCTTTATGAGCAAGAAAAAAAATTGCACAGCTGAAGGTCTTCGGTATGCAAAATTATATAGTATTATTTTTGCAGAGAGAACCACTGTTTCCATCTGGTTTATGCCACGACTTCCTAATTTTGCAGCTCCACAAATTGTGATTTTCATGTCAGTCAAACTTAGCAGTATATAAGTAAATAAATAAATAAAGTAAATAAAAACACTCATATTTGATAATATGAGTAAATAAATTAATTAATATTTCAAATACTTAAAACAAGCTAAGTAAACAAATTACCATAGCTTAGGTATCATCTAGATAACAGTACATGAAATCATAAGTATTGGAAACAATATGAATAATGGTGCCAGGTGGTATATTTTGGAAAGCATTTTGGCTACATTTTATAGGAATCATTAATGAATTTTGTACAGAACATTGCAATTCTCTGAATATTCTGCATCTGTAAAACTGGGAAGCTAAGCCTCTTTAGTTTCCATATTCCTTTGAGCAGTGTATCTCTTCTTAAAATCTTTTAAGTTTTTGAAAAAGCAAAATAAAATATTCATTGGAGATTTTTTTTGAAAAATATAGTTTATAATAACAATATTAATAATTCTGAAACTAAAATATATCTTTTCATCTGTTCATTAAGAATTTATGGGTGAAAACAGCTTTTCTACATCTGCAGTAGTCTTAGCATTGCCAATGGAAATTCAGTTTGCACTTTCATGTTTTTACATGGTACATGTTGTGTACTGACATATTTGACCAGAGTTCTCTACCTTTTATCTGCATCAACATTATCATTATATTTAGCCTCAACTTTTCTCTGGCACTCCTTTATTATTTTAAACATTAAGAAACTCATAAACAAGGTTAGCTTCTTCAATACATCTAAGGACATTATTGTTAAATAATGCAGTTCACGAAGTTCCTAAGTTTTTGCCAAGAAGAGAATTTGGTAATTAATTCAGGAGTACAGTCTGTTTATTTTAATATTCACCAAAGACGAATTGCTTTGAATGCTGTTGCAGAAAATCAAGATCTCTTTGTAAAATGTTAGTCTCTGTTATCTGAAATCTTTCATTATCCCTACTTTTAAATCTGGTAGTTAGAAAAAAATGAAGCTCTTCTCTTACTTCTCACTTTACAAGCAAAAATATTGCCTTTTTTTTTTTTGTGATTATTGTGTTATCATCTGCCAACTTCAAAAATACAGTGAAACAACAGCAGAATTTTTGACTCAGGCCTGTTAAACAGCTCTTCAAAAGAACTTACATTCCTGTGAGGGAAAAGATTGTTTAGGCAACATGCTTATTCACTCTTGGTTGTAGAGACCTATTCAGATATTTCAAGGATTCTCTGAATTAGCTTCATTAAAACTGTCAGCACCCTCTGTTCTAATATTACTTCACGAGGATGTGGCAACGCTGGAAAGCATTGCCTATTGCTGGCTCTGATGGAGGAGCCAGTCGCTTTGCCTGTTTGAACATGCTTATAGCCACAGCAATGCACAGCTGTGAGCCATGGAGATCTCCTGAGGTTGCAGCCTCTGCATCTCAGATGATAAGTGCATGCCTGATGAGCTGAGCAAGCAGGTAGTGTCAAGCAGAAGCTACAAAGGGGACCAATTTTGGAGCAAGTAATGGGGCTGCAGAGGTAAGTAGAGAATGTCTGCTTCTTTTCAGCTGCTCGGGAAGGAGCAACCCGTAGGGTTGATTGAGTCCTGGCCTATGGTATCCACAGCTCAGCTAATGTTCCTATGAGAGGTATCATATATGTGTATGTCTCAGCTAAAGCTAACAACTTCACAGCACTGGTTTCAGAGGAGACAGCTTTGAAGCATGGACTCCAACCAAACTGTCTGCATCAGAGGTCTGTTACAAAAAAAAAAAAAAAAAAAGCTGTCCTGATGAATTTATATACTACAGAACCACAAACTTCGGACAGATTGTGTCTCTTGGTGTTTCTCACAGAAGCTGACAAACAACCCAGTGCTGGCTGAAGGTAGAAACCATTACTGCATCCTGGTTTACAGGATTCATAGATTTATATTTTTGCGGATACTTCCACTGAGGGATAGGGACTGTCCCAGGGACTGTTATTTAAATTGCCTACTTCACATATTTGTCAGCACTAAACCTGCCAGCCCCTGAGGCAAGAACAGAGCAGCATGGCTAAATGAGTAGGTGTATCAGGAAGATGCAGCAAGTAGTAGTCTTGAAAAATATACCCAGGAAGATCCAGTATTTGTGTCTTTTGGCAGTGTGACCCTTTCAAGCAAAGATTGTCTCTTTAGGGATGTGGTTTTGAGCATGTCTCCACAGTCCAGAGAGGGCCTTTCCAGCACAGATATTTTAATTTAACAGTAAAATCTCTGAATAATAATGCATACTTCTGCTTAAGAAATCTAGTTACCAGTGGCCAAAATTCCTTGTGTATTTCTTGTGATATGCTGAAGCTGTGAATCCAGCTGTGTCTCTTTATTATAAAATGGACTACTGTACTACGTTCTGCTAAATCTCTATGCCGGGGAACTGCATAGTGCTTGTCAAAGAAAAACAGTGAAGGTTTGCTATTATCCATACGTCTGCTTGTTGGAAATTTGAGAAGTGAAAAGATTTTAGAATTACTACACCCTGGACTTCTACACCCTGGACTTCTGTAGCATCCTCACCCACATTAGGGATTATTGAGACTAGATTAGAAAGAGACACTCTACTGGGGGAAAACTCAATAGCTATGCGGGCCCTGCTTTTGTGGTCATACCATGGAAAGGACCCAGGTTTATAGATGAGTAGAAATACAGCCCTGGATTGCCATAATACAGAGTGGTGGATTGACCAGGTTCGCATGGTATAGTGTTTTGTCTGAATGTCTCACAGACTTCTCTGTATATGTTTTTGGATTAATGATGTAAAAAAATGAAAGGTTTTTTTCATGGCCATAGTGATGTTTCTGTATGCCCAGGAGCATGAAATAATGTATGAGATGCAAAACCTACTGAAAGGATGTTAGATGAATATACAGGGAATAATAAAAACCAATAATAAATAATAATAAATATTTACCAAACAATAGGGTATTATTTACCAACTGTGTAGGAATATAAACTTGGTGCAGTTCAGACCAAGACTTCTTGTCGTAAGCAAGTTATTTGGTACTCTGGGTTTTCTCTCTAAGGTGGCTCAAGAGCAAATGAAAGGTTGACTAATCTCTAAGAATAGAAATGACCTACTTTCCAATGAGCTTGTGAAGCTCTTTACCCAAGTACAGCTTACTGTGTGAATCTTGTCAAACTCTTGATCATTTTCACTGCTTCACTCCAAACTGGGGTTATAAAATAGTGGATATTGAGCACTTTATGGAGTTCAGAGGTTGATAGAAAACTTAAACTCTGTTGATTCTGGCTGTTCTACTAAAATGATCCATGCCAACATGATAATTTTCAGGTTCTTGTTTAGTTTTGACAACACGATTCTCTCTTTTTTACCTGTAAAAATATAGTTTGAAATTTTCATCTGAAAATATATCAATAAATCTATCAGCTTTCCTTTCAAATTTTTGTAGCATATCTTAAGCGTTCTTGCCGTTTAACTTTGAAAAAAACAATTTTTAGTGCAAATGTCTCTCCAGGATTACAGCACCTGATAAGTAAATTGTTGCAAAACATTTAGACATGAAGCATCAGCTAGGAATGAAGAATATTTAATAACTTGAAGCCTTGCAATTTTTTTGCATATCATACAGAAAGCATCAATGCTGTTACTTTCTATTTTAGCTCGACATCTTTCATCAACCATTAGGTGCAGCCAGAACCTTTTCCTCATTTAGTGTTATAATCCTGAGTTTGCCAGAGTTCTGAGGTGAGACTATCTAGGCCTTTCTCATAAACTGTGCTCTTCAAAGGCTTTTATGCTCTAATAATATACAATTGTTTCTTTTGTGCTTAAACTGGAATCATTAGACTTCTGAACAGAAGGGCCACCCAAAAATCTAAGAATAACTAAGAAAAATCAGAATCAGAAATAAATACAACTCTAGCTCTACCCATTTTCTTCTCCTTCTACACTTATTTTCATCTCCTGTACTGGTGCCTGGTGTTATTCCTCTCCAGGTGCAGGACCTTGCACTTGGCCTTGTTGAACTTCCTGAGGTTTCTCTTTGCCCAGTTGTCCAGTCTGTCCAGGTCCCTCTGGATGGCAGCACAGCCCTCTGGCATATCAGTCAGATACCAAATTTCTCCCAGTTTTGTATCACCAGCAAACTTGCTGAGGGAGCACTCTATCCCTTCATCCAGGTCAGACCGTGGACTGACTCCTGGGGGACACCACTAACCACAGGCCTCCAACTGGACTCTGCACCACTGATCACAACCCCCTGAGCTCTGCCATCCAGCCAGTTCCTAATCCATCTCACTGTCCACTCATCTAATCCACACTTCTGGAGCTTGTCCAAGAGGATGCTGTGAGGGATGGTGTCAAAAGCCTTGCTGAAGTCCAGATAGATGACATCCACTGCTTTGCCCTCATCTATCCAGCCAGTCACACTGTCATAGAAGGCTATCAGGTTAGTCAAGCATGATTTCCCCTTGGTGAATCCATGCTGGCTACTCCTGAGAACCGTCTTCTCCTCTATGTGCCTGGAGACGGCAGCCAGGATGAGCTGCTCCATCACCTTTCCAGGGACAGAAGTGAGGTTCACCGGCCTGTAGTTGCCCATCTCCTCCTTCTTGCCTTTTTTGAAGTCCGAGGTGACACTGGCTCTCTCCCAGTCCTCCAACACCTTTCAAAGATGATGGAGAGCGGCTTAGCTATGACATCCGCCAGCTCACACAGCACTCTCACGTACAGCCCTTCAGGGCCCATGAATCTGTGGTAATCAAGTTTCCCTAAGTGCTCTCTGACCCAATCTTCCTCTACCCAGGGCAAGTCTCCTTCTCTCCAGGCTTCTTCTCTTGTCCTTAAGGTCTGGGATTCCAGAGGGCTGCCCTGGGTGAACACTGAAGCAAAGGCGGCATTCAGTAATTCTGCTTTTTCTGTGTCTTTCATAACCAGAGCACCTGTTCTGTTCAGCAGTGAACCCATGTTTTCCCTAATCTTCCTTTTGCCACTGGTATATTTGAAAAAGCCCTTCTTGTGATTTTTAACATTCCTTGCCAGATTTAATTCCAAATGTGCCTTAGCTTTCCTTGTCTCATCACTGCACTCCCTGACAACATTCCTATATTCCTCCCAAGGGTCTTGCTCTTTTTTTCCACATTCTGCATATTGTCTTTTTCTGTTTGAGTTTTGCTAAGAGCTCCTTTCTCATCCACACAGGCCTTCTGCCCCCCTGCCAGACTTCTTACTTGTATAATGCAATGATCCTGAGAATTGAGGAAGTGCTGCTTGAACACTAACCAGCTCTCCTTTCCTTCTAGGGCTCTAAGCCACAGGATTCTTTCAAGTAGGTCTCTGAAGAGGCCAAAGTTGATTCCCCTGAAGAACGTAGTTGCAAGTCTACTTACAGCCCTGCCTCCTCCTTGTTGGATCCTGCACTCCACCAACTCATGATCACTGTAGCCACCTGTCCTCCACCTGTTGGAGATGTGAATCTCCAACAAGTCCCACTCTATTTATTAGTACAAGGTCCAGTAGCTCACTTCTCCTTGTCAACTCCTCCACAATCTGTGTCAAAAAATTATCATCAATGCACTGCAGGAACCCCTAGGATGGTTTGTGCCTCGCTGTGTTGTCTTTCCAGCTGATATCAGGGTGACTGAAGTCCCCCATGAGAACCAGGGCCTGTGATCGTAACACTACTTCCAGCTGTCTGTAGAAGGCCTCGTCAGCTTCCTCATTCTGATCAGGTGGCCTGTGGCAGACACCCACCACAGTGTCTCCCACGTTAGCCTGCCCTTTAGCCCTCACCCACAGGCTCTCCACTCGCTCATCATCTACCCTCAGACTGAGCTCCATGCACTTCAGCTGATCTCTCACAAAAAGAGCAACTCCACCACCTTGCCTTCCCAGCCTGTCCCTCCTAAAAAGTACATAGCTTTCCATGACAGCACTCTAGTCGTGTGAGCTATCCCACCGTGTCTCTGTAATTGCAGTGAGATTATGACTGCGCACAGAACTCCAGTTCCTCCTGTTTATTCGTATGCTGCATGCATTGGTGTGCAGATATTTAAGGAAAGTAATTGAGCCTGCAGGCTTCCAGGGAGGGGTGAAAGAGGATCCTCTATAATCATATCCTGTACTCACTTCCCCACTACCATAGTCCTGCTGGACACCATCTCACTTTGGCTGCATGGTACTAATGGTCCTGTCTTTGTGACACTCCCTCTCCCCTTTCTTGCTTAATTTAAAGCATTCCTAACCAGGCTGGCCAACCTTTTGGTAAAGACACACTTGCCCCTCTTGCTGAGCTGGCAGTTCTCATCATTCCCCATTAGCTGGTCATCTTCAGAGTCCCATGGTCACAGAAACCAAAACCCTGTTGCCAAGACCACCGCGCAGCCAGTTGTTAACCTGTAATATCCACCTTTGCCTCCTTAAGTCCATTCCTCTCATTGACAGGATAGAGGAGAATATACTCTATAAATCTTTTATTTAGGTCTAAAGCAACCAGAACAAAAGATTAACAATTAAAACTTCATTAAATGATCACATTAGGATTCATATGTATTAAGATTTATATATTGTAGTGAAAATCTGACTAACATTCAACTATGAGTTCAAATAAGACCCACTCCCTTAACAACACAAAATGCTGCATAACCTTCATTACAATCTGCATGCACAAAACCCAATCATCCTGCTTTTTAAATCTGTAGATTTTGGTATCATGCCAAGATAATCAAGATAATTGCCACATCCTTTTTTTTTTTTTTTTTCCTGATGTTAAAATGAAATCGCTCAGCAAGCTTCTTCAAGATAATCAGGAACACCTCACATCTGCATTATAAAATGGACAATTTATAGATATTTAACATAAAGTCGCAATACAAGACAAATGGCATCCTGTATTTCACTCATCAAAACAACAGGGCATCTGAATGGGAAAAAAAAAAAAAAAAAGATATAGTCCTGCCAAACTGGACTGTTGGAGGAAGATAGTGACTGATTCAATAGAAAAAAAAAATTTGCAATAAACTGCAATGAACTTCCCTATAAATGAGAAATGCCTCCTACTTAGCAACCACTATCCCTTATGGAAGAAAATCTCCTCTTGCATTCTCCCTGCCCAAGGAATGTCCCCTTGTACCATGAGACTGTTTTAGCTCCTGCTGGAGGCATGTTCCAGACTTAGAATTTAGTGCTCATTCAGATCCTGGGTCAGTAGACAGTATTTATGGGCCATCTGAGCAAGATGGCTGTAAAATCCCATTTAGCATTTTTCTATGCTGTCTAATTACTTTATTATTTCTTTTGCTTGATAGGTCTTATTACTCAGTCCATGGCTTGATACACAAAATGATCTCTGGATGTGGTAGTGCTACTTTCAAGTCAATATTCCAAATCAGAAAGAGATGTAATGAGTCATGACTGCAGTCTTTTAAATGAGTGCGTGAATGACCAGTTGGTTATCAGCCTTTCTGGAGCTGCCAGAATCCAGAGGGGGAGGACATGTGGACAGGTAAAAGATAGGACTAGAGATGACAGAGCCCAGGTAAGGACTAGGGAAAGATCGAACTTTAGAGATGCAATGGGCAGGGGGTACAAGAGTGAGGCTAGTCAGGGCCATGAGGGCCAACTCATGGACTTGACAGTAAACTTAGGTCAGAAATTTTTACTCATTAAAGTAGGTCCTAAGCTAAGCACCTTTTTGTCTCCTACCAAAGGGTGGCAGGCAAAGGAAGTATTAAGAAGAGAAAAAGACTGAAGCTTCTTGTCATAATGCAAATTAAAATATGTTCAAAGCAAAACATGTGCATTAATAAAACATGTCTTACTGAGATAATTCGTCATATCAGATTATCTATACAAGAATGCAGCTAACAAACTGTCTTCTTCATTTTCATGTTAAATGAAATTAACCATCTTTTTTCAGACTGGTATGTGAATCACAAGATAAAACAAAAAAAAAGCATTTGCTGACATCTGCTTACAGCAAACAATGTTTTTTGACCATGATAAGCTCTTTAATGATGTTGCCACATTAAAAATGTCTATGATTTGGGGAAGTCATGTGCCTTGCCTTGCAACCATTTGTTCCTATATGCCTTTTCTTAAATGCTTTTTTCATCATCTTTAGACCTTCGCAATGGAATTTATCCGAAGTAGGGTATAATTAAAGTTGTCTACGAGCTCAGTTCTCACAGCAGAAAGTCGAGCTTGATTGGATGACTGCTGTTTCAAACTCTGCCGTTGACCACTAACTGATATTTCAGGAAAAGAGGGCATTAAAGTAACACAATGTACCTGGTCATATTTTGTGGTGCTTTACATGGTTTATAAATTCTTGACCTCGATGTCATTTACTTTATCCTGTCACATGAGTTTTGATTATCCAGCTTATCATGCGTAACTGCAAATGTTGCTCATAAGATTATCCTTTTGTTAAATGCAGCTGTACCACATGAAGGCTTGACACAGTGAAATGTAGGGAATATCTTGAAAATTCATGAGTTATACTCATTTTAAACATACTTACTGTTAAATGTATAGAGTGACTTACATAGTTGCAAGAGATATAGTTTAAGAGACTTTATGTTTTCATTTCAGGACACAACATGAAAAATGGGATATTACTGTCAGCTAATACCAGCAGCTTAAGTGAGCTCTGAGCCTAGGGACATAACTCCTTGGGGAAAAGAAGAATGTTGATTCCCTGCAGCAGGACTTCTGAACTTGTGGGTAGTAAACAGAATGAAATTTTCCAGATTTATCTCTAATTTTCCCAGGATACTTGAGTTCATACCTGCAGAAATTAGCTCAGTAGTTTTTAGGCTAGCTCAGCTTTGCATTACTAAATGAAGGGGAAAAAATAAAACAAACAAAAAAGAAAGACCGCACAAAGGTCATCTCTGTGGAGGTTGTGGGGCTATCTCTATCTCATATGTGCAACAATCAAGTCCTCCTGCTTTTAATTACTTTCTTGCCTTACGGTAGAGCTGAACAAAATGTTCTCAGTTATATTCTAAGTGATATGAAATGTTCTTGTTAGGATTCCTTGCAAATTAAATCATTAGAGAGGTTTTGTTGAGATTTGCAAATACTCTTTGAACCAAAACGGGCCTTTATTGAGCAGATGGGATTGGTATTCATAGAAAAAGCATTTGCTATTCTATTTACTGTGAAAGACAGTAAAAAAAGACTGAGAGGTTTTTGGGTTTTTTTGGGGCTTTTTTTGTATTCTCTGATGCTTAGGACAAAACTCAGGAATTATAACATAAGTGAAAATAGGGAACATGAGACTAAATGCTAACTTACCATGTTTCATCTTGTCATATTCCTACTACTTATAACCACATTACTATGGGAAGAGGACTCACTAAGGGGGTACAGATGATTCCTTCCAAAACTTGAAAAATCTCATTACTTGAATGAAAGAGATAGGGTCTAATTTACATTTATGTAAATCCACTGGAAGAAATGCAATTATACTAGCATAACTTAATGCGAAGATGAATCAAGCCTGATGTCTTTATAGCTTCAGGAAAAAGAAAAAAAAAACTTTTACTGAAAGCTAGATTTTACAAAGTCCCTTTAAGCCACTAAAACTTAAGGTTTTTAGTTCATGGAAAAATTCAATATTTCTTCAGGAAAATATTCTCTTAAAAAAAAAATTCTTTAAATATAAAGTGGGGCCCTGGGATATATTTTCAGTTTGCATGCAAGCTGGTTATGCCTACCTTGTGACAGAGCTGGTAAGTCAGGAGAGCTCAGGTTTGCTTGGCTGCTTGTAACGGGCCCATCAGGCCTTTCCAGGAGGGCTCCCTTGTCTGCTTCCATGTGGCATCACCTGCAAAGATGGTCGGACTTTCACTGGATGTCAGGACCCATTCCCATAGCAGATGAGTGTCCTCTCTGTGCATGGACTGAAGTGCTATCAGAGGTCTCTTCACACTTTGTCTGTGGGTGTCCTGGGACAAACATCACCCCTGAGGGAAAACAACTGGGACTGGAATCTGGCCTGGAGGTACTGCCACCTAGCAGCCTTTTGTAGGGACGGTTGTGCCTGGAGGAGGGAGCTACAAGGTGCCTGCAGGGGGGATCTGGATCCCCTGATCCTCAGCTGTGGGCTGAGTCTTTCCCAGGGCTGCCCTCTTTTCCCCAGTGCAAAGTTCATAAAGGCTCAAGGATCTAGGTTTGGAGGATGCTGGGTAAGGGAGGAGAGTGACAGCCTGCTATTGGATTAGCAGGGAAGTACACGTCCTTGCTCCAAATGAGAGTCCCTGCTCAAGGGAGTCATGCAATAGGAGAAGGCAAAAACAGCAGATTCTTTGTGGGAACCCAAAGGCCCTTGATTCTCCTCTAAGCGCACTCTCTCCCTCCTTACAGCACCATTTCTCCACCCTGCTCAAAATCCCTTCTCCAATGGGCTCTGTAATCTTCTCGTCTCAAGTTCTTTGATTTCAGAGACTACATAACTGCTCTTTTTGCTCCCCTTTTTTTTTTTTATTTTTTTTTTAATATGCTTGAGTGATCACAGTTGCTGTTGTTCATCTCAAATTCATAGGGATTGCGGGCATCATCACGAAATGAGTCAGTGGCTCAACCCACGTCTTATGTCACCATACAAGATAAGATATTCCGGGGGAGATTTTAAAAGTCTATCCAACTAAAACAAGACAAGTCTTTCCAACAAAGCTGAGAAAAAAGATGACTCCCTCAAAACCACCAACGATTATACTAATGCATGTGTGGACTACCATCCTTGCAGTTTTTCATCAATAAGGAACTCATATTTTAAAACTTCTCACATTGAAAATGATTTTTTTAGAGAGCGTTAGAGCGATTTTTTTTTTTTTTTTAAAAAAAAAAAGGTAATCCAGGGCCATTCTCTCTCTCCCTAAGTCATCATTGCTGAGCTTGCTGTAGAACAAAACTCAGGAATCTGAATCTGGTCTGAATATCACAGATGACTGGTCTCTTGAGAGAAGTGCTCTTTATGACCTTCCTCAGTATGCTTTATTCCAAGCAGAGCAGGCTTATGCAATGTTTTCAGTTTGAGGCAGTTTTCTGGGAAATTTCAGAGATGAGGGCAAAATCAGAAGAGCTGTATTTCTCACAAAATATTCTTCTAAGAGTCAGCAAAAAAATTGTTGTCTGGAGTTATATTCTTTTCTGGATTTCAGAACGTTGTTTTGCAGAACAATCTTATGTAAGAAACAAACAATTTTAAATAATATATTCTAGAAATAAGAGTCAGGAAAAGGGTGAATAATGGGGTGCATCTACATAATAATTTGAATGGACACTGCCTCGCTCTCTCTTTTTTTTTTTAATATCAACAGTTACAGTGGTACAAATGGATCAAAAATAGCTTCCTGGAGTCCAGAAGAAAAAGTCTTTAAATTATCTTCTGAATAACATGAAAACATATTGAAGCTCCCCGTCAAACTCAGAAAGCATCAGAATCAACAAACCCTAAGAGATTATGCCAATGTTTCTGTTTAGTTGGCTCTAAATTAGAGCAGCTCAGGTACCAGAAGATACAGAGCACAAATTCCTGCTTCTTTGGACTGTATATTCCTGCAAATATACTATTTTTATGATCCATACTAGTGTGTTTATAACCAGCTCAGCTATTTCTAGATGAAGGGGTGCAGTTTAGATAAGTCCATTCCTCTGATACATTTGATATAATGTGCTTTTTATCCTAAGAAAAAGGAAATCCAATGGAGTCCCTATCGCAGTTTCCATGACACTGCAACAGCATCTTTGTAGGTACTACAGAATCTGATTGGATGTTACTAATGCTACTAATTCAGTCTGTTTTCTTTTTTCTTTTTAGCAAGACAGTTTTAACAGGCATATAATTCACAGGTGGTTTATACATGAAGTTAACAAAGTATATAAGCATACCTAGGAGAATATTGTAGTTTGTTCCAATCTGAGAACTAAGTATGGATTAAGTCAAGTAATTGCACAAAAATCAACAGTAGGAGCGAAAAATACACCTGACTGTAAATTACTTTTCTTACTGAATTACCTCTCAGAATGTAGATTATCCATGCCTTGAACGTGCAGCAAATGCTAGATATAAGCAGGTTACACTACTTCACAACTCACACCTATTTTTCTATCTCTTCCCAAACTTATTTGCACTCAAATATAGCAAAAATCATCATAAATTTGTTATAGGAAACAATTATACATGCCTTAGACAAAGAGGCAGTCTGGCTCATTGCTTTGACTTGTAAAGTAGGAAAACACAATGTGGAAATCATGGAGTAGAAAATAAAAGTAGTACCCTGCAATGTCATTTTTATGCTACTTCTCCATTACAGTGCTTTAAAGCTTTAAAGATCCCCTGATCCTGGTTTGCGACAGAAAAACATTTTTAAAAACAAAAACAAACAAAACCAAGAACAATAAAATCCTTCCCCAATGTAATTCTCCTTTGGCTTCCTTGTTGGCTTCCCATGTGTAATAGCATGTGATTAAGGTAACCTGGGAAACCAATGCTAGTAGATGTAAAGGCCTATTGTTTTCTGCCTTTTTTTCCCATTTCTTATCATATCTCAGAACTGCTGGTATACTACATCATGTTATTCCTGCTACTGAACCAACAAATATAATGTTGCAATGAAGAAGTTACTGGGCAAAAAGGTTCTTTCTCCAGGTGTGAAGATATTAAATACAAAAGGGATTCAGCACTCACAGGTCTATACGGGAGTTTCAAGAAGCTAAGATTGGCTAGGGATGACATTTTCAGGGTAACTAAATCACTGACAATTGCTGATACAATTGAAATACTGAAAGCACTGAACAGAAAATGATGTAATATAGTTGCACTATCAAATAAAAAAAAAAAGAAAAAAAAGATAGTCTGATTAGTTTGATCATTGCGTACAAAACTTGTGTAGGGGTGAAAATATCTCCCTGTTCATACAGATCCAGCTCTGAAATGATCAGGATGTTGGTTCAAATGCATCTTTTCTTTAAAAAAAAAACCTCTTCCAAGTTGCAGTAGTCCAACAAAGAAAGAACTTGGAAGTAAAGGCCAAGAGGATGGAAACTACCAACTTTTCTGTTTCCTTAACCCAGGCAGGATGAGTTACTGAAGTAGGAAATACAAAGCTGCCAACCCACTGACTCTTGGTGAATGAGTGTATGTAAAAGGAAGACTTCATGTCGCGTCATAAGACAATTTAAAA
Source organism: Eudromia elegans (assembly GCA_003342815.1). Classification (NCBI taxonomy): domain Eukaryota; kingdom Metazoa; phylum Chordata; class Aves; order Tinamiformes; family Tinamidae; genus Eudromia; species Eudromia elegans. Next base: position 645,708 of record PTEX01000307.1, on the reverse strand, counting down.
GACACTGTGTCCATGTTGTCCATAGCCGTGTGAAGACCAGCCTGTATGTGATTCTGCTCACAATTACTGTACAACCAGGCATCGGAAACTTAAGAGTTCATTCTCAGGAGTTCCATCACCACCTTTCTTTGAGAATTCATATTATCAGTGGAAAAACTTTTTCTTCTTCTGAAGCTGTTTGCTCAGTCTTCAGTTGAAGCAACAGTACATGTGGGATTTTAGCTGGGAAACCAGTAACAGCACATGCGTAACATGTATTAGCTCGTTAATAACTGGCTGTTCACTGCTAGCTTTAACATTTAGTACCAAACTAAATGAAATATGACAAAGAAGAAAAGGGCATTTTCTTCAAGTGAATATTATTCTGTAAGAATGTCTAATACCTGTAGCACTGTTATGCTTTTGCCTTCTATAGCTTGTTTTAAATTTGTTTCCTCTTGAGTGTGTATGCAATAACTATTCTATTCTACCTAGAATTATATTGAGTTATCCAGGCTTACTAAAATATAACTTTTGGTAAACCTTATTTCCTAATGACAAAGAGTACATATTACTTCTCAAGAAAATAGGAAACGATTCACAATACCAATAAATGGCCATGATTCTGCTGTGGATTAGATCTCTCAGGAGATCTCTACAGCCTTGTCAACATTCTATAGTTAATCATCATGTGGCCTTATATTTATGAATAAGCACATGTATTCCAGTAGTAGCTTTAACTTGAGATCTCTATTGTACCAAATACCATGTAAATAAAATCCAAAAAATCTTTGTGTCCAGGAGTTTACAGACAAGACATAAAAGGGAAAAGAAAGGAGATAAAACCAATATTAGCAAGGGAGTGTGAACTGCATGGTAATATGATGAGTATGAGGGCTTTTTTTCATATTTAGTCTTTCCTTTGGGTATGTATCTGTCCCACTAGCAGGGATTCCCAGGGCTCTGATGATAGATCCTTGATGAAATTACATCTCAATTAGGAATGTTTATTTTTATGCCTCCTTTCCTTGCTCAGAAGTATGAGTGATTTAAAGAACTACTTCTCCCTTCCTAGCTTTTCTATTTCTCCTACTGTCACCCAAATCTCAACTATTCCTTCAACTTCGCCTTTCCTAAGAATGTGGAACACATACAAGTGATGACAGTAGAAAGAGAAAATAGAGACAGAAAATACTCCTACAAAACCCCATTGATTTAGTATCATCGTTTCTAAACTACCCTAGCACAGCTTCATGAACTATACCAATGACTCTAGAATCAGAAAAGACCCAGTAAAAGTAAAGGTCCACATGGAGATTGCAGCTTGATCTTGAGCAGACTGTGGATCAAAACTTGAAACTTTAGTCATTTTGGATGTTTCCATCACCCTGAAACTGGAGATAAGCAGCATCCACCCCCATGGTATTTCTTTGTTGCATCCCAACAAAGATCTGAACTTCACTTGCATTCCATGGGGGTTCTGATCTGATCCTAAGGTCTCCTCAATTTCTAAGCTTTACATCTCATTCTTAGAAGAATAAGCCTGTCAAATATGGGAGAAAAATATAACTGAGTTCATGCAATAGCATAAACAATTAATGTCTTCAGGTTGACAGCCTGGCCACAAACTTCTTATTTCTTCTTACCTGCAGAGGAGATCACTGAGATTTCTTAGATAAATGAATTTGGTATCAAGTCACTTGCTATCTACGGTACTTCCTTCAGCGGCAGTGCAGATAGCAAATATTGGGTTATTTTTTACAGAGAAGGCTGAAATCTTACTTCTGCTTCCACAGAAATCAAATACAGCAAACTCATGGTCAGGAAAGTTTCTCTCTGCTAAACCATGTTTTGCCATAACCCCAGCTTTCCCTCTCCCCAGTAGTGAAAAATCAAACTCCACATAACCTGTCAGGAGGAGAATGTGGGAGGAATGAAAAGAACTGTCTCACGATAGAAACAGTAAGTAAATTATGAAGAATAGCCTCTCCAAGTATAGAGAGCTAATATGTCATTAATTTGCCCATGATAAAAGTATAGAAAGCAGATAAAGAAAACTAATATTGAATAATTGCACCAAATGGCATTAAAATGCTATTAGAGTGTTGTGTTAAAGTGTTACATTTATGGTGTTACACCTTAAGTAGAGCCATGCTAAAATGCTCTAAATGTGTTCTAAGAAAACAGAAAGAAGAAGGTGTTTTAAAATGGTAATCAAGAAGAAGGATGCAAAGGAGTAAGAAGTTTGGGATAGAATCTGCTATATCAAATCACTTTACTTATATGTCTGGCTTCCTTAGGGGGTTGTATTTACTTCCAGTTCTTCAAACAGCATAAAGTGCAAACTTAAAGGAATACGGAAAAGGATGTGGTGTTGCACAACATGTCAAAATATATATATCAGGTGTAACATTGATCTGACATTTAAAGATAAATGGCACTAATTTGAACTAGATCTACCTCGCTTCTGCTGTTACATGAGCTGTGATCCTATAGACAAGGAAATGGACGTGACCATTTTAGGAATTTGAAGTGCTTCTGGCTGCAGTATGGCATCAGTTACAGTTTTCAGCTCTACTCTTATAGAAAAGACCTGCTAGATATTGTGGCATATGCATGCTTTGTGCTTCTTTCTATTCCTTTGAGGTGCCAAAACAAAGCAAAAAGGCAAATAGATTTAGAGGCCACGGTGTAATGCGTTTAAACAAGTTCAGCAGCTTTTGGGTAAACAAACAAGCACAGAATAGTATAATAAATAAATAGACTTCTGAACTTTCTCTGTTCAGTGCAAATGGACAGAGAGGGTCTTATCATTGTGCCCTCTTTACTGCTGGATAGAGTTGTGCTAGATAGAAGTTGGCATGACTTGGATTGTAATGATAGGTCCTGTTGTCCTTTCCTGGCGTGCAAAGGAGTATGAGGACTGTAGTTTTTCACTCTTTCGGCCAGCTCAGCTGCTGTACAAGGGAGAAAAGCAGCTCTCTGATCCAAGCAGGAACTGACTAGCTCACAAGTAGATAATGGACTTTTTCCAATACCTCTACAACCCCTTAATCTCTGCTGCCTTCATTAGCAATTGAAGTAGCTGAGTGACTTTATAATAAGAAAGAGAGAAAGAAAAAAGCAAGGAAGGAAGGATGGAGAGAAAGAAAGAAAGAACTATGCAAGAGGAAGATGTAAACTCTCAGTACAAGGCAAGAAAGAGCAGGGGAAAATTACAATTGCTCTCCAGAGGCAACATGGTCTTGGATATGCCGCAGATTCAAGACAGATGATACAATGCCAGTTTAGCCTTATTATATCTTTGATTATTTAAATTACAGAGTTGACACCTTCCTGGAAGGGCACAGGGAATTTGCCACTCGCTTTGAGTGTGAAATTTAAAATAAGAGATACTGAGAATATTAATCCCTCAGGGACTGGCTTGCAGGGGCTCCCTCCCATCTTTCAGTACCTCTGTCCCTGTCCCTGGGATGCATCACCCCACACCGAGGAACAGTCTCAGAGAGAAGGAGCTACATTACAGCCACATGGCTTCGCATGACATGATGGCACCCGTTTCAGTAGTGTAAGAACTGGGTATACGTTTTATACTAAGCCATGAAGATCTCTAAACACGCTAAAGTCTAACTCTACACATTTGCTGTGCACTGACAGTTGCTGAGAAACAGTGAAGAACATTATCCATACAAAAATAACTGAAGAGATGCAAGGCAGATGAGAATAGTATCTTACAGACCACAGTCAGGGCTTACAGCTCTTACCCATTGCATATCTATGGAATTAAGATAGACTAAAGCACCTCTTTAATTTTAGTTTCAGCACCATTTTGATGTTTCTCCTTCCATACTCATTATTCTCATTAGACAGTTTGCCCAGCCATAGGAAAAAACAAAAAAAAGACAAAGTCACCCCAACATAATCAGCAAAAAATCTTCAGACATGAGATATATATATATATGTATAGATATATATATTTGTATCATAAGTTCAGAGAATAATTTAAAATCAACTCCAGCTGTGAATTCAAAGTACAGTAGTTAAAAATAGCATAGATACTATTCTTCAGAATTAAAACACTATGAATTTGGTTAACATCAAGTTACTAAAATTTTAGATCACTATATTCTGAATACTGCAGTTTAAGGTAGCTATGTCTTAAAGTTCTTACCTTCCCTTATTCAGACTCCTTTTTCTTATACTGTCTGGTTATGACTGGAATTTTTATTCAGTCCTTGCATAAGTAGTTTAATTTTGCTTTCAGCTAAGCTAGTTACCCATACTTCTTGACACTCAGTAGAGAGTAAGCCTTCAATCAGGAAAACATAATCTGTGGAATTATGAATATGCTTTTTTCCCCCTTCTTTTTCTCCACTTACATATCTGCCAGGAAACAGAACCAAATTGACTCTTCAAGCTCATTCTCTTGCTGGGAACTAAAGCTTAACAAGGGTACAACTATGGCTTAGGTTATTTCATAGGACCTCTTATTTTCCCTACTTCATCTTTGTACATCATCAAAACAACCAACCCTTTTTACACAGTGTGTTATAAATTATCATCTCCAGTTGGTGCAGCTGTTGGAGTTGATAAACACAGACATACTTATTTATACAGTGTAGTGCCAACAGCCAGGATCCTTCTTCACTGCAGCCCACTGTGGCTGGAGGATAAGGGAGCCCATGTCCAGACTCCATGGTTTTAATGAGAATGTCTATGTGTCTGAATGGCACTGACTTGCATCCTCTTAGCCTGGAGTCTCATTAGGGGTAGTTTGAAACAGTCCACACATGTCCTTTGCCAAGGGGCTTGTGATGCTGCTACAGCTCTCACCCTTGTTCATGCCTTTTTCTTCCTCCTGGTAAATCTCATCACAGGACACAGGGCTGGAGAAGCCTGTAAGAAGGCTCTTGTCGCACCATTACCCTGTGTCAGGTTCTGAGGCAATGTGTTGTTGACCTGGAAAGCAAGCTACCAAGCAAGCAAAAAGGCAAACCTGCTAGACTAGAATAAACCCAAGTATTTTTAGAGACTTGGAAAAAAAAGCAAAAGCATGTTTTGGTATGTTGATTTCTAAAACATCTCTTTTCAAAATACATATTTCCTGTGGAAATGCTGGGAAAAATGCTAAGAATTTGTAGTGTCTTTTAAAAGTATGGCATGCTACCTGTGACATTCAGAGCAGCAATATGGAAAATGTGAAATAAATATCAAGTCTTGATCCTGCCCTTTGGTACAACAGTGTACTATCACTTCCAGTTTTAAGAATCAGCTTCTGATTGTGTATGCCTTCAAAATATGGGAGGATTAACAAGAAAAAAATACTTTGGCTGTGCATATCTCTGTACAAAGGTGATGGCATTTTACTCAGGGAGTGCTGCAAGTGATTTTACCTTGTACTGTTGTGTGAGAAATGCGATGGTCAGTTTTAATTTACATTGCCATCCCACAACAGTAATGCCACCAGAGCAAATTCTATAGGAATGAGTTTTGCAAAGAAAACAGAACCAACCAGCCAAACAAGCAGTGACCACACAAGAGAGCCCCTCTCATTTTCTTACCAACCTTTTTTACAGATATATTAGATAGGTTTCATAGGTTTCCAAAAATATATATCTTTTCCCCATCAATATTGGCAGTACCGAGTTTCAGAATCATCCATATTTTCAGAAAAGAAATTAAAAGCTCATTTAAAAAAATAATTTGTAAATTTAGTCTACAGGCGGAACAGTTTTATCCATGTGCTTGAGGTTCCACCAGTGCTTCCTTCTGTTCATCCCTAACATTCCAGGCAACTAGCCTTATCCTAAATATGCCCAGAAATACATAATATATCCTGTAATGGAAGAAATATAGTGGGAGGGAGGCAATAGGACAGAATAGAGTGAGAAATTAGACTGGACAGATGCAGATAAATAATCCAAATAAAATACTTATTGAATATAGAAGAAAAAGGGAGAAATAGCGGAGAGCAGAACCATAAATATACTGAAACAAGGTTAGCAAAGGAGTTAAAAATCTGATACGAGAAAGAAGAAGACAGAAACACAAAGCAAAGAGAAATGAGCTAAGTTTGAACAATCAACCAACCAACCAAATAAAAGGCAACCAGAGGGGAAGCAGAAACACGAGTGTTTGTTCCTTCATTTGTGACACAAGCATTAATTTTTCATTGACTTTAGAGGGAACAGGGTATGAACCTTAATGAAAAATAACAAAATGGAAACTGTTTTGGAAAATGAAGAAAAAGCAAGATGAAAATAAGAATTAATTCAACACTTTCAAGATGAAAAGCACTCTAAACTTGATATATACTATTACAAGGAATTGCAAGACCCAGTGAATCTGGAACAAGAATTTATCACTCTATTTTAACAATTTCCAGTACGGTTTCTCCTTCCATCCTAAAAAATGGTTCACAAGTAGCACTTGACTTAGTCACAACTTGCAGTTTTGCTTCTTGCAAAAGCTTTGGTCTTTTATTTCTTTTTCTTCTCTTTTTTCTTTTTCTTTTCTTCTTCCTTCTTCTTCTCCTTTAAATTCAACTGAAATAAGTATGTATAATACTTTGCAATCCACCTGGTATTTCAGTCAAGAAAATATGTGATATTTTATTGCTCCTAAAGTGTGCTCAGAAGGTACAAGAGAAATAGTTGACAACTGAAGATATTTCACTCTAGTGTATCTGGAAAAAGTATCTAGTCACTGGTACACTTCTGTGGCTAAAACCAATATTCTACAATTACCTGCTGAAGTAGTTCATATCATCATATACAGCAGTATGGTATGTAAACTTGACAAGAAAAGGCATTTTTTTTTCACTCAGGAATAGCATACGTGTTTCTATGGACACTACATGTCTCAATGCCCCAGTGAGAACTGATGGGCTAAATATAAGAGATGGAAGCACAAAGAAGTTAGTGGCAGTGTTTGAAACAAATCCCAATACAACCCTTCCACTGATGTGTATATTAATCCAGGGATGATCTAGTCAAGTATATTGCCTCAACTGTCTTATAAAAGGATACCATCAGTTTGAAAACTAAGGTTGAAAGTACTTGCACAGTTACAACATGCACACATATATACATGCATATTATGTATATAAGCATGTATAAAATCTATATATTGATTTGGAATAAAAAATGTTTTCTCCTTTCCATTGATTGTGCCTATTGTGTGAGTATTGGTTGTGAGCATCAAAAGGGGTTAGACCCAAGAAGTAATGAGGGACCCTGCTATGTCACCACACTGAGGAAAATTCAAAAGCCACTCTAAGAAGTCCTGTAGGACTGCGATGGGAGAGCAGAAGAGCAATGGAGATCAGTTGAAGAGGTTCAGAAAGCAGCAGAGTCTAAGCTGCAGAAGGTAAAGAGAGAGAAGGCAAGGAGGTGCTTGGATGTAATCCCTTTGCTGAGGAGGGTGAAGATGAGCCAAGTTTAATTACAGTCATATCAACTGAAATGTTTCTGCTGTAGCAAAGCTAAGAAGAAAAATGTTGTGGGCTCACGTGTTCTGCGTCTGACAGAGATGGAGAGGTGAGACTGCTTGTTTGAGACATATGAGAAAAAGCAGCCAGATTTAATGGAAATTCTGATGAAAAAAGAAGGAAGGGAAGGGAGGGGAACAGAAGGGAAGAAGAAATTAAAAGAAAACAAACTTTGTGTTGCTGAGGACTGGAGAAGATAAGAACATTGCCAGCTGTATTAAAGAAAGTGGAGGATTTACATGAACAATGTGTAAGTTAACCTGCAGCGAAACATGAAATGTCAGCAGAATGTGGGAAAGGAGGTATTTACTGCCTGATTTATCTAGCTGAGGATCATCTAAACATTGTGCTAATTAACTTCTGAAAGCTTGAACTTCAAAGCATTTTAGACAGCTATATTACTGGGTTTTACATTATTCCGTGGTTAACTAGCATAATTATAACTTGGCTAATTTTGGCCTTATATGTGTGATTTCCTTGGATGCCAGAGGATTGATAAAAAGATGAAAAGGTTATTAAAACAACTACAGTTAGGCCTGAACTTGAAAGAGTTCGCTGTCATAGTGAAAGCTATCACTAAAATAATGCCTGCAGTTTCCAGGACCTTTTAATCTAACGTCTGGCTAAAAGTCAGCCTCTACTTAATGATTTATTTTTGCTGGATTTCAGGTACTTCTTGCTGGCTGCCAACTGCAAGCTATTCCTCTAGGAACTGCTGCCTCATGGTAGGAATGGAAAGCAGTAATATGTGAGTATCTCAACATGGCATTTGCCTTTCTTTAAGATGTGTTTGTGAGAGAAACTTGTTATTAGGCTTGGGTAAGTGGGGTCTCCTATGTACTGAAGAGACCTCAGATGTGATCACTGCTTTGGTCTCCAGTCTCTTCTGTATGTTCTAAATACTAGAGAGGTATAAAAGAGATTTTATATCTTAAAATCCTCCCTGGAAAAGGGAAGGAAAAGGCTCCCTTGGCCAGAAAGTGCTGAAATAATCAGTTGATCTGTGGAATCGAAAGATTCAGCACCTTTCCTACCTCAGTTCCCCATTTGAAATAATGATAATTTACTTCAGAGATACTGTGGCAGGTGAACAATTTGGAGTTTGCCAATGGTTTTCCTTTACAATTTCCAAACAGTGTTATTGAGCTTGAATGACAGCACTTGTGAACAATTGCAAATATGGGCTTGAATTAATTATTTGTAAGACATCGTTTGTTTTATAAATTCACACTGGAGCATCCTAGTGAAGACTCCAAAGCTAATATATGCCTCCATCTTAATGAATGACCTTCTTACCTTCTAAATTGTTAGCCTGTGATCTATATAATAATGGTATAGGTTTGATGTCTGAGAATCTTTCAACTGATTTCAATAGCTCTTAGATATTACATCAAGTCATCTGAGCATAACGTCCTTGCCTGGATCTTTACATAAAACTTAGAACAGAGCTGTTGATGTCACTGTTGTGCCACGAATTCATAATACATACTTTTCAAAGTTTAATGACCTCCAAAGACACCAAAAGCCCGGTCAAGTCAATTGAGATATTGTTTTTTTGGCATACAGTAACTTTTCCCAGACATCTCCCCTTAACTCAGTGTTCCATAGGTGATAATTACTAATTTTTCTTTCCATCCCACAGGAACTGCTGACCTTATCATCCCTTCCCTTTCTAACTTCCCCATTTCCTGACAGGTATCATCCACTATTTTCTCTCAGATTATCTAAATGAGTAGCATAATTAAATTAGATTCACAATGGCAAATTCCAGACTAGAATTTTCTCCTTGTTGCTTGTATTTCAGCCCCCACAAAAACATGTTATTTTCCCTGTTTTTGCTTACAAATTCATTAGTAATTAATTAGTAATTAATTCAAAAACAGCCACCACTTTTCCTAAATATCTCCTCTCATTGAAATCATTGTCACCTTATCTGTATAAGAGAAAATAATTTAAGAAGCTTCTGGTTCTATATTTTAGATTGTATTTTGACTTTTTAAAAAGTTTCCTCTGCTCCCAGTTGCAGTCTAACAGATGTTATTCCAGAGAAAGTGTGAAAGCTCTTGCTTTGTTCCTAGTTGTTCTTTATATTATGTTGATAGAAAATGGAAATGTAAATGCTCATTAAGGCATCAAGTTTCTATTGAAGCCTTCAAAAATGCACATCTGAGTGAAGATCTCTTTTTTTCCTGTAGCCCATTGCAGCTGTGGAGAGGAAAAAAAATTAGAACACCTAAAATCCAAAATATAATCAATATTATTTTTAAATCCAATAAGTACTTTTGTAGAAGACTATATGTATAAGATTATGTTTTGTGTTGTTATGGTGCATTGTATTAGTTATTGTTACCTGAAATAAACGTTTGTGAAGCTGTCTGCTCTACAGGACATGACTGAAAATGAGAAAGCAGAGAAATCTAAAATTTATAAAGAAGAACCTTATTTCGTCTACTAATCTCTCTCTTTTTTTTCTCTCTCTCTAAATTACATAGCATTGTTCTTTTTTTTTTTTTTTAATCCTGTCATATTTCATATTCTAAATTAGCAAATGTCCTGATTTCCAAACTATGACATTTACACTTTTCCTCTTCCCTGTTCTTTGGCAAATAGCCTTTCTCCATTATCTTTCAGGGAGGTGAAAGAACCGAACAAAAAGAAGCTGCAGTTATACTTTCTTACATCAGAACAGGTGCCTGGTGATTACTGGAAACAGCCTGGTTAGAAGGAAGCAGCCAAGACGGGAACTGGGGCCAGGAAGGATGAATTAACCAGGCACTGCGTCCAACCCTGGCTCGGTCGCGATTTGCAGCACTTTGGCATTGCTGCTAGGCAGCGAGTTTCTGCTGTCAGCAGATCTCTTGAGATTGAAATACAGTCCTGTGATTACCATCATTACATCTATTATCCTAAATCTAACCAGCTCAACACAGGAATAGAAAAAAAATGATGCTAATTGCTCCCTAGTTATGACTGTTGTGGGGGTAACAAATTCTTTCATATAAGGAGCCATATCAGGAAATCTAAGGAAAGTTTAAGGGAAAATAAATAAAACTGATGACTTCCATAGAAAAAAAAAGTCTCATTAAGCTTTTTAAAGAGTAAAAATAGCAAGACTAGAGAGTATCTCCTTTGTGTCTCTGTGCCAGCTACATTAGTTTACTTTACCAGTGCAACTGAATAGCCTCTAACACAAAATGTCTGACAGACATTTTATTTTGAGATCAGACTGTAGGTCACAGACCTCAGAATAATTTTCCCAATATAACATGAGTGATGAGTTTGGGTTTGAAGTACTAGCACATAATTCAAATATTGGTAAGCCCATCTACAGCTGTTCCAGGAAGAAGCAAATGATTCCCTTCTCCATTTTCAGTATTTTATGTTAGCAGAGGAAGCATCTATAGTTTAGAGGTAAGGACATTGCAAAATCTGCTTTGGAGTGTGAATTTAAAGACGAGAATTATTTCATGTTATCTGCTCTAGGCAAACTTATTCCTTAAAATGTGTCTTGGGTAGGAAATGCAGTTTTTGCTGAAAGGCAAGCAATGTAACAGGAATTTGTATTTACCACTGGATAGCAGAGCAAATGAGTTGACTTTGTCAATTCACTCTCTGGCTTGTTTTGTGATAGGCTGTTCACAGCTCCATATACTAAAACCTGTCTGCACATGAAGATCTTCATCTCTCCTAGCAATGCAAGAGATGGCTTATATTGGGAAAGTTTATGTGAGAGAGGGGGTAAGTTATTCGAATAGCAACCACTGATGCAATGATATAACTGCACTTACCCTGGAATTGTAGTACTATATTAGTAGCCTCTTTCATGTTGCAATCAACACAGGCTAATGCAAAACCAGTGCATAGATTGGATCTAATATATATGCTAATGCAGGCTAGAAAACTGCCCCTCCTCTGCTTAAAATGATGGAATAATATGCACAGAGATCATCTCTCCAAGCGAAACCCTAGCATTTGGCTTTTGAGTGGCCCCATGATTACTAGAACAAAGATGGATTTACGTTAATTTGCACCTTGTCTCTTTCCTAGAATTGACTACTTGTATTTTTCCTACATGCCTTTTTTTTTTTTTTTGTGGTAGATTGAAATAAAGAGTAATTTCCTAAAAATTGATCCACATTATATGACAGTAAATGAACAAACAACAACTAACGAGCAAGTCATTCCTCCCAAAAAGCAAACAAATACAAAATAATTTTTTCCATTATTATTTGAAGGATGACCAGTTCCTCTCATGTTATTTGAAATGCAAACAGTCTTACTTCACATGATCCAAGTGCCAACAAGTTAATGACAGACATAGTGCTAATTTCAGTCCTAGTGTTTTGTTAATCTAATGCAGTGTCCTTAAATAGAGAATTATGACCTTTATGGGCATCATGACAAAACACAAGGAGTTGCAAAATGTTAGAAGTAGTAGTATTTTTCTATTTGCCTGAAGCATGCTTGTACAAAGAATATTCTGTCATCACTAGCCATAAATATTTACATTAAGTTATATGAAGGGCACTGCTAAGTGCCTTGAATCACTGTCCAAGGTGTAGTTCCCAAAAGGCACAGGAAAGGGTATTTACACCTGCACAGAGCTACAGTGGAGTGTGCTTACTTTTCTGACTTGGGAAAGGCAGAACTCCTGCAGCTGAGAGATGAGCCAGGAAGGGAGTGCACTTCTGAGAAGTCTGAGATACACCAAAGTGTGTCCAACGTTGCCTCAAAAAAAGCCAGGCACACACAGGAGCAAAAGGTCAATAGCAGTCATGGTTGCTGAGCACCTTGAGCAATCAGGCCAGCAGGCATTAAGCCTCTCTTAATCTTTGTACAGGTGCATCCAGGGGGACAAAATCCATTAACAGTTCAAAGCTCTCAGAGGAACAGATGTACTTTGCAACTCTTTTAGTTCTGCGCTGCCTCTCACCTCACATTTCCAACATCTTTTCTACCTAAAACAGCAAAAACCTGCCCTGCCAGCTGTTCTCTCTAGTTTAATTAAAAGCTTTATTTCAGCTTTCGCACGTTGTGTGTGCTTACTGGTGGTGGTTTCATCAAAGAGGAATACTCCCTTTCACCCCACCACCAGTCACTCCAGGTAAACAGAACAGCTATGCTCAGTGCACGAGCAAGGTCAGCTGGGATGGCTTTCTAGCTTCGGTTGCCTGCATATTTCTATTTCGTCATCTCCTTATTTAACTTCTTCCTTATGCTTTTCCCACAGAGGGGGAAATATTTTGCTCTGAATGTTTTTTAAAATATGCAGTGTTTTCTCTACCACTAAAGGTTCATTTCCTTTGTTACTGCCCAACAAAAAGATCACATTAGCAAGAAAAAAAATGATGCAGTGGTTAATTAGGACTCCTCCTCCAAATTCTTCCAAATGCCTTACACTTGCTATGGGCTTTGGTGTCCCTTTACTGCTGTTTCATGCTTACCACAATGCTATATTCCACAGGAACCCCTTACTCTTCCACACATCTGCAGATTTAAAAAATAAATACATCAGTAGCAAAAGTTTTTTAAAAAAAAAAGTCATTATCATCCTAAATTCTGTGCAATCCTACTGGAATCTAACTAGCAGAGAGACAATGCTAAATGTTCGCAGCAATAATTTCACAAATTCTACTAACAGGTCCATATTTATGCCCATTCCCTTCAAACTATAAGATTTCCTGAAGCAAAATCGTAAATAAGCAATTCCTAAAGTAAAAGCCTAAACCGTGAGGATTAGGTTGCTGCATGGATTTGTTATTCTCTCTCCTAAAAGCATTCAATGTCCATTGATAGCTTTGAATGATAGGTTCAATGTGAAGCAATAAAAACGTTTATCTTAAATCTGTCTAGTTTTTATTTATTTTTTCTAGATGCAGATTTGGTACCAGTCCCACAGACTAGGTTGATTAGCATTTAGCCTCCAATTTTGCTTGCAATAAGGAAAAAGCTTTTGGTCCTTCTGAGACATAAGACATTTAATGACAAATCCATGTACATTAAAAATAGTATTTTTCATTAAAATTAAAATTTTCATTAAAAATGAAATCAATATGCCTGCTATGCAAGTCATTCTGTTTTGTCTTCCATTCCTAACTGCCATACACAAAGTGAAAAATAGAGAGAACTTCTCAGCATTCAAAGATTTTTAAAAAGAAATTGTCAAGACCACAAGACTGTTCAGTCACTATGATGTAAAGCTGTTTTTTGTTGTTAAGACCCATACATTGATGGGTTTTGAGAAATAGAGTGATGATAAAAAGAGCTGTGTGGGGGGCATTCTATGTTGTAACCCATAAGGATTTTTAATATGAAGACTGCTTCTGTTTTTAGCTGGAAAAAATCTTCTTTTCCAAGGTTTTTCTCCCAGATAACTAGAGAGTCAAAGTCAAGTTCCTACTGCTTAGGATTCCCAGGTACGTCTGAGCATGTAAGTTTTAGGCCGTATTAGGACTCCTCAACCTTCCTATATACTGGTGTACTCCAGGCTGACTCTCGGAGAGCCTCTGCTTTTGAACTAGGCTGCAAGGTTTCCTTAAGCAGCTTTCCTGCAGTGCAAGGTTTGCCACAGGTCATGGCCCGTCCTGTTGTGTTTCTTCACTTCCTTTCTATCAGTGGCATATGGCTGATGTGCAGTGATTCCAGCCAAAGTACTTGATTTATGTCCAGAAAAGGCACAAGGGATTTCTCAGAAGCCAGATTGTGGGCTTCATCTAAAGGAGACACTTTATCACTGTAAGCTTAAAGACTGCTCCTAAAATTAGCTAAGTTAAATAGGCATGGATGGAGGAGGTAGAGGTTCAAGTTTCCAAAAGATTTTAAGTGGGAACCTCAGACTGCAGATGTCCTCTTTTATCATTAAGCAACTGTAGAATGAAGATGTTTGTGTCGCTTGGCTGGGAGTCGAAAACACTTCCAGAAGTTCAGATTCTAAATCAAGGCTTTTTCCCCTGCTCTTTCAAAACTGACACATAAACGTTTTCAGAAGAAAGCTGATACTTTCCAATTATTCATAAAGCTAAAGAAAATGTGGACATAAGAGATAATCACATAAGGAGACTGTTTCAAAGATCATCAGTTTCAATTAACAATCTTAAAATTAAATGGGTGTCGTTATATTTCAAAATTGAAACAAATGGGGCATTTTCTACCTCTTCATACTTCCTAATTAGGACAGGAAGCAGGTTACTTTTGGAAGATAAATAAAGGATTTTGTTTCTACCAGAAAACATTACAATAATCAAGACAAAATAAAAGTATTCTTTGGTAAAGGATTGAGGCTACAAAGCCACTAAGGACATGTGTAGACATATATTGCAGAATCAACTTAAACAATTAGTAGCGATTTTTTTTTTAGATTTTTTTTTTCTTTTCTCATTTTTATTCCATCTGTGTTGACTTCACTAGCAAATTTGCCTGAATAGAAAGCAAATAAGGACTGATGAATCTCAATCAAAAACTGAGATAATGGGATAATGAGTTGCACCTTATCTGGCTCCTCATTATAGCAACTGCTATGGTTGAAATCCCTGAGTTCAGCATATCAGCTATCTTATCCATTTAGACTGACTGGTCTATATCCCAATCCAGGACTTTTCTTGTCTTTTTGATGTGCTGAATTATCCAGTCTTGCCTACACTGAATATCAGTTATGTCAAGAGAAATCCTGCTGGCCTCCTGGACTGTGCATATACATATAGGACAATAAGGTGGTTTCGCTGTAGAGCTACTTGCAGAGCAGTGGCAGCATAACAACAGATCCTAACATAACTCAAGAATTAAAAAATGATGACTGTAGATGCATGCAGAAAGCAGACATGTTTCTTAGGTAACAGAATGAAGAGTATTAGCTCAATTTATAAGCTGTGTAAGCTTATTTATAAGCTTTCTATGTGAGATTTCACCTATCCTCAGTAAATTAGGTCAACACTGTATAGATATACTTCAGACAAATTTTGTATCACAGTTTATCTTTTCTCTCAGCATGTTCCTCTTCATCAGCCCTTGTTTGTGCTGAAAATGTTAGTCCCTGCTTTGCCATCTGAGCTGTGATATTCTGTTTAAATTCTACACCCCAGACAACATCTTTCTTCCGTTTCAATATTTGTAGGTGAGCACATCATTATTTACCTTCTTACTTACCTACCTGATATCCATAGCAGCAACTGAAAATTACTTTTTTTTTTTTTTGAAAAGGAGCTTTTAGCTAGTGTTTGAAAGCAGTTTTTTTCTGCATACTGCTCTAGTTAGATAATTAGTGCCATGAGAAGTGAAACTGCAACAATCTTTTACCTCTCGCTGGCTTCTTCTCCCCAAGATTATCCCAGTATCATTTGTATGTTGCCCGTAAATGGAGCGGGGAAGACGTACCAAATTCCATCCTCCATCCCAGCTTGACTCTGTGGGTGCAATCAGATGATCCCTGCATAGCTTCTTGCTACCAGCCTCTTGCTACCTCTTGCAGCCTACGTGCTCCCAAATTCCTATTCATTCTAGGGCAAAGGAGGAGGAAACAGAGAAGCCATTCCTGGAGAGAAAAAACAATGGAAACAGTTCTCTCTTGAACTGGCAGAAGCCAGGCAAGGACTGAGAAAGTATAGCAAAAAACGTAATTGTATTTAGTGCTATTGTTAGTAACCTCAAAAAACAGTTGCAAACATTTCTTTCAATGAAGTGTTTAAAAGAGAGACCCATGCATAATATGGCACTATGTGTATGTTGCTCTGTGTCCTGCATGATCAATCCAAGTTCAATCCAAGTTAAACCATACTGAGAAATCATGCTTATGGCATTTTATGACATGTGTCTTAAAGTTTTTGAGCATACAGAAACAACTCTGTACATTGAAATAAAACTTTTATTCTCCTGTTGCAATAAAATTTGTTGTTCTCTTCATGTAATCAATTTAAAGGCTTGTTTGAATACAAGATATGCTGCTGCTCTGCACCAGAAGATTTCTTAATCTAAAATATTCCCCCCTTGCTACTCTCTCCTGCCTGAAGAAAGCAGTGAGTATATCAGCCCTCTTTCTTCTACCTTTCTCTCAGTCTTGTCAAATATTTTGCATAAAGCTGGCAGATAAATGTTCTGTCTCTTTTCTATCTTCCCTTTCCTCTATTTGCTCTGCAAATACTGCATCTGAATTACACCAAGAGCCCTAGGATGGTTGAGGAATAGTACCCCAGTGTGCAGCTGATCTCTATGCTGAGCCCGCACACAGTGTGCACTTCAAAAGCAAACTAGCTTTGGGACTGGAAAAGGGTTAGTCCTGTCAAAAATGATCCTGCTCTGAAGCTAATTCATCCTACAGAGGGTCAGGGCTTATTATTTCATGATTACACTGCTACTGCAATACTAATACCTCTGTGGGAATACCTAGAAGTCCCTGTTAGGGGATTTCTAGTGTAATCTGCATTGTATAGAGGTGTACTTAGTGATCATAATTATGATTATGTCAAATATTGATGCATATAGTTTAGCATATATATGCTAGTATATATATGTATATACTGTATATACACATACACACATATATACATGTAAATTTATATACATTCACACATTCATGCACCTATATGCATGCACGTTTTCTCTCTCACATTGTAGTAACACAAGCAAATGATCTGTATGATCCATGAAACAGTTCCACTATGCGCAGCATGGACAGAGGGATTTGCCTGGTCTAGGAAAGAAAAGGAGCAGTGATCATCTTGCTCATTCAAGGAGAACAATCCTGCTGCACTTAATATATTGGACAGACATTTTGTTCTATTATTCCTTCTATCGTGTAGCAAAGGACCTGTTTGATTTCTACTGTTAATCACCATAGTTCATTTAAATAATGATATAGAAGGGAGGAAAAAACTTTCCAGAGATGGAATGTAAAAGTATTTAGAGGATTGAATCAAGGAGGGATTGTTAGTGAACAGGATCTCCTACAAGCAATAGCAAATTCAGTTCAAATAATATCTCCCATAATTGTGAAATGGGAGCACTTTATAGAGACAAAGCATTTCTACAACCCACAAAATGAGTTTTTAAAACTGAATCTAAAAAGTTAAGTGTTTTCGTCTGGGAAAGTTGTTCGGTGAACTTTGAGAAATTTCACTGACCTCTGTTTACCTAAGGGAAAGCTTAACAGGAACGAGCACCAACTATGCATGTAGGCATCACCATACATTAGGAAATAAAAGCTCTCTTTTGTCCTTTTATTTGTGCTTCTGAATTAGATATTTATGGAAAAAAAATCCTAGTAGAACTGATGCATGATTTGTGTTTTGTTTCCTGAGAGATACTGTAAGTCAACTCATCCTCCTATGAGGATGGTCCAGCTATCAGATTTGTGAGTAAGCCAGCAAATATGCTTACCTGTATATTTGCTTGCACATGATGACAGATATTTTTATAGTAGCACAGCATTTTGAATAATGAACACAAAATAAATCCTCTTTCAGGAGTATTCAAGGGAAATAAACTCTGAAAGAAAGGTATTTCCAAGAAAGACAGAAAAAAGCTTCATGGTTAGAGTAGGGGATGGTAATACATACTTATAAGTAGAGGCAAGGGAAAGAGAAGAGTGTTCTGCTGCGTTTCTATTCTCTGAATATGGTGCAAGCGAATGAGTCCAGATGGCAGGATAGGCATCTGGGATGGCAAGGTATGTCCATTTTGCCCCAAAGCAGCTCCTACTACTTCCTCAAATCCCATAATACTTCCCCAAATTCCCTAGAAATGTCACCTTGTCCACTTGTTGACTGCTTGTTTGTTCCTAGCACGATGCTACTCTCAAGTGCCAGATGCACTTTCAGACAACTACAGGCCAGTGAGCCTCACCTCTGTTCCTGGAAAGGTGATGGAGCAGCTCATCCTGGCTGCTGTCTCCAGGCACATGGAGGAGAAGAAAGTGCTCAGGAGTAGCCAGCATGGATTCACCAAGGGGAAATTATGCTTGACTAACCTGATAGCCTTCTATGATGGTGTGACTAGCTGGATAGATGAGGGCAGAGCAGTACAGCTCTGGGCAAGCTCCAGAAGTGTGGATGAGTGGACAGTGAGATGGATTAGGAATTGGATGGATGGCAGAGCTCAGGGCATTGTGATCAGTGGTGCAGAGTTCAGCTGGAGGCCTGTGGTTAGTGGTGTCCCCCAGGGGTCAGTCCTCAGTCCGGTCTTGTTCAACTTGGTCATTAACGACCTGGATGAAGGGATGGAGTGCTCCCTCAGCAAGTTTGCTGACGATACGAAACTGGGAGGAATAGCTGACAGCCCTGAGGACTGCGCTGCCATCCAGAGGGACCTGGACAGACTGGACAGCTGGGCGGCGAGTAACCTCATGAAGTTCAACAAGGGCAAGTGTAGGGTCCTGCACCTGGGGAGGAATAACCCTAGACACGCCTACAGGCTGGGGACTAACCTCCTGGAGAGCAGCCCTGCAGAAAGGGACCTGGGTGTCATGGTTGGATGACAAGTCGACCATGAGGCAGCAGTGTGCCCTTGTGGCCAAGAAGGCCAATGGGATCCTGGGGTGCATTAAGAAGAGCATCTCCAGCAGGTTGAGGGAGGTGATTCCGCCCCTCTACTCAGCCCTGGTGAGGCCGCACCTCGAGTACTGTGTGCAGTTCTGGGCTCCCCAGTGCAGGAGGGACGTGGAGGTGCTAGAGAGAGTCCAGCACAGGGCGACGAAGGCTGGAGAGAGGAAAGGCTGACAGGAGATCTGATCAACGTGTATAAGTAAATCAAGGGAGGGAGTGAGGAGGATGGGGCCTGTATCTTCTCAGTGGTGGCCAGCGATAGAACTAGGGGAAATGGCTGCAAATTGAGGCACCAAAAGTTCCACAGGAACTTGAGAAAGAATTTCTCAACAGTGAGAGTGACAGAGCACTGGAACAGGCTGCCCAGAGAGGTTGTAGAGTCTCCTTCTCTGGAGATCTTCAAAACCTGCCTGGACAGCACCCTGTGCCACATGCTGTAGGAGACCCTGCGTGTGCAGGGGGGTTGGGCTAGACGACAACTAGAGGTCTCCTCCAACCTTAAGCATTTTATGGTTCTATGATTCTATGTCCACTCATACAGTCTTTTCCTCTTCCACAAACCCTGCAAACCTTCTCACTACAGTGCCACAACCCCTACTCTAGCCCACCCAGGGCATGTTTTCTAATGTTTTTAATGGAGAACGCATGTTTAATGTTCTTTTATACTTTTGATAATTTTCATTCAGAAGGAATACTATCCTACATTTTCATACTTTCCTAGAGTGCAGGGCATTTGTAGATTGGATGAAGACGAAGGAGAAATAGTGAATACTGTGGCATGAAGTAGAGTCAATATACATAACATGAGCCATACATTTATTTTTCCTGATGCATAAGAATTATCATCTTGCACCTAGTAGAAGATGAGGGCTTGTATACTTACGTTACTAATATATGTTAAAACGATCTATGTTCTTTGTAATTCTTATGCATCACTGAAAGCATATTAAATATTTTCTAAAAATACTTTTCTAAATAAAAGCAAACATTTCTTAAAAGATGTTTGCTTTTCTAACAAGTATGATGGAACATCTTGGATGAAAATAACCAAAAATACCTATATATATATATTTTCTATTTTATCTTAAACCTTTGTGCCCCATTCCCTTTCTCTCTTTCTTTCTCTTTCTCTCAAGAATGGAACGAGTTTTGAAAAGTTTGAATTAATTATCATCTCATCACTGATTAAAAAACCAAAATAATTCTAATTACACTGAAGTCTATACCTCTTATCTTGAACTACAACACAAATTTTACTGAAAAAAATCCTTTCCAGTTTAGAATCTGTGTAGAACCAGTAGTTTACATATTTTTACAAGAAAGAATAAAGTTCCCCCTGTTAATAACTTCCATTACTTTCTGAATTTTTATTTTGTTCGAGTCCTTTCTACAGTAAACATTCTTAATCTCTTTAATACGTTTGTAACTTTTTAATGCTTATAATAATTCTTCTTACTTGTCTCTTAGCAATCTCAAATTCCATAATGCTATATTTAGTTTGGATAACCAAAGCCAAATACAGTTTTAAATGAATTTTTGAACCATGAAGTACAAAGGCATTACAGTTTCAGGATTGTTTTTATACCTCTATTTATGCATCCTGCAAACTGCTGTGCTTTTTTAACACCACAGCCACAACTGAGCAGAAGTTTTTTTTGAACAAAATGTCACTTACATTTAGCTGAGGAGTTAATTTCTTAGACTCCACCATATGTCCTACAACATTTATCACTATTGAGCTACCTACCTCCATACTCTACATGAGACCAGCTAAGGAGTTTATTGACATTGCTAGCCTTGAGAATTTGGTTTCATACAGGACTTCAGCTGCTGCTACTATGAGTAGCGCTGCAATTCATATGTGTGAGAGGACCTTGTGCTACCCTTCAGCCCTCCTGAAAATCAACCATATTCTTTTACTGTTTTCTGTTTCTGGCCGTTTCTAATCCCTGGCAGCACTTTATATTTCACATTCTGACAACTTTTCTTAATGGATTCTTGTAATGTGCTTTTTCAGAAGATTATAAATAATGTCTCTGGTATCTCAGATTCAAGCTACTCAGAACATGCAGAGCCCAGGAAATAAAAAGAGAAACAGAAGATGAAAGTAATTTTGAATTATTCCAGCAAATCCCAAACTGACTAAACTTCTGCAATAACTTACTTACTTACATAATACACTGCCAGCAGCAGGAAAGACACAGGTTCTGAGACATGATATAGAGCCTGAAGATTTTACTTTGACTTTGGCACTAATGATTCAAATTGTTGAATAATTTGAAAACTGCTTGAAAAACGTCTTGCCCCAATGTTTGTGTTAGGTCACTATTTCTAAGACTACAGACCTGGAATTCTGTCTTGTAGGTGTGTTGGGAACTTTATGAAACAGGTTGGAAAACTGAAAAAGGGAGGTTATGTACAGTCCTCACAGGTGACCAAAACCCGTAGAAATGAGAAGGTTCTTTAGAATTGCAATGGGAATTGTGATTTTTGCTAAGGACAGGATATACACAACTGGTGTGTGAAAGATCAGACTCAAATATTCCTATTTTAATATAATATATTATATTATTAATATAATTATCATGGAGCCTGAAGATTCCAGTCAGAACGTAAGTCCAGGTCTCATTGTGAGCCTGCACAAATACTGAGGAACATTTTTCAGTCTCCTGTGTGTTCGAGTCAAAACTTTTTAAACCCATTGGGGAAGGTGTGGGGAACCCATTGGAAGGTGTTGGCAAGAGGTGAATGAGAGCTCGGCCCTATGGAAGAGGCATCTAGACACACTTGGAGTCAGCAAGCCGTGAAAGGGCACTAGAAATCAGAGTGGAGAGTCGATCGGATGAGGAAATTACTCTTTTCTACCTTCGTCTTGCCTTCTTATGTTTATGAAACCAGAGGATTTTTTTGTTTGTTTGTTTGCTTTTGTAAGAAAAGTAAGCAATTGAACATATCTGGGAGGAAGCAAAGTGTAATTGACTGTGGGATACTATCACAGTGTCCGCTGAAAACTGTAATTCAGGGACATAGGAGGAGCCTAGTTGTCCATCAAGACAGCAGCCACTTATTATGCTTCCAAAGATTCCACTTATTATTTTTCCAAAATCCATTGAATTCCCAGAGCCACCACCACCCCTGGAGTCCAATGATCACTACGATCAGCGTGCACAAAGATGAGCAAACATTGGCTGCTGGGGATCCCTAAGAGGAGAAGTGAAAAGCATTGCCAGCACTCTCATGATGTTTTTCAGTAGCCTTCTTAATTTAAAGGATATAGGGAATTTGGCTAAACTACTGAAAGGGTTTTGGTTTTCAGTTTTCCATTAAAATGTCTAGAATTCTGAGAGCAAGATGAAACCTTGTTATATATACAAACTCAGATTTTCATGAAAATAAAGTTAAATTTAATATTTTGGTGAGCATCCATAAAATAAGTTTTTTCTGGTTGTGCATTTGCCTTTCTTCTACTTACCCCTGATGGCAATTTAAAACATCTTTTAAGTTTGAAAATGGTACTATCTCCATTCCATTTTCCCTTTTAAAAATGCTAATTCTGTAATGAGATCATTCAATGGTCCAGTTCTTCTCCTTGAACCTTTCCCTAGTTACTCTAATATCAATAAATAAAAACTTCTAAATGGGAAAAGTACAGAATAAATCACAAAAAAAAAAAAAGGCAGCAAAAAAATGATATCTCAAGTGGAGAAACTATAGTAGCTGCATATTATACAGGCATTTGTACTCAAAGTGGTTCTAAAATTTGCAAGTTTGTGTGATGAATGAATGAAGTTGTTCCAACCTAAGACTTCTCAGGTAGGTTCTCTATCCCCTGTAGAGCCCCATGCTGCTTCTGCAGACTCCCTCTCATTCAGCATTAGAGTTGCAATGAGTATTCAGCTGGGCGCTGTGAACAGGTTTCAAGAAAATGCAGCAATACCTTTGACTGCAGTGTGGATGTAACCAATGGTGAGGAGAAAGCACCACGACTATTATTGACATCCATAAATTAGG
The DNA here is from genome assembly GCA_003342815.1 of Eudromia elegans. Taxonomy (NCBI): domain Eukaryota; kingdom Metazoa; phylum Chordata; class Aves; order Tinamiformes; family Tinamidae; genus Eudromia; species Eudromia elegans. Next base: position 622,698 of record PTEX01000307.1, on the reverse strand, counting down.
GATACACAGGCAAACTCCTCTCACCTGCAAATTTCCATTATAGGGATGAGAGCTTTTCTAAAACATAATATTCTTGGAAGATTATAAAAAGCCCAGTGGTTTCCATGGTGATGAGAAGAATAATATTGGAATGAATATGTGGAGGTTTCTTGAAATAATTAGCAAAAAATGATCAGTAAGGCCAATGAAACGGTGAGTAAACACAGAGCTGAGGAAGTGTATAGCAGAATCTATAAAAAGGTGCAAAGTATATAGTACTCTGAGGTCTGGAAGCATTGTCTGTGTTGTGATGTTTGGAAAAATATTACTTTTTTGTATGGAAAAAATGCTTACCTTAAAATAAAGAGTATTAGAAAGGTCATTTTCAGTACTAGATGTAGAAGCTTATTTTTTAACCTGCAAATATATTTATTCAGAACTATTATATTCTTAAAAAGGAAAAATCTGAATTTTATATGAGAATTGTTTATGCTGTTAATGGTCAATTTTAACAGCCTTCCAGAAACTGTCAGAGTCATCTTTGATGGTGATCATGCATGCTAAGCTCAAATTTACATATATCCCAGAACTCCAGAAATCAGAGTAATAGATCAAAATTTAAAATCAACTCTGAATTCTTAAATCTACTAAAATATACTGTTATGCACACAGAAACCTCCAGACTAAATGCCTTTAATCAGGCATGTTGATAGAACATTTCCATAACAAAATTATTGTTATTGTTATTATCATCATCATCATCATTATTATAAGATGCAGTGAATGTTAGAAACAATGCGTATGTGGATTTTTCAGCTACACAGCTGCAGGGTGGTAAATCACCAGCTAATCAGCAATATTAAGGACATGTTCAACCGCTAGATTTGAGGCATAACAAAAAAAAGGATCAATGAGTGTGCGATCTGCCAAAGAAATCAGGCAAATCAAACCAGATAAAAAACTATCATCTGGTGCAAGAAAAAAAGGCTCCTAAAAAGGATAAAACATCACTGCCAGTATGGGTAAGAATGCAACTGAGGAAAAGGTAAAAACAAACAAAAAAAAAAAAGCAGGTTGGGTAGATTGTATATACCAGTTGGACAAAAACTCCATAGATTAATGTGGTTTTAAACCACATAAGAAAGCATACTTATAAACTTGCATCTCCTCTTCAAGTCACCGACATTGTGGGAAAAATACCACGGACATTTGGGATCACATCAGTATTTTGCCTTTAAGTGAAGATGGATCTAACTGCACCATCTTCAAATACTGGCAACTTGTTTCCTTGCCACTTTTTTTTCCTCTCCTGTGAGCAATCTGTCCAGCTTAGTCTCAGACTCTGTAGGCTGCTAATGCATTTAATGAACTGGCCTTGTTTCCCCCTTTCCTATTTATCTCTCCTCCAGTTTGGATCTCATGATATTCCGGAGGGAGAGCATTTAAAACTAAATCTATTAAATGACCTCACACAGGAAATAATCCATTTTATTCAATTTTCTTTGCCATGGATTTAGCTCACGGACTTGATGTACAGAATCCTCATTTTGGTGCACTAAACAAGACCAAAGGTTACCGTGACTATTCCAAATTCCTTTGAAAAGCTAATCTGAATCATTATGTTTTAAACAGCTTGTCTCCTAGGAGGCTTTTCTTTAATGAACCATTATTTTACATAGCTCAAGATCCATTCAGATAAAATAAAACCAAGCATTTTGGAGTTTTACACATGTTGTATTTAAAGAGATATTGTCAGGCCAAACTTTTCCAAAACTATGTCAGCAAAACAGGCTGACCTAAGATGTGTATATATATATATATATGCTTACATAAATGTACTTGCATGTACACGCATATATTAGGCTTGGGGAATCAATTAAGAACTCTTTTAAAAATATTTTAAATCCATATATCAATGTTTGTTCTCAATATGCAAAAATTTAATAGGTGAACTAATTTGATATTCTTTATGTATAAGTGCACATTGAGTTCATTGTGCTGTTCAAGCAGAATGTGAGAAACCATAGGATCTGGTGCTGCGGAAGTGAATAAAATTTAGCATTAATGTCTGTAAGTTGTTTTTCTTTCAGCAGACAATGCTGGAGTGTGTAGCAGTATTAAAAACACCTCAGTCTTTTCTTAAAATTTCTCTGGGTAGGGCTCCAAACATGGTAGCTTCAGGTATTAAAACATCAGCATATTGTTATGAAAATATTCATGACTAGTGCTTGAAAAGACATGAATCCATTTTCAAAATGACAGACTGATTACATTATTTGATGTTTTCTAAGAAAACACATGGGTAGGTTTTCATGTTTATTTATGGCTATTTCCTATTAGCCTTTTCATACATTATGCAGGAGCAGAAATGAAACAAGACCCAGTGAAAATTTGGCTATGGAGCTGTGCTCGGTTTCACTAACCTAACTCTGCTACGGGTGCCCTGTGTTTGCAAAAGGTGTTACCAATGCCGGCTGAGGAGCAAAGGATGCACCAGAGGTATGTCCTAAGACTTTATGCACAGCTGTGTGAGTATCTGTGGCAATAACTAGAAAGCTGTGTCTGAAATATCCCTGTTGTTCCACAAGGAACAAAATGCACCAGCTTGGGCTCTAAAGAACTGGATCATCTGCAAATATTGCATCTAATCTGAGGTATACAGCTCACTACCAGTTATAAGTAGTATTATACTTCTCAGATTAGCAGCAGCAGATGTGATGGACTAAGGCTTTCATCCCCTTTAAAAATGTGGAATGCCATAGTGGAAAAGCATTTTTTTTTAATGCATTTAAATGGTACTCTTTCTCTCCTGTTTTTCTTCCTTTAACATCTCGAGAGTAAAATAAATAAAACAAATATGACCATACACACCAAACAAAGTCAGAACAGTTAACCCTAATTCATGTACAATGTTTTATAATCCAGTAAGTCTTCTCCACTACAAGTAGACCACAAGAAAGACAATTTTGTCATTTTGCCATTTAATTTCACCAGTCTTCTCTACATTTTTCTCTTAAATGAGGATGCTCTGTGAGGCATTTGTATTGCAGGAGTTAATATGACATCTGATTAATCCAGTCACTATTATAATTACAAAATCCTTGTTCTAAGAAGATAATCACATTTCACTTACTTTTGATTCAATTATATTACTGTATTTCACCTTCATTTTAATTTTTGTTTTTTAAAGGGACAAATTGTAATAGGATTTGTTGGTTTCTTTGCGTGTTTGAATGTTTTTAAGAATTATATTTGTTCTCAATAATTGGGTAGCAGAAGCATGTAACTATTATTAGATAATTTTACTGGTACTGTATTTCTTTTTTTTTTCCCTGGAATTTGTTACTTCCAGACTTTGGCCAAAATCCATACAAGTAAATGAAGAGTCCAAAAACACAAACAAACAAAGAAAATCCCCAAACCCCCACAACATTACAATGAGTCACTTTCTGATTTCTAAAAACTGATGCTGGGCTGCCCAAGAAAAATGTCTGGGAATATGTTAACTGATTTGCCTAAGCAAGATAATAAAGTTTCAGAGAATGATCTAATGTCTCATCCTCAATTAATGCATATGCATGGTTACCTGCCTAGCACCAATAGTCCAGAATAATTATGTTAATGTTCAAAAGGCACATGTCCACTCAAAAAATTTAGGGAGTATAAGTATCCCCCAATGTAAAATATCTTACAATGCCACTAGCACTTAAATCTCACTTGCAGGCGTTTCTGACTGTGCCAAAGCTTTAAAAGCCAGAGACCTCATGAGACCTGAATTCTTCTGGGCAGGATTAACGATCTCAGGATTTATTTAAAGTGGCACGATAGTAAAGTGATTGATGAAAGCAAGGTTGTAAGCATTATATGCAAGTTAGATTTCTTTTTCTTAAGGTCTTCCCCTTTTCCCTCCTGCCCACACAATTATCCTCGTTAAAATGCTTCCTTGGAGTGTTCTTGAAAATACCAAATTGACAACTTGAGGATGTTTTCGTCTCCGCGTGTTCACAGAACAAGGAACAGCATCGAAACAAAACTACTGATGTCAGTGCCCTGCTCCAGAAAGGAAGCGTCAGTCTGGCTCTGAAGCTTTAGAGATCAAGGAGGGGTGAGATTACTCTCCACTTGGCACTTCCTCCTGGGCTACCCAAACGGATGCCAATTAGTGTCAGCTATGCTGACAGCCTTTCATTAAGTCCATCAGGGAACCACTGTGAGCTTTAATGCCTGTAAAAGTGTGAGACTAGGTGCTTTATGCATGGTGGGAAACCCAGAAGGTTCCTTTTAAAATATCTCGTCTATGCTTCACCGTGCTCAATAATAATTTTACTTAGGGTCATAAATGCCAGTGTACATTGCTTGTTTTATTCTTGCCAGCTGAAATAAAGCAGCCTCAACTTATTTATACCTCTGGCCCTTATGATTTCTCTTCTCTTTTCTGTTCTCAGTAGCAGACTCTCACTAGGTACGCAGTGAGCTCAAGCTCTTGAGGGAGTCAGTGATGCTCAAAGGGTAAGTTCAGATCACACAGGCAAGCAAGCAAGAAGAAAACTTGGAAAATATAAGGAGGAGCTTCCCATCCTCAAGTGATTTTCCATATATCTCTGAGAAGAACCTGGGATCCTTTGACTCCATAGATCTCCCAGAATTTCATGATATCAGTAGAGGGTGTCAGGACCAGTCAAATGGAGCTCCTTCTATTTCTAGTTGGGTGTACATTGGACTTACAGCTGAGAATGTCCTCAGAGTTCTGGTTGTTGACACTTCCCACACCACATTTTGCAGCACGAGCCCCTCCTGGACTGTACAAACTCGACTGATTTTGGTGAAAGTGGCAAAGCTACTCCTGGACTGCACCTGAAGTCCTGCCTAGCTAGAACTCATCCAGAGCAATATTGCCCCCTCCCTAGATGTGTGCCATGTCCTTAGTATCTGCTAGGCTACTTTACCCAATCTCTTCTCTTACATTGCGCTATTTATTAATGCAGACCTACACTATTTTCTGTTCTGGGATTCTATTGGCTTAATTCTCTATTCTCTATTCTATCTCACTGGCTGTCCTGTAATCAAATTAAACAGGCTTGGCCACGGTAGTCCCTCATATACAAAGAATTACATTTTAAAAATTGTTGTTATTTCTCTTCCTCAACCACTTCTTTCTGTGCACTATAACTTAAAGCAGGATAACAGAACTGAAAATTCATTCAAGACAGCAAAGCAGCAGTAATTGATATAATCTAGGCAACGGATCTCATCTCTATTTTTTCCTTTCACCCTTTACATTTGCAGCTTTAATGCCCAGATACAATTGAGATACAGAGAACAGAAATTTCTTCAATGCAGATAATGTACGTATGGACAATATTTCTCTCTCTTTCTTTTTTTTTTTTTTTAATTTAGAATGAACAAAGGTGTTTAAAGCTATTTTATTCATTCAGTGAACGGTATAGGATATTAACTAAAATGCCTCCCCTACTGCAATGTGGAATTCTTCTCTTTCAAGTCTTTCCAGATGTGACAGCATAATAGTTACTAATAGTTCTAATTTCACAGCCTCCTCGTTTCCATCCTGCTATTACATTTTATAGCTTTAAATGAAAAATATGTGTGTACAAGCTCTTTTATATGGACATAAATGTATATATAGGATTGTATGAAATCAAGAACTACTTAATAAAACTGTAGTGCTTTAAGTATCTACTTTCGTGTCATTAGGTAACTCTTCTACCTTTTGCAATATACTGTGAAATTCCCATTCATAGTAATTGGAGAAGAATTAGTTGCACGAACTGAGAAATCCTGAAAATCCCGTGAAAATTCCATGTGTGCAAATGCTTGCAGGAATTCTTAAAGTCATGTTGGCCTTTCATTTATCTGTAAATCTGTAAACAGATTTACAATCTGTTGGAGAGGACCCACAAATCATCAAGTCCAACCATAAACCCATCATCACTATGCCTCCTAAACCATATCCCTAAGTGCCCCATCTAAATACTTGTTGAAAACTGCCAGGAACGGTGACTCCATTGGTTATTAAGCTGCATTGTCTTGGAAATGCTACTTCATTCTTGGGACCTACTTTTTTTTTGTATCTTTTCCTGTGCCTTGGTAAAATAGATTTGAGAAAACAGTTCACCATTCAGGCAAGTGTAATTGATATTAATTGATCTCTCTCTCTCTCTCTCTCTCTTTTTTTTTTGTCTCCTATTAAATAAACTTTCAAGTTGAGCTCTTTTACCTCCTCCTTTTTTAATTCATAGTATTCTCTGTGCCTATTTCTTATAAGTGAATGTAAAGCTGACCTTGAAAACCAAGAAAATAAGGATTTGGGAGAAATAAAACACTGAAATGCTATATGACTATTATTAATCTGTGTACCAACCAAGCAACCCACAGAAAACCACTGTGGGCTCAGTCTTCTGCATAGTACTGAACCCCCTCGATGCATCTCCCATCAAGGGATACTGCTTTATCCCTACCTCCTGAATTAGGTTATTATGAAAGCTGTCAGTAACCTCCCTGATCATGTCTCCTGGTGTGTTTGGTTTGGTCTGTATCTAAGGCCAATTAGGGTTTGTTACCAGCAGTTTGCTCGTTCTATTCTCCCCCCAAAACATGTTACCGAAGTGTGAAGTTAGACAGTTACCCCCACAGTTGCCCATACGGTTTGTCTATTCCTGCTTTGGTTATCCCTATTTGTACAGGATCAAGCCAGTCAATCAGAGCTGGAGCAGATGAACTCAAGGTCTCACTTACCTTTGGGCAAATTTTTTACTCTTGCTTGCCTTTGGGTAGACTTTTCTCCATGGCAAAGACCTACAAGAGTTTGACATGGAACTGGGGCAATTCCTAGAAGAAAAAAGAGTTAAAGCAGGAACTATCCCTGAGATCTCAAATATTTTGTTATAAAACTCTCCCTTTCCACTGTCAAACATAGAATTTTAGCTGAAAATTTATCTGTGAAATGATTTCCTATGTTATGAGAAATCACAGGGGAAGATAGGCTGTACATGATATTCTTCTTCTGAATGATCTTTACCTAAATAAAGTCAACATTTGATGATAGAAATGCCTATGCATTACAAAAGAGTTTCTAGATTTGCACTGTCTTTCTGATTAGCACTTCCCAGTTATAAACCAAAGCAAACTATCTGGAAAAGAATGAATTGTACTCAGTAGCTCCAAAATTATAAAATTATTACAAAAAAAACCCCCACAAAATGTAAAGTGCTGCACAGCTTCTTTCTTCTTCCCTTAGAGGAAGTAAATGCTTTGTCCAAGATACAAAGCCTAGTAATTTCTTTCAGTTGATCATGTTATGGTCAATTAAAAAATAAATAGACCAAAAAAAAACAAACAAACAAAAAAATCCACAACCAAACAAAAGAGAGTTCTCACAAGAGACTTAGGATTTCAGTCTGTAGCTTTCAGCAATCCTCAGCCCTTGATGGGGTATCTGCATGCTGAGGACCTCCCGCCACAAAGGATCAAGCAGTTGCCTACGGGAGCTAATGAGAGATTTTGAGTAGTTGGGCAATTCCTTCTCATCGGAGTAAGTTGGTTTGAGATTATGAGCTCATGTTGATCTTATCGACATAATATGGAGAGAGGTGTATATATTTTGAACTAGAGGCTATCTATATGGGCCTTAAGGAGAGCGGAAGCAGAGGAACATCTTATCTGTGAATTCAGATTCCCATTGTAGTGGTGCTGGTTGCTCAGGCAAGAACTCGCTGTCCATCTACCTCCCATTGTGTGCCTGGTCATTGAACAGCAGCTGAAGTCTTGGTCCTTTTGCAGTCTGCAGGAATTAATGTGGATTAATTTTCATTGGAAATTGGTCTTCAGATAGAACTGGGGAACTTTTTTTGACAAGTACATTTATTAGAATACACTTCAGTTTCCCATAGGAAGTGTCAAAGGCAATATATTTTTAATTTACTTCAAAAGCTTTTCTCATTCAGTTTCTGTGATCCCATGAATATTTTGGTATCTGTTTGAATTGCACTAATATATTCCTACCTCTAGACTTAAAACTAAGAAATTGCATGTTATACATACTATGTGGCAAGACTGTTCCTTACTATATATCATATATTTCATCAGATGATATACTGCTTGATAATTGTAAGAAAAAATAGAAAATGAGTAACACTTGTGTTCAAAGAATCTAGTCTTATATTTTTATGTCTTAACACACACGGCTTTGTCTCATAATTAAACGATATAAATACGGGGACATGAACCACATGTGGGTCAGAACCACACAAGACTGAAATAGCTAGTTATTGTGCTAGCACGAAATGGGAATTTGTCATCAAAGGTCCCACTCACTGGCAGTATCACTCACATCCCATAAATACTAGAGCTCCGTCTTGCAAGATTCCTCTGGGAGTTCACTCATTCATGATACTTAAGAAAATTATATGAAAAGAGAGGATTTTACAGAAATGAGACACTTTTCATAAAAGCAAACAAAGTGCCCAAGAATCTAAAAATTAAATATTTTAATTTGGAAAATTTGACGTCAGACTCACAGAGGGCATGTGTTGGATGCTCCAGGCTGTTATTCCCATAGCTTAATCATGTTGTCTCTCACATGCAAGGCCCTGGGCTCTAGGATCACTGGGCACAGAATAGAAGTGACTGCTATTCATGAGAGTCAAAAAGCTAGAACAGGCTAATAAGATAAAAAGGCATTTAAATTCTAAATCTTGCAGGAAATCATGGTGACATTTCTAAATAGAAGAAACTAAATGAAAGATTTAAATTTACACTTGAAAAAATCAATATTTTCTGTAGGAGAGGCAGTAGGTCCAATTTTCCCACTAGTACTATTTAGGAAACTTAAATTATGAAGACCATTATTCTGACCTCCTTTATCAGAACAAAATTCACTTAAAATTGATTACAGTAGCAACTTATCTATCATGCTCCTTTTAAATACAAAGGAGAAAAAAATCAAATCAATTTAGTAATTATCCTAAAAATGTCTTCATTTTTCATAATTGTTTTTATATGTTAACAAGAAAGAAAAATGTAACCAATGAACTAATTACATATTTCTATCTGGTTGTTCTTTATGTTAAAAAAAAGAAAAGAAAAGAAAAGAAAAGAAAAGAAAAGAAAAGAAAAGAAAAGAAAAGAAAAGAAAAGAAAAGAAAAGAAAAGAAAAGAAAAGAAAAGAAAAGAAAAGAAAAGAAAAGAAAGGAAAAAGAAAGGAAAAAAAGTTAAATCCCAATCCAACTATTTTAAAGCTCTTCTTTTATCCTGTCTTACATTTTATATCCTGGAGAGCAAAAACTGATTGTTTGAATGAACTAATTAACCTAAGTACCCTTCATCTCTGAATATATTTATCCAATATGTGTGAAAGAGAACAAACAAGCCAATGGATTACTACAAAAATTGAAATATTTATATTCTCTCCCTCTTGGATGAATTATCCTATACTGAATGGAAACACAATTTGATGTGGTTTCCGTATGTTTTCAGACAAGGCTGCAGGCAAGGAACACGGGGGCATGTGTATTCTGCTCCCTTCCCTGTGACCTAGGGCCCTCTGAGCACTGCAGGGCTCCAACGCTGGCTTGGGGATGCATGCAGATACTGCTCGCATCAGGTGTCCCCTGGAGCTGTGCAGGCTATGGCTTTATAGGCTCTAGCCGTTACTGGCTTAAGTTAAGGTTAGAATCAGGGATTTGCATTTGAACTAGATTAAGGTAAGAAACATTTCAGGGACTTGCAGTGCTCAAGGTAGTATGAAAGATGGTATTTTCATTGACTGGTTTATTGAACTATTCTCGTCTGTTGTGCACTCAATAGATGTCTCTAGCGATGGCTAAAGGGAACATTAATCTGGAGTGCATCTACAGGCGGATAGTCGTATTTATAGTTGGACACTGTAGAGCTGCAATGTTAAAAACAGAGAGACGTAATCCCTTTCTGACCTCCAAACAGTATATGATCTGATTATGTCTCAGAGACGCTGTGAGCCTTTCAGAATTCAGCAATAACTATGTTTTATGAATGTTGCTGGCTTGAATCTTATTTCCATCCTTAATAATATGGCCTACTACAGAACCACTTCTTCATTCAAAAATTTATGGAATTAACGATACTCATTCAGCAGTTTGGAACTGCTCTTGAAAACTGACTTAAACTTACTTATTCCTAATTTACTCAAAATTTAAGGGTATGCATATGCATGTATATGTACAGATACACATGAGCAAAACCACATATATAGCACAGTGACCAGTATTAGCCTTGGAATGACACACTTGGAATGCATGAGGGCTCAGTAGCCCTTATGCAGTCAAGACCAGCAGTGAACCAAACTCAGTTGTTTCCTTCACAAAATGAATCCCTAATGCTGAGCTCAGCATAGCCTTGTGATCTCTATGCACCTCCAAACTACTCTTAAGCTGTTTTTTTTCCTGTGGACATTAATCCTCTTTTTAGCATTAGAATCTAGAGCATTATTCATATAGTCACTTTTCACTCCAAATCTAACTCTAATTTATATATAAATGAAATTACAACAGAGCACTAACACACTGCCTTTATAAACTCTTATTCTAGTCTTGTGGACTTGCAGCATTTCTTGCAGCAAGAAATCAAACATTTCAGTTTCTGCTGAGTTTTAACTTCACACCGAATACCAAAATCAACATGAAGCTATTTCTTCTCAGAGGAACAGTAATTTCTTCCTGCTGTCAAAACTGTGCAGCAACTGTTTTCACTTTCCAGCATCAGACTTCAATCCAGCCCTCAGGTCCTTTTGCTTTCCTGTGGGAGACCAAGATCTCTAGCCCTAAACTTTCTAAGCCTCACCCAAAATGCAATTTTAATCAAAATCAGCCTACAATCTGCCAAGGGCTACTATCCTTGTCAGAACTGATTTTGAGTTATTTGCCCCTGCTGATATTCCTCATTGTAGTCTTAATAGGTTTAGGAAATCCAGAAATTAATGTACCTGATTAGCTGTTGTTTTCAGCCTGAGACCTGACCAGAATCACAATCCGATTACACCACCAAGAGCTAGAACTGTAAGTTCTGCTGACACTCAGACTCCTATTCTACAGATTTTGGGGCTATAGAGATGATCATGACTGCTGAACTCTAATCTTGTCTATGAATTCCCAGTCTAACCCTCTGCTTACTTCTAACATGAGGATGTTCCATGATCCAGGACTGCTTGCAGCTACCCTTCATGTCATCAGCTACAGCTCAGCCCAAGGATGACAGCTTTGCACCTTGTTATTACAAAGAAGAAAAAGATTTTGCTTCAAAACTCTGTCATTATTCCAGAGACTACTACAAACCTTGGTACTAAATGTTTGACCGTCCTGAATGCTAATCCTCACAGAGCCACATCTTCCTATCTGAGAAACTGTTACAGGTGTATTAATATTATCATTATCTCTAAACTGTCATCATCTTAGCCTTGAGAATATAAGACAAATTAGTTTATGAGAGGTAGCTGGATCTTTTTTGAGGCTGAAAATCTACAAGATAACCTGATAAGCTTGTTCAAACCCACAATAGCTGAGCCCTTTCAGCTCCCCTATCCTTAATTCTGGCCTCAGGGCTAATTCTTATTGAATCTTAAACAATGTCCAAAGGCACTTTAACAGTACAGAGATAATTTGAAGAGGCTGGGTTTTTTTTTGTTTTTGTTTTTATTTTAATCCTAGACTTGGCTGGTCTTACAGGAATGATACTGCGTGGGTTGTTGCAGAAAGGGACATCTATCCTGAACCTAACTATAACTTCACTTCACAGCCTAGTCAAAGGATTCTTAATAGTCACAGAACTAACTAGTGCCTTTGTTCTTGCTGTGACCATGGCTTTTTCTAGCTTTTCAATCTTGCAGGATTGACTTCTTTAACAGTAAATTGAATATGAAGCCTAGTATTAAAACATAAAGATTTCTTCCAGAACAACTAATAGACCATCACTCTTCTTTGTACAACCACTCAGTTTATGTCTGAGACCCTCCTCTGTAGAGAAACAGAGACCTCCAAACCCAGTGCTTATTTTATTTCCTAACCCTGTCCCTAATCCTAGCTGTAGGTTAAGTGCCAGTGCCTACATATCCTTGACAATTCCTGAAACAGCCACGGTTTCTTTGCATTAATCCATGCCTCTGAGTCTTTCATAATGCCCCAGACAAAACTGTGTAGCCCATATTGTCCCAAGCCTTAAAACTATTTCGAGGTCAAATCTTAACTTCTACCCCTCTGCCCTTAGACACCTAAATACTTCAGAAATCTATTTCAGATCATATCTGAAACCTTACAGGTCTGATCCTAACCCTATGAGCAGCACTCAGCAATAAACCTACTTCCAAAGGAACTGGTTTTACAAACACAGATGCTCAGCACAGATGATAACCATTGCCTAGGAATTAATATTAAGGCATTCAGGCTTAATCTCCAGGAAAAAAATACATCCTGGCTCTGCAGGTCTGGCATGATATAGCAGTGTGTGGTTCTTCAAAACATGTTACTTCCACTCTTAACTGTAATGAAGTTACAGTGCCACCTCCCATCAATTCCTAACAGTCTCTTAAAACATTCACTTGTGAAAAGTTCCCAACCCAGCCTCAAAGGACAGAGTGATAAATCTCCCAGTGCCTTCTTGCTCTCCCTCCACTAACTCTAGTCTTAATCTATCCGTGACAGTTTACAGCAGAATCTGTCACAAGGTGGGGAACTAAAGGGAAGACACCGGTGTTGTGCCATGACTGACTCCTCTGAAAACAGCTCAGTACCTCTTGTCAGACTAGGAACTGGCAGGAGCTGCCCACCTGTGCTGTTGGAGCTCTAGTAAGATTTAAAAGGGCAGAGGCAGCTGTATTTTTTTTGGTCCTGCTAAGATCAATAAAGGCTGTTGCTTCATGGGCAAACAACTTATGTTGGACTCAGGAGGAGGAAGAGTTGTTTTTCTTCGTGGTTGGAGTCAGGTTTGGAAAAACCCAGTGCATTTGCCTGCAAATGCTACATGTCTAAAATGAGCAACCCCAGGGCAGGAAAGGTGAATTCTGGGAAGGGTGGGAAGGGCAACTTGTGCTGCAGGAAGGTTTGTGAAGTGAGGATCAGGTGTACGGGCAATAGAAGATGAAGAACTAGACTAATTCCTGGATTATGGTTACTGACTTCAACAACGAGCAGTGCACAGCTCACAGCTATCTCTGAGTCTGTAAGGGATGAGTGTTTTATTATGTTAAGACTGTGTTTAGGCTTGTAGTCAGGCTTTGGACAGCTACAGATGAGGAATTATTGTTCAGTGTGAATTCTGCAAGGTACGCAGAGCTAGTACTTACAGAAATATTTATGATTAGGTCTAGGTTGGATGGAGGTGATAAGCTGTTATATTAAGTGTAGATTTGGCAATGGGCTTTAGGACTAGAGGGACTTATTGTATTGCATTATCCTGCAAGGCCCATTGGACTAAGTAGCAATAAATATCTACTGGGGCAAACGTATTATGATGATTTCCATCACAGTAGGGATAACTGATCAGCTCTGCTGAAGGCAAGGTTACTTTTGGGACAGAGTTAGTGTCAAACTTGAGGAAACCGGGGACTGACCTGTTAAGGTAATTGCTAGGCAGTATGAGGATAAGATGAGGACTCATGTCAGGTAGAAAATACCTTTTAAGATCTGTATAACTTTAGCTGAAAAGTCTGACTGGAAAGTGCTGAAGGCTCATTAATACACCTGAGATCATTAAAGGATTGTGTTTTCATACTAGTGTTAATGGTTTAGGGTCAGCATCAGGTCTACCTGTTTTGGTTCACTGACAGATCCTATGCAGCCTAAGGATGAAGGTCAGTGGCATCACCGACATTTGGCTTTTGATTGATTTTGGGAGTCTGGAAGGTCGCACAGTGTTGTATTAATGGTTGCGTTAGGGCAGGCATTTGAAACAGCAGAGCTGGGTTGAATCTGCAAAGGTACCAGCTCTAGGATCATGTCTTACATGAGTCATAGTTAGCGAGAATACTAACAGCAGCTGTGACCACAGTGTTAAATTTTCAGCTAGAGCTTGTTGCACCAAGGACTAAAAACCTTGGTCCAGCAGGTTGGGGAGGTCTGTGAATAATTGTGAGATGCAATGGGCTGTGGGATGCTTAACAAGGTAACTGTGTAGATTAGTCTCCATTTTTCAAAATAATAAGGGTCTGGGATAGTCTAGACAACAGAACAACTCTGAAATCGATTCCATAATATTACTTCTAGCCTGTTGCAACTTATAAGGCTCAACACTGCCTTTAATCCCTTTCACTTTAGTGCTGGAGATGTTTTCTAGCTCAACTATAATGTAGCAAAGTCACATTTATCTTGCTGAGGTATGGCACTGAATCCTTGCTCATAAGCCTTCTGAAATTCAGAGCATTGGGCAGGTTTGCCCAGGTACCACGCTACTTCTGCACCTGAGGAGTGTCGGGATTCATTATCTCAAATGTAGCTGAGATTGCCTTGAAGTGTTTTTTGCATGATGAAGCCTAAGCTCCTGGTGTGTCTGGAGCAGATCTTGTGGGGAAAAGATTACCTAAACGATCCATATATTGAGTCCACATTAGCAAGAATTAGCATTACTGAAGAATAGGTTGCTTTACAGCGATAATGTAATTGTCCTAACCCAAATGCTACTCAGGTACTGTATGCAGAGTTTTCTTCTGTACGCTTGGATTTAAAAGAGGTTATCTTTCCTAATGTTCAGTGTGAAAGTAAGGAAAACAACAAGAATGAATGATAGCCATAATTATGCTACTAGAATTATTAATAAAATATTATTCTCCACATTTCCCTCAAAATAAACAGGTACCTTTAAAAAGTAGAGCAAATATTACTAAAATTCTAAAAATTTTCAATTCTGCTTTGGCATAAATATATATAATATATTAGCCAGATGGAGGTTGGAAGGGTCTGAATTCATCTGTGAAACTATAGAAAGGTAAAAAGAGGCTTGCAAAATGACTTTAAATACTTGTTCCAAAAAGAGGTAAGCTGAATTAAAAATAATCATTTGTAAATTCTCTTTGTCAAGGTAAAAGGAATCATTCTACATTCAGAAATAAAGTAATGTAATTCTGGGAAGGATTTGCTGAAATCCTACTTTAAAAGCAAAAAAAAAAAAAATCTGTATCTCAGTTAGGTAATCATTGCCTTTGTTTCTGTGAAGAGTGAAAATGTACCTTTGCAGCTGAAGGATCTGGGAAAGTGTTCACTCCTATCCACAGTGACATAATAGATAAATGCATTGGGTAAAGAGCAATGGCGCAGTGTGTGGTGCCAAAACATGATGCCAAAGGCAGCTCACTGGTGGCCCAGAACCTGGTTTTTTGGTGACTCTGACAATTCGAGCATTAGGAGAGCTAAGTGGAAGCAAGCACACCCAAGCTGCTTGGATTATGAAACAACACTCATAATATTTAGTTAATGAGGTCTGGGCATGTTTCAGCAGTCAGTGACAGAGACGAGGCTGGGAAAGAGACGAGCCAGTGTTTAATGGAGAATAGCATTGAACCAAGAGCAGAAACCCAATAAAATGTCCACTCCAGTCAATGGGGCGATACCACAAAAAGTGTCTTCTTAATAATTGAAGAATAAAAGAAAAAAGAATTAGGAATCAAAAATGTAAGTTAGCACTGATAGAAGAATTTTTAAGGCAATTTTCTCATCTACTGCAAACATTTAAAGTAAACACTAAGGTTCAGACCTTTCTTATTAAACTTTATTTATTTAACTATTAAGCATATACTCTAAATTATGCTCCCTTTGCAGCAAGAAGAAAGAGTCAAGCATCCCCGGACAGGCATTAATTCCTCCTGTTTTAGCTATTGCTTTAGGTTTGAATGAATTACTCTCTGGAGATGCGTTAGGTTCCAAAGTTTGTTTAAAGTAATAATAGAATGACGAACATGTTCTGTGTGTTTTCTCATGGAATTATCTGTTTGACTGTTGAAACACAGTGTTCCAGCCCCAAATATTTTGCTATTAGTGTGATAACTCATTCAAATAGGCCTTCATCCTATCTCAGGTATTTGGACAGTTTCCAAGCACTTCCCCCCAGAAAAATGAGTAACAGGAGATACACTTTTGCTTTTTAACAAGGAGAACAAGCTGGATCTCAGGAGCTAACTTCATTTCTCTCCCCAACTATGTGAATTCCTTAGCATCTCACAAATACACACAAATATGTTTAAGAACTTAAAGATGGGGCTGCTCTGTCTATAGAGTCATTTTGTCTGATTTTTTTTGAAAACCTGAATCATAAATGATCACAGGAATCTGTATCCCATTTAACTGTGGTCAATTCTTCCTTTTGGCTTATCTGTAGAATATGAAATTATTTTCTTAAAGAAGCCAATTGTAAAACAATCTTAAATGAGATAATGCGTCCTGTAGAAGTGAATAATGATGGTTTTTCTCAGAATGAATTCAGGTAATATTATTATTCATCTAAGTGAAAAATAATGCATATATCAGCCGTAATCCTGATATTTGTAAAGCATCAATCCACAGACAGTAAAACCATGTCCAGCCACACTCATTTTATGAACATATATTTGTATCTTATGGCAATCACATGACCATAAACACAGATTGACACTGATGTTTTCCCTGCTTCCTATTAATTGCCTATTTCATCACCATGCCATAGTAGCTTTATTTTGTAGGCACAAAGAACAAAAAGGTGAGATAACATCTGCATTGCCAAACCACATGGACCCATGGGAGTAGACGTGGATAGCAAAGCAGCTGGTCCTGAACACACCATGTCCCCAGCGAGCCCCTCGCAGAGGTGGGGAGCAGGGGGCCTTGGGTGAGCCCTTGTCTGCTCTGATGGACTGGCCTCTCGCTCGCCCTTGTGCGCAAGAGGTGCTCTCCTGAAGTACGTTTCGGTGCAGTTGTACCCCAGGGGGGTTCAGGGCACTCTGAGACAACCTTGAGAGCTGAACCAAAGCGTGATAAACAGGGAACACTGAAGGAACACTTTGACAGTGTGCTCACAACCCCATGAAAACACTAATGCAGATGCTCCCCAGGAACAGACTTCAGGAAGTAATAACGACAGTAAAGCAAACATTTTTCTTTTCTTTTCTTTTCTTTTCTTTTCTTTTCTTTTCTTTTCTTTTCTTTTCTTTTCTTTTCTTTTCTTTTCTTTTCTTTTCTTTTCTTTTCTNTTTCTTTTCTTTTCTTTTCTTTTCTTTTCTTTTCTTTTCTTTTCTTTTCTTTTCTTTTCTTTTCTTTTCTTTTCTTTTCTTTTCTTTTCTTTTCTCCACCCACTTTCAATTTTGGAGACCTGAGAATCAATTTACCTCTCACCATCACCAGCTGGCAAGTGACTGAAGCGAACTAATTCCCTTCCTGCTTACCTATAAACATCCTCTTAAACTTCCTCTTCAAATTCAGCTCACTGGGATTATCATGGGAGATTTGGGGACAGAATAATTTTCTAATTGTAGGCATAATGCCAAAACATATCCAGACTTCAACGTACAGTCCTTATCAGGTAAACAGCTGTAGAAATAGTCACTTTCTGTTGAAAAAATTATTAAAATTTCCTCCTCTTTATCAGCAGGAGATGCCTAAGTGCAACACTGCACTCAGGGGCAAAACTACCAGCCATGGGAAGGTTTTCTAGCCTTTTCTAGCTGTTGAAAAGTCAATGCCACCTTTTCTGTTTGGTGTCACACATCTTTGGTGAAGTTGTCAAATTGGTAATGACTGGAATGAATGTGATGATATAAGAAGCAGCTGGCCTGAGGAAAAATAGAATATGAAAAAATGAATTAAAATTAAGTTAAGCAGAATAAATAAAATACAGGACATGGAAGATGTCAACATGAAAGGGTCTTTTATTTCTGATTAAAACTTTAATTGAATTTCCAAACACTTCTCATCAGCCAAATACAGAGGAAGTTCTGTTGTCTATTCACGGTTTGCTGAAAATCCTAGAAGTGATTAATGACAAGCCTGTCATCATTTTGTCACAGGAGAAAGTTATATATGAAACAAAAAGGAAACATTTTCTCAGAAGGAAAATTACAGTTGTATTTACATGTAGACTTGTTTTATAGGAATAAAATTACATTGCATTTCCTTAATCTGCAAGACTATATGATCAATCACTTAGATCTGAGCATTCTTAGTGATTTTTACATGTTACTCTTCAGCAGGCAAGCCAGTGACTGCACTGGAGATGTGGGATTAAATACTCTTCCTTAGTTAATATATATTTTTATGTAATCAATAAAAAGAAGCAATTGTTTACTGTGTATGATAATTAATGATGTTTAATTCAGAGAACTGACGACTTGGATAAAGAAAAAAAGAATGAAAGAAAACATGTAATTTGTACAGTGTGGATTCTTAAAATTGCAAAGTGTTCAGGGAGTAAAAGAGAACAGAACATGCCACTTTGGTACTACTTTATTTCAAATAAGAGGGCTCTTTTTTAGGTGTTGCAATAAGCAACAGAAAATTATGTCAAAAATATACATTAGTCAAATACAAGACAGATTTTTACCCAAGTGGAGAAAAATCTCATAAAAGCTACTGGAAGTTTTCTGAATTGTACTGTTTTGGCTAATGAAATTTGAAGTCCTCAAGAGCACTTATTTTAGAGGATTCCATGCAACACATAAGGCATGCAGGTAGATGATGTTTGTCATGAAATTTGATGTGTGATATTGATAGTGTCATTAGAATTTAATATTCGAGTCCAAATCATGGGTTTTACCATCAAATCCCCGTGTTTTTTATCCTGTTAATGAAAGACATGGTATTATTTTTCTTATAGATATAAAATCATATCTGCTTCTTCGCCCATGTCAACTTCCATTTTCTCTTCCACAACCCATTGCCTTCACCTTTTGTTAGCTATGAGCTTGGTTATTTATCAAAATAAATCTGATGTGATAACTTGTTGGCTCTAGATTGGCATTGCAAAAGTCAGTTATGAATATGCTATTTTTAATTTAATAATGGTAAACCAACAAAAGCTTTTTTTTTTGCCTTAGACTGGCAAACTGCTTCTGAATTAAAAATAGTACAAATCAATCAATTTCTGGCTCTAACACAGCCGGAAAAAAAATGGGGAAGCATTGCTGTTAGAGGTGCTGTGACAAGTGTAGTGCCCGTCCTTTTCCAGCAAACAATAAGCCTGACCTTTTGTGCAACAATAAATTCTGAGAGATCCCAACCAAACACCAGAATTAATAGAGTTCTGCTTTTTTTGTTGTTAGTGATGGAGTTTTGGTTTTACGTGACACAGACACTAGCATCCTTTTTTGAACAAGTGGACCACTGAAACCAGACAAGTCGGCTTCTTTTTAATAAAATAGAAGATCAATGACAGGATACCTAGTTCTGTTCCCAATAGTGCTTGTTTCATATAGATGCTGTGCACTATCTCTGTAATGTGGGTGGTCACCAATGTCAAATCAAATCCAATTGGAAGTTGCCCCACAAGCAGGGTTGACTGTATGACATAACTATGGATAGCTACAGCCGTGGTGGTTTGCTGTGCTGAGAGGCACACGGGGCTTGCTTTCAGAGTGCTCAGCTTGAATGCTACATCCATGCCTTGAAAATAAGTATTTCTTAAATTCAATCTATCCACAAAAATTAAGGCAGGGAACTCTTTTTGTTTGTTTATTTGTTTTTTGTTTTGTTTTTGTATTTCCTAAATAGCAATAGAAAATCTAGGAATCAGATGTAAATGCTTATCTGGTTATTCGCACCACAAGTATTGCCTCCAAGAGGAGAAGTTGTGACAATGAGCAAGCAATCACCAAATTACCTGACTGCTTTCATGGTGAGTAGGTTGTGAGGTTTTAGACACTTTTTCAGACACTAATTCTTCAATGAAGGTAAAGCCCAAGTTGAGAAGGATGCTAGAATAGAGTGGGGTGCTACAAGGAGCAGGAGTGTCGCCCTTGGAGAGCATCTCCTCCCAAGAGGCGACTTCTTCAGGGAGCAAAGTCTTCTCTTTCCTCTCAAATGCACTGAGATGGATACACACTCCTGGGCATACAGGGAGTGTATCAAGCCTGAGAGACCTTCCTCAGGGGTGCAAGGCAGCCTTTGACATAATTTTGATGTTTCTCCTCAACATCGTAAGGATAGAGCAATAGGCTAAACATACCTTTTCTTAATCTTCATTGAAATTGAATTTTTAGCCATTTGAATTAACCTAAAATTTGAATTCATTCATAGGCTGAGATTTCTCTTTCTGCAAAAATCTGAACAGTTATTGTTTGCTAAATATTAAAGACAGTTAATCCTGGAGACAAAAATCAGGGAAAAGGGGTGAAACAAATGATGAATCGGATGAAGCTGGGCCTCCCATCACCTGCAGCATTTACTTGTACCTCAGTTTATTTGTGGTTGCATTTTCAATTGCTAATGCAGATATTCCCATTATGTCTGACAAAACCAGAAATGTTACATTTCCATCAGCTTTGTCCTATTCTCCAGGGATAATTCTTGTTCCATAGCATATAAATAGAACAGCATTGTCCCCAGGGCTGAAATATCTTTCATTAAAAAAAAGAAATGGGAAAAAAAAGCAAACTATTTAATACAATTATGTCCATAGTATATAAATAGATGATGTACGTATATAGGCTCTATGCAGAGGCTGATTTACAAAGAGATTGAAGAAAGAAATAGCCATGTTTGCCCGCCTTGGCTGGGTGTTCCTGCACAGACCTGTAACTTCCCACTCATCGTTAGTGGCAGGCAGTCTGGATCCCCGGGAGCTCCTGCTGCTGACAGACCTGGCAAAGCTGCAGCCAGCATCGGAGTATTTCCAGGGCAGACAGGAAAGGTCTTCTCTGGTGGATGCCATCACTGCAAGACATGCGCAGTGTGCCAGGACAATCCATCAGGCAGACATATACTGGAAAATATCCCAAAGGAAACAATATATGGGAGCTTTTGCATGGAGGCATTAGTATAAGTTACCTAAGAACTCGAACTAAGCATCTTGGGTTCAAGTTGTGTAGATATGCCATCCACCTGGTAGCTAACCTGCCTGCAAGGCAATTTATGGCCTTTTAGACATAAACAAAGTATGACTGTGGAAGTTAAATGTAATCACATCCTCCTCGCCAGAGGGATTGCTCCATTTTACAATCCATGTTATTCTGTTTCATAGATTCCTTTAGCTTTACCATGACAGAAAACCATAGGCAAGACCTAGCAAAAAATAATCCAAATTTAGTCCATGGAACTGCTTGTATGTTTAACCATACACTTTGTTAACTCAGGACCAGAGAATTTATCCTTCTTTTAAGCCGAAACCTGCACAGCTGAGGAAGAGGTAAAATGGTTAAGAATCAGAAACATTGTGGTTTATATTTGATGTAATTATTTAATTTTTGTTCTGTACAGCACAACAGGTGCATGAGACACTTGAAAAACAGGGAAAGAGGTACTCTTTCATACATCTCTTTTTAAATTACATGGAATTAAACCTCCCAAAAGAGAAATTTTGGAGATTTGATGGTTGCTATGGCTTCATGTCAAGGATGACTTTTCATTCTAAGGTCTTTGAGTGCCCTTGATCTGTAGCCAGTTTGCTCCTAGCTCTCCTGGTATTTGTCTTGAACTGAGACGATAGTGTTTTAAACTAGATGATGAACTATTATTTTTTTTCCACCCATGAAATAAAAACCGTTTGATGTGTTTTATAACAATAGCCTATCATACTGCTCTTCTGAATCCAGTCTCTAATCATGCCATTATGCTCTACTGAAAATATATCACATTTTCAGGTAAGGCTCATGTCCAGAGTGTTGCTGTAACTAAAACTGATAGAAATGACGGCTGTGGCAGCTCTCTACTGCAGATAACCAAGTGCCAGTTGCAGGGTTTACTTCATTTTTTGTTCTTCTATAAAGGAAAGCATAAAAAACAGATTTCATCAAATACCCTTGGCCATTTAGGGCAGTGATTTTTAGAGATATGCTCTTGTTAGTAATACTTGAATATATTCTGGCTTTATTGTAATTTTCTGCATTGTTCAGCTGAGACCTGGGTCCTTGATGTTATTGAAAATGTATCGGCTCTGTTAGAAAGAGATTAAGCTAGAGTTAGTATTTTAGGGTTTCAGAAGTTTTGAGTTTTAGCTAGCTATGCCAGCTTCAATTCTCCTTAAAGTTAAATAATTTTAAATTTAGACTTAAAATTATGTTTAATTTTTAAATTATACAGGTAACTAAATCACTGCATTTTAAATGATAATCTTCTGTAAAAACTTAAAAAAGCAAAATTTACTCTTAGGCTAAATGGGAGGAGTGAAAATCACTTAGGTCATATATGTGTTATAATTCTGCAATGTCAGCAGGATTACCTTGAGACATTGAACTAAGAATGATTTAGAAAGCTACGTACTGTTCACTCGTGAACATACACAGAAATGGTTATAGAAAGGACTCATAGCTATGTCTATGCTGCTTATAAGGGTGCTGGGCTAGCTTATGCCTTATGGTAGTCTGAGAATTGCTCAGAAATATCCGTGTGCTACTGAAATGGACTTTTTTCTCAGTGGCAGACAGATGAAATAAAGAATGATGATAGATCAGTATTGTGCGAAAAATCTTAAGGTGGAATGAATGCAATTCATAATTATGAATTTTCCAAATTATCTTCAAAGTACTTATGTGAAGTTTCAGTCTGACCATCCTAACCGGTGGTCCCTCAAGCCACGTGTTCTCTCAGGGCCGCTAATATCTGTTATAGCTGAGCAAGAACAATCTGACAACACCCAGAGTGTGGACCCTGAGGCGCTTGTGTACCTGGAAGTCTAGGAAAAAAAAATAAATGTGTTCCCACATGCATTTCCAGGTGCACTTTCACTTCTGACTTGATTAAATAAGAAGCTATGTATTTATACATAGTGTTACTTAGAGCTAATCAGTGCTGTTTATTATTCAGCCATTTGCCAGACTTCTGTTTCCTACTTACAGTGCTATATGTCGACACTGCATTTGCTTGAATGACAGTCTGTTATTTTATTCCCTTGAAATTTGTCTTTATTTTTGTGAGTCCCTGTGATGCCTGTTACAGCAAATTACTTCTCCGCAGGCTATGGGACGTGCTATGCACCCAAGAGACACCAGAAGGCTCCAGCTGAAGGGTGCTACACTTGGTCGAAGCCTCGCTGAAATCCCAGTGCCTTATTTGTGCCACACAGCTGTCACATCTGAGCTTGCTTGACAGCACAGAACTTAGGCAGGCTGTGTTTACAGGGCTATGTACAAAAGATTATGAACCTAACAAGAGAAATTTAAGTTTGCATGCAAAATTTTACTTGATTTTTAATTTTCTGTTTGTGGGACCAGTACAGTAGTCATCAACAGTGCCTGTACAGTACAATCCAGGAACACAGTAAGTCAAAAAAGTAAAAAAATATGTTTTTTTTTTTAATGATGCTAGAAGCAAGGAACTTTGTCCTATTTCCTCTCCATGCCGTTGTCTTTTTTAGTGCCTGTGCCATCTGTGTTGTGATAAGCTTTAATAAGTTATGCTTGCAGTGTTTTTTTCACAGCATTTGAACCTAATAACAATGAAAAAACATTACTAACTTTCAATAGCTTTCAAAGCATTATGCAGTCATCTTCACTGACTTCAATATATCAAGTTCTGCGTTTGTTTGAATTATTATTCTTGTCATAGATTCTTTATTCCTGTTAGACTTTTTCTCCCCTCTATTATTTTCAGGAAAATTAAGAAAGGGAAAAAAAAAACCCATAAAAACCTTTAATACTTCCAAAGGGAATGGCTGGCAAGTGATTCTGAGACTTGTAGACTTGTAACATCTAGTCCGACAACAGGAGAAAAATTCTTCACGCAGACGACTGAGTCGCTCATTCTTCTGGAACGCTGAATTTTGTCCTTGCTTCTCCTTGGCTGTGGCTGGACGTGGGACTATACAATCTCGTCCCAAATGACCCGTCATTTCCTCAGTCGTGACAATTATGTCTACATGGACAGGCCGCCTTATAACCAAACTGGAAAGAGTGCTTTGTGGAGGCAAAGTTCGATAAATAGAGAGTATGTATATTGGACAAAGAGGAAGCAAGAAGAAGACTTGGAGATGGAACTTCCTGTGTTTTAATATGTACCTATCAACCCTTGTTCTGTCGCTGGCCACCACTGGTAAAAGTTTGGTGCAATCTTCTTCTTTACATTCTCCTCTCATGTATTTGTACGTATTGATCAGATCTCTCAGTCTTCTCTTCTCCAGGCTAATCAGGCCCAGCTCACTTAATCTTTCCTCATACGATAGATGCTCCAGTCCCTTAATCATCTTCTTTTCCCTGTGTTGGACCATTTCTAGAAGTCTCCTGTCCCTCTTGTCCTTAGGGGAGTCCAGAACTGCCCCCAATACTCCAGGTACAGCATCACCAGAGCTGAGGAGAGGGCCAGGATCCCCTCCCTTGACCTGCTGGTAATGCTCCTCCTGATGCAGGCCAGGATCCCATTGGCCTTCTTGGCCACGAGGGCACATTGCTGACTGATGGTTAACTTGTCAACCAGGAATCCCAAGTCTCTCTCCACAGAGCTGCTTTCCAGCAGGTCAACCCCTGATCTGAACAGGTGTATTAATCTATACTTAACCCATCCAACCTTATGTTGCGCAGATTTATGATCAAGGCAAGGGTGACTTTTGGAAACTCAGCAATATCGTGTTTTCAAGTCAGCACTGGACTTGTATTTAAGTTTCTATGAATGAGGGAGTGGTGTTTATTATCCTGTCTAAAACAGCATAATTTATTAGTAGTACTATTAATGATTAAAAATTTAGAAAAGTGTCTGTTTTCTTATAGAACAGCAAATGACCCAAACAAGAAACACTTGGCCTGTCCTTCTCAAAATTATTCTCAAAATTCTCAAAATAAAAGAGAACAAACTCAAAATTCATTGAAAAAAAAAGTCAGAAACACTGATAAAGTTGTATGGCCAGACACAAAATTGGAGGAATAGCATGGTATTTCCAGCACAAATATTCTGCTATAGGGATCTATAGAGATCTATAGAGACCTATAGAAAATTCAGGACAGCTTTGCAGATCTGATTGCTGAAACTCCATAGGATATGCTAATAAAATATGGTGGACTATTACTTTCTAACTGTCCCTTAAAACTCCTTAAGCTAAAATACAGTTCTTCAAAATCCTTATACCACTGTCACCAAATTCTGCAAATATTTATGAAATTTTATTAGCTAAAATGTAAAATATGGAGAATCAAAGGCCATGTCCACTTATTTTGTTTGGCAAATCTCAAATTCTTGTATAATATGGGATGCAGTGAATGTGGCAGTGAAAGATCCTATGATGGACAGAGCACACCAGCACAATTATACTTTTGTTTTTCTTTCTCCACTAAACAGGATGCATCAGAATCAATTTTTTTCTGTCTTTGTCTTCATTCTTAGTAGTGAATGTTTTCCAGGCCAAATTATACCCCTGTGTACATTTTTGCAACCCCCTCCGGCTTCCCCATTCCCTTGGTGACAGCTGTGTAGTCACATTACCTTAATTTTATGTCAGCTGTGGCACATGGGCCACTCGAGGACATGAGTAAATCGGATCATTACTTCACATTGCCTCAGATTACATTGCAGTCAACCTTACCTTGGATATTTCTGTGGAGAAGCATTTGCACTCAACAGCTGCTGGCTCTGCTGAATAATGGGAAAACATGAAATTCTTACAGTTTTCACATTCTAGCAATAAATTATTACATTACCAGATTTGAAAAAAGTTTCAATTCAAATATTGTCAAGAATTAATTTACTTAATTAGAAAATAAACATTTTTATATTAGGCACTTTTCAGAGCTGTATCCATGTTCCCCAAACCCAAAACTTTAAAGAATATGATTTGTGTCGACAGAAAATAAAATTATCCAAATTAACTTCTGACACTTTCTCAATAATCCTCATCTTGGTGCTGTCTTCCTGCCTCTTTTTTATTTAGTTTTATGCTGTAGCAGGTGAAAAGATGTCTTTTGCCTTCACAAAGATTTTCTCTATGGATTAGAGCACTGTGGTCTTGTGCATGTCATTGGGACACTTAATAACGAAAAGCATACTGCCTCATTTGTGGGCAATGAAGACAATAAACATAACCATAAAGAACAAATAAAAAAGAAATATATACTGTGAGCATGGAGTTAGGCTAAGCAGGAAATTAAAATTCAAAGGTGTCACAGAGGTGAAACAAACCAAGACAGAGACGAATGACTCTTGCATAGATTCTGCTAAGGAAGTAAGTGCTAGGCAGTTGTAGTTCAATTGAAACACCTTAACTAGTACTGTGTCTGTCATTATTTGGGCAATATAAAACTTAAATAACACAGCATATTTCCTGCTTTCTGGATAACAGCAATCATCTTTTAATGCAATGCTGACTACATTCCCAGAATCTCTGTAGACTGCCATTTTTTCCTTGGTTGATACACGCTATGACAACTCACAAAAGGAGTAGAAAAACATTGAAAAAATAATCACGTGACAGACCATTGGAACAGGTTGCCAAGAGAGGTTGTGGAATCTTCTTCCCTTCAGATATTCAAGATCCACTTGGATGCCGCCCTCTGCCCCATGCTCTAGGTGACCCTGCCTGTGCAGGGGAGTTGGACTAGATGATGTCTAGAGGTGCCTTCCAATATTAATGAATCTATGATTCTATAACTTCTTTTTCTTGTGGATCACACTAATGAAAATATAATAAAAATGCAAGATTCTAGAGGGATACTCCACAGAAACACAATTTTACATTGTAGTGTGGATAAAGATATATGAATTAAGACAATTATTCAGCAAATCACCAAATGCAGTTGTAACTGTAAACATAAGTTCAGCGTTCTGTCTTCAAAGCTTGTTTTAAAAGTGGTGCGTGAAATGGCATCTCAAGAGCTCCACTACAGACAATACCTCAGAGATAAAAAAAAGAAAAGAGAGAGACATTTTCTTTAAAAACAAAACAAAACAAAACATTGTGTTGATCTGGACCAGTAACTTCAGGCATTCAAACTTCATTTTAACAGATGTGTTGAGTAATGAGACCATAGAAATATAGTGTTTTCATGTAGTAGGAAGCTAGGGAAACTAAATCATGTCTCTGAAAAGGTTGCTGTGGAAAAAAAAAGCAAAACAAACAAACAAACAAACAAACCAAAAAAGTCAAGCCCAAACCCACCAAACACAAAATACAGGATATAGTAACAGATATCAGACTGATTGTCTGGAGCACCAAACAAAAAGTACAAGATACAATAACAGATATCACATTGATTGACTGGAGAATGGAGAATCTCCTTTTCTTACCTTCACTAATAAGGAATATATGCTTCATTCTGTGACCTGGGTGAATCCTGTTTTTAGAAGACTCGCTCTAGGTCTCACAGTTTTATTTCTACCCTTTTTTGCCTGCAGTTATTTCAAATCCATGTAAAGCACATTTTCAAATATCATTTAGGTTCTTTTGTAGATTCAGTTAATCCATAACCCATCTCTGTCTAGTATTTTATATCAGAAGATGATACAGACTTTGAGAGATGTGTGCTGATTCATGTCCTACATCAGCTTTCTCTACAAAAAGCTTAAGATTGCAGTTAAATTAGGTCAGTGGCTTGAGTGAAAATACAGAAGAATCTACTGAAAACTAACATCTTGGTGAAGTCTGCTAGTATGGAAATAAGAAGAAAACAACAATCTGAGTTCAGATTACCATCTATGGAAATCTCATTTGTAAGTAGCGGTTGATGCATTTTTTTTCTGCAGGTAAAAAATAAAAAAAAAACCCTTTCAATTGAATTGTACTATTGAGCTGAAGTGCTGGTTATAGGTAGCTACTTTCTAAATACTTTTGAATATAGTATAATGTCTACACTGGACCAAAACAATTTAAAATACTAATATGGTATAATTTCGGTGAACAAGGAGAATGCTGAGGGTTTCCTAGGCTGTTCCACATTCCTTGATACCTTTCTGGAGACAAAAGTAGCTACTGCCTTTGTGCATGACCCTAAATGCACAGATGGTCCATCTGCCTAGGAACCTGTCTGAAATCCCCATGGTTGCAAACTGGATGCTGCTTAGCAGTATTGAAATGATTGAGAACTGTTGTCTCAAGTGATCTGTGGTCTTAGGTATGTATAAAATTTTTATAACTTTTAGTATTAAATAAGGAAGTGTGTTATTAGACAGCATTTTCCTAATCTTCCTCAAGATAAAGAGGACTGTTTTTTATATATATATATATATATGTATACATATATATATATGTAAATATAAATATGAAGATGAAATCATCCTGAAATTTTTCTTTCAAAGCTTTTTGGGAATACACAAAAATGTGTGAAATTCATGAGAGGTATGTGAGAGAGAGAGAAACTTTCTAGCCTCATTTGAAAAGGGGGAGGTAGAAGAGTGCAGGAACTTAGTGGCTTATCTACACTAATAAATTAAAGCATGCCTATGGTACTCTGCTATCAGCCAGAAAGGTCTTTGACATGAATCTGCCTGAGGTTCTTCTAGTCGGATCCTGAGCATGCTCCAGGAAAGCACATGACCTTTCCTAATAGCCGATTTGGATAAGACACCTCCTTTGGAGGCCAAAAGATCTTAATAGTATTGATGTGTCAGTTGGCCCAATGGCCAAGGCACTAATTTACCACTTTCAGGGTGATCAAAGCGAGGGAGCCTTGTGACAAATGATATGCAAATGGTTCAAAGAAGAGCTGTAGACTTACAGGCTAAACGTATTCCTTAAGAAGAACAAAAAAGAGAGAGAGGAAAGAAAGGCATTCTGGCAAAATAAACTTAGAGATCTTTTCGGAGAAATAAAATAAATATTGTCAAAAGTCAAGTTGAATTATAACCTATTCAATAAAAATAGCCACATAAATAAAAGAGAACAGAAATGGTAGCCTCCTCTCATTCCCTATGCAGTAAGGATGGCACATCTAAAGACAGCCTTGAGATGAACTCAAATGTAAATGAAAGCCTTAGGTTTTTTTCTGATATAAATGATGAAGGTGGCTAGTTGACTATCCCTAAAGATAATGGGAGTGAAGGCAGACAAATGGATCTGCTGCATCCAAGACTGAAGTAAAACTCAGTTTGGAAAGAAAGATAAATCTCCATCGCAGAAGTCTAAAAAACCTGTACATAAAATCTAGGTCACATTAAGAATTATTAATTTTTTTTTAAGCTGGTAGCTGTACCTCTTAGCTGAAGAAGTAGAATTGTATAATCTATACTTAAGAAAAGGAGAAAAAGTGACAATTAATTACAAAATCCTTTCTCTGACTACAGCAATATGTAGGATTTTGGAATAATATTTCAGAAGAGACTCCTGAAAGTCATGGAGGCAAATGAAAAGGAGATTAAAATAGTATGAGTTTATCATTATGCATTGTGCAACACTATCTGGATAAGAGCTCTACTTTTCTAGAAAATGGAAATAAAACAGATCTGATCAATCCAGACTTCTGCAAAAATATTTAATACAGTGCCTCATGGGAAATTATTAGTCAATAAAGATGAATACAATATTTTCTAAGTGGATAAAAGATTAGATAAAGGAGATTAAGTTGGATTATGTTGAAAAGAAAATATTCTAGGCAAGGGAGAGTATAGCAATAAAGCTTTTCTTAGATGGGTTGTGTGGCCAGTCTTATCATCGGTGCCCTAGCTGTTAGCTGATTTATGCTAAGGAAATATACTGACCCCAAATGTTGGTATGTGTTATCAGTAAGACTAAGAGCTGAATGACCTTAAGAACTGAAGACTGGAAATTGATGAGGGATTGTGACAACAGCATACTAAAATAAATAAATAAAAATAATAAAAGAAAGACAACCAAAAACCCTGATGAATACTTTCATTTCACAGTGATATTAGCTCACAGTTTATCATGGGATGATTCTGAGTCATTGTACTAGAGAACCATAAAAATGACAATTGTAATCAGGGAAAATATATCCAAAATAGAGGTAGATGTATCATTGATTCATTTAATAGCCTTGATGGGAGATTTCCTACAGCAACTGACAGGATTTGGTAGGCTTTTCTGATCAGACATATTCCAGAAAGATGGTTTCAAAACACAGCCTGCATGGAGAAAGCTTAATTACTCTGGGGAGGAATAAGACTAGACCAGCTTGTCTTGGTATGACTACTAAGATAAAGGCTGAGAAAAGTGGTGTTGGTATCTACAAATGCATTTGGGAGGTAAACAAAAAGAATGAGAGAATTAAGTATGTGTAGGAACAACATTGCCACAAACTCAATATATTTATAGGTTAAAAGTTTAATGAATTCATACTGGTAGGAAAGTGATGGCCTAGAGCAATGTATCTAAGAAAGAAGGTAAAAGTCATTTAGATTTAAGTTTAATTAAGAAAAGTACCACATAGGTATCTATACCTCTGATAGCAAGAATGAGAGCTGATAACCATTTGAGTTTGTCTTAGCACTGTATTTGTTGGAGTATTCCTGATTTCTACTCAGCATCACCTTCTCAAAGCTATTTGAGTTAGGCACTAAGCCCCATATGCCATTTGGACTTGTTTGGACTTCTCTCCCAGAGGATTATTTTCTTAAATGGTAGAGGAGATTTACACTCCTACTCTGTAGTTTCAAAATGTGTTAGCTGATTTCTACAGTGGGCAGATCCTGATGATTTTTTTAAGACAGCAAAGACCCAAGAGCAAAATTATTTCTCCAGGAAAAGTAATTTTCCAATTGAAGGGAGGATAGGAAAATTACTTCACACAAACTATAGATTCATCATATGAAGCTTCTTCCTCCCACAGTTAAGTAACCTACAAGTAAGAGACAGAGGATTAAAAAGTTCTTTCTTCTACTTCTTCTGAATGGATTTGTTGTTATCAATTCTAATATGACAAAAAGCAGTTCAGTTCATGATCTGTGAGCAGAATCTCTCCAGGAACATAGTTAAAAATGCTAAAGATTCTGTTGGTGATTAAAGTATATTAGAAGATAAATTTTGCAAATAGTGACTTAAAAGTTAATGTAACTTCAAGTTTGAATAAATTTTGAGAAGTGGCTCACACGAGTTTGAAGGCCAGACCACATTTCACAGCCTCATAGGACAAATTCTGGAGCAACTGTCTTTCTACTTTAGCAAGAAAGCAGAGCTCAAGGATGGAGTATCTTTCTTTTTTTAATGGTGTTGGCATTTGTCACTTTTGAATCAAATCCTTGATAATATTTGAATATTGGTTTAAAATAATTTCCATTTCTCTCATTTTAATTAAA
The DNA here is from genome assembly GCA_003342815.1 of Eudromia elegans. Taxonomy (NCBI): domain Eukaryota; kingdom Metazoa; phylum Chordata; class Aves; order Tinamiformes; family Tinamidae; genus Eudromia; species Eudromia elegans. The sequence goes on along the minus strand of PTEX01000307.1, from coordinate 591,400 downwards.
AGTTATACAACACTTTATTTACCCAGGAGATTAGATCAGAGCCATTCCATTCTATTTACAACAATGAGAGTCTGTAATAAGTCCTTGAAACCTGAAACCACTTCTAATCTATTATATAAATATTTATTTAATCAGTTTAAAAAATGCTAATTATTTACCACTGAGACTAAGACAACTTCTACAAAGTTACTATGGATGAATACAAATATTTTAAGATTTTTCTTAAAGTACTAGGTACTTAATAGATTAAACAATTCCCCTACAAGCTGCTTGAATATTTTCAGTAAATACATTTTTGATCTGTCCTTTTTGGTTATATTTCATCTATCTGTAAACTTAGATTTTTTTCAAGCATCTATTGATTATATTAATTACTAAGTAGCTATCTGCTCACAAGTGTGTTCTGTGATTTCAATCAGAAAAAAAGGCATCTTTTCGCAATTGCTTACAATTTCAAACTAGCCTCCATTTTCGTATCATCATATCCTCAAGTTTGTATGCCCAAGTAAGCATGCATTCCTTATTTCAAAACTAATATTCCATAATAGGAACATCTTCTTAGATATAATAATACATGTAGGATATCAAAAGCAAAAGCTCTTTTTCCAGAATGCAGCAAAATAATGGCATGTTTTAATGATGCTTGAAATGCTATGACCTTGTAGAAAGTATCATTAGCAGATACATCTAGATTAGCTTTGGAAGATAGATGCTTTGAGAGAACTCATCTCTTGCTGAGCGAGCAGCACTGATGGAATCCCAACGGTGCGCACGCTGCCCACCTCACCCACCAGGCCCAGCACTGCTAGGAGACAGAGAAATTGTTACCTGGCTTAAGATGTGAACCTGAATTCCTCCCCTTGCTCTTTTGTACTTTCTCCACTTGTTGCAGCCTGTGTGATGCTGCTCTGAGGTATGGGAGGAGACTTGCAGGAGAAGGGAATCTCTGGTAGTCTTTGCTGGCAGTGTGTACAGTGGTGCTGAGAGAGAAGCCACAGTGTATTCCCAAATCAAGTACTGGGGCTGTGTTGCCACTGACAGCTGTCTCCACAGGAGCCAAAGCTAAAATTAATGATGGCCAACACATAATTTCTCAAGACAGGAGTGAGAATGCCATCCATATAAAGAAACCACAGAGGGTCAGAGGCTCTGTCCTAGATTTACCTTGCTCTGTGCATGTTCCTCTGTAATGCAAGCATGGAGGACACCAAAATGGTTAAGATTCATCACAGTTCATGACATAGAAGAACTCTTTGATTTTGTGAAAGGCTGATTAATTTAAAAGAAGGAAACTCTTTTCTGGAGAGTATTTTCTGATTTCTAGACAATGCATTCACATCTCACATCTGTGTTACGGTTTTATCGCCTCTGTTTGGCGAACTGTAGTTCATGCTGTCATGAGAAATATGATTACTTTCAGCTTCATTTTTGACATTTGGGTTTGAATCTCACACTTCTAATCCATGAGCCTATTTCAGGGAAGAATGCATTAGCTAGACCTTTGGGCAGATTTTCAAAACCTAGCATAAATCAGAGATCTGGCTTGCCTTGTAACTTTTCTTCTTATTCTTAGTATCGCCTTTCTGTAGAATATGACTATCAGTGTGCCTTATATGATTGGCAGCATGCTGTTTAACAGAAGCACTCATCCACACTTCTGGATGAAATAAAATAGAACTTAGAAATAAAAGCTTTATTTCCACCTCAGTAACATCAAGTTGGCGCTTTTTTTTTTTTTTTTTTTTTTTTTTTTTTTTTTTTTTTTTTTTTTTTTTTTTT
>PTEX01000307.1:569056-579938 GCA_003342815.1 Eudromia elegans | reverse complement strand
TTTTTTTTTTCCATAAGGAATAAAGGAAGCTTGATTACCAGAACAGTTTTCCCCAAATCTCATTGCTCTATCTATAATTTAAAAGTGACATTAATGCATAATATTGAAGTAAAACATTGTGAACTTTAATCAGACAGGTATAACAGGCTTTCCAATTTTGCTGGAGCTGGTTTTGCCCCATATGTAACATACAAACAAGCTGTGCAGAAATAGAGAAATATAAAAAAAGGCTAATTATATTTAGCTTGCAAATGGATCCTACTGAAAGAAATGATGCTGAAGTGCTTGGCATTGGCTACCAGGTGATGACCAAGCCCCTGCTAAGATTCAGGAGACGTTTTCCTACTTCTTTCTTTCAGGCCGTCACGGGCTTTTCTCTTGGCTTTTCCAATTTTCTTCTCTTGCACAAATCAATCTTACGCTTGTTTGGCTTTATTAGATTTACTCCCAATTGATGCTGCTGCAAGTGAGAACAGAATCAGACCCAGCAATGCAATCTGCCCCCGCGCTGCGTCCTGCGGAGTGGGCGCACCATCGGCGTCCAGCCGCACATGCGGCTGGGGCGACCCGCCCCCCGAATTGCCATGGGTTGTGCAACAGAGCCCTGTGGGTTCACGTCAAGGATTGCCCTGATAAGAGAGTGCCTTAGAAAGACAGAGCACCACGCTTGGATAATTCATGTGCATAGAATCCGTGTAGAGACCCGAAGTTATTGACCAGGCGGAGTAAGGTGGTTTTGTTTTCTTTTTTTTTCCCCCAATCATTACACTATACAGTCTTAAAAATAAAGTGCTATTGGTTTATGGCTAAACCTTTACATGTGGCTATTGCATGCACACTTTAGGCTGCGTTGTTGAACACTGGAACACCTTCACCAGAAACGGATGGAGCCTAAGCACTAGGGCAATGACAGCTTTCCTTGTTTGTTTTTTTTTCATTTTATTTTGCGTTCCAACAGAGCTTTTGTTAAACATAGAGCACGTGAACACACAACAGTTTCCTTCACTCTTTCCCACACGGAGCTGTTCATAGAGGAGAAATACTAAGGAGGAAAGTTTCTAAAGTCATAGACATCTTCTTTTATTTCAGGTTATATTTTTGTGTGTGTGTGTTTTTCTTTTGTTTAATATCGTGACAAAACATTATAAGATTTTTTTTAAGTAATGTGAATATCAAATAGTACCCATCAATCCCTGAATCATGCTATTCAAAGTGCTTAAATCTACACTAAAAATAGAGTAACAGAAAAGTACTTCCCGTGTGGCTAAAGAAATATCTATCAATGGTTTAAGTGTGACTGTGGTAAGATCATTACATTCTACATTTATTCCACATCCCAGTCTTTACCCCAGGGCATGTAAGGGGAAGGGAAAAGGGGAAGAATAATGCATTGCTTTTTGAGGGTACCGGGGTATCTGGCATCCAGCTGAATGAAGGAAAATGCCGTCAGTGCCTGACAGGTATCTGCAATAGGAAACAAATAATAGCTTTCTTACAGTATGAAAATAACCAAATGTGCAAAGCTGTCTTAAATTTTATCTGGCCTGGCAGCTTCATTTCCATTTTGTGGATGTTTGGCACATGTCCAGAGGGAAACACTGTAATAAAGAACAGATTGTAGGAAAGGACTCCAGCAAGTTGTCAGAGAAATAAACATTTTTAACAAACAAAAATAAGTGCACACCCCAAAGCTCCATTAGCTTATTATGCAGATGCTGAGATTTTTTTACTTTCACAACAGGATCATAGTCATTTCCTCCCACACTGTCAGTTCTGGATTACTCCCACAAACATCCCCCAAGCTGCAGTTTGCCCACTCTCTACCCATCGCTTCTTATTGATAAGACCCAAATATTATCAGCTGCACGCTTTCCATTGTGACAATCAGGATGAACAAATTCCACACATCCGTTATACTGGGTGATACCAGTGAGCTACCAGAAAAAAAAAAAAAAGGTCACTTAAAGCCTAATAATTACTGAAACAGACTGCGATATATATATATATATATATACGTATATATATATTTTTCCCAGCATTCCAGCTACATTTCTGCTGGAACAAATGAGGTCCAGGATGATGTGACAGGGCACTGCAACCGGGAACTGCCCCAGCTCCTGGAGACGAGTTGAGAATTTGGCCTGACTACATTTTACAGCTATAAAATATCAGTTACTTTTCCTTGCTCTTTCTAAAGCCAGAAAAGACTTTTCCGTTATTTAAAAAATGAGTAGGAGTGAAATGCCTATTTCATTTGTCTCTAAGATATCCAAAAGTAAGTGCAGTGCTGTTTTTCCCCCCTATTTTTTTCTTCCCTGGCAGCCGTGGTACACGCGTAATTTGCAACTCCTCAAAGATGGAATCATACATTAAAAATAAAACTAATTTATTTGTTCATTAAAGTGAATAAATTGTTCTTAATACTTCCAGATCTGATTTAAATATTAATTTTGTATAAATAATGTTTATTCTTAAAACAATGATATTTGTTGGTATTCATGATTTTTTTTCTGCCTGAGTTCTTACTGAAATCATGTTGAAATTAATGAAGTTTTAAGTATCTTCACAAGCTAAAACCAAATGAAAGAAGATTTCTTAATCCTGAATATATCATTTTAAAGCAAATACAGTTTGTGAAACATTAAAGTACAGGGGGAATCTGTAATCCACAGCAAAATAATGTTTTGCTCTTTTTTTTCTCAGAAAATAACACTTTCTATAATACAAAGTGATAAGCCATCACCTATGACAGCGTCCTTTCATTCCCCTTTGGTTTGGAAACCATCACCGTCAATATCAGCAAGATTCACTGCACTTCAGTGACTAATGCCTTATTTGCCTGACAACTGCAAATGATCCTATTCACAAGAATTTGTTGGGGGAAAGAGAAACCGTCAGAAGCCTAAAAAATAAAACCCGCAGCCACATTAAACACTTTTCCAGGAACAGAGAAAATCCCGGTTCGCTTTTATATTTATAAAAGGGATACAGTCAACTCATTCTTAAAACAAAGCAACGTCCCTCCCCTCAACCCCAGAAACACAACCCCCAAACCATCTCTAGTTTCTACACACCCTGCAGTGACTACAGTGAAGCAACTGATAGAGACTGGGCGCATTCTGGTGTTGGATGAGTATCTACCGAGTGATGTGTTGGACGGCTGGGCTGCAGTGCTGCCCCGAGAGGGGCTGTCGCAAGGGCAGGGAAGGAGGGGAGCCCGTTATGGGAGGAGCAATGAGGCTGGAGCACTCAGTGAGGGATGGGTTCCTTCTAGCGACAGGTTTTCTTCCAAACGGGTGAGCGGCGGCAGGCATGGCCTTCGAGGGCAGGCTAGGCGGGCCAATGGGACAGATGGTGCTCCTGGCATTGACATCGCTTTGTCCGAGCATTCCCAAGAGAGATTAAAAACGGAATGAAACAAAAGTCTAAAACTATACTAGTGGAGCCAAAAGGTTTCCTATCTATACAGCAGTCCATTTAAAAAAATGTAGATATACAAATTCCAATGACATATAAAACAAAGTTGAAAATGTGAATGGGAAGAGACATGGGTAAAACAGGAAGACTGATGCTACAAAGAAATTGCAAAAAACATATGTACAAGACCCTGTTTTTCCTCGTGTGTTATTCGATTGTAATGCATGTTTAACAGCAGCAGTCGAGGATGTAGTTCCAGGCACCGGACTGCAGACTCCGCTCCTACTCGAGGGACTTGGGCGTCCCCTTGCCTTTCTGTCACCAGATGACGCTGGATATGCTGGTCTCCCGCGGCAAGAGGGGCAGGATCGCACTGTTTGTGTGGGCCTCGTCGGGGTTCTGCTCCCTGTTAGTTTTTGTTTGCGGCCGCTGTCCATTTATTAGTGTCATGGGGATGTTGCAGTAGGTATGCTGGTTACCTATTGAGGTAAGAGGCAGGGTGCCGGTAGGAGGTACATCGTACTCGTAGCTTCGATAATAGTGTTTCTGGCGCATCTGTGAGTGATATGTGTTATGAAAGGTGGAGCGCAGGTCCGGATGGGCAGTGGCAAGAGCAGTGGAGGTGGCAGCAGCCATGGAAATTGCGGAGACTGTCTGCAGTTCCCCAAAGGGCCCCTGCTCACTGACATCTAAGACCTGCTCGTGTGTGATGGGTTCTATCCTCTTAAAAGGCATTTCGTACTGTAAACGTTTCCAGAATTTGGAATTCAACTTGTTGCATTTTGGCCCGTGCCATTTGATGACAGTGAGAAGCTTGATGGTGTGTTTCAGGGCCTCAACCTCCTGGTAGTTCATAATTCCCCGGAGTTCACTGCACTCGATCAGTATCACTTTGATTTCACCCGTGACCAACATGTTACGAAGCCTCGTCTCCAGCTCAAAGATGCTCCAGCCTCTTCTGACCACGTAATTGGGAGTCATGACAATGATCAGACGCTTGCTCTGGTCTACACATCTTGCCACGTCTTCAATATAGGCTACAAAATAAGACAATTGCTCAAAAATCAATCCTACGAAATACTACACTCTCATTGGCTGGGGAGGAACAAGGCAGGGTGCCAGAAGAGGCCACTGCACCCTGTGAAAATGTTGGCGTCAAATTCCTATTCCTCCTGGCTGTTACGAGTGTTTGAGCATGAGCTGTGGTTTGCACCCATACCTGTGTCTGTGCTGGAGCAAGTATGTCCATAAACATTCTCCCTTTAAAAAGGAGAAGGCACCTAGCTGGGGAATGGAGCAGCAACTGTGTGCATCAGTCCCTAATGCAAATGCTACCCTAATGTGTGCTGTAGGATTAGAGTCTTCCTGTCCTTTTATGGCCCCTGCCATGCACATTTAAAAAAAAAAAAAAAAAAAAAAAGAAAGGGTATTGCCTTCTCCAAATCAATATTTATGCTGCTGTAGATTTAAAAATATCCATCCTAACATGTTTAGTGTTGTGCTGTATCTATACTAAACATCTTTTCTTATCTTTAATAAAATATATAGAACTTAGTGGCTGGCTAAATGGGTGCTCTGAAGTTATGAAGACTATTACAATGATTTACAAAAAATTAACTAAAGGTAAGTTGGACTACATGAAAGAAACATGGAAAAGAAGATACACTTTTATCAGCTGGAATCAATTCTCATTTTAAAACTCTGAAAATGATCTAGTACCTCCACTACACATTTATCTGCTGTGAACATTAACAGAATTCACTGCTTTGCTCTACTGCAGGTATTATTACTCAGCTCTTGCCTCAGTCTGAACACAATGCCTTCCTTCCTGCTTGAATGTCTGGAAAAAGGTATGGCAACATTTTGCTTTTTTTTTTTTTCATTTCTTTTTTTCTTTTTTTCCCATTTAGAATCATTGATACTTTCCCAGACACACACTCAGGAACAGAAAGCAAGGACCTCTGTATTGATTCTGGGATGTGCAACTCTAAAACAAATGTATGGAAAAATACTGATACAGTTCATTTCCTGTACTTACACAGGCCCTCTCTCTGCTGTCTCAGCATCAGTAAAGTAATTATCTCTTCTGGGAAGTATGCCTTACCCATATCTGCTGATTCACCCTGACTCTTCCTTAAGAAAACAGGAAACCCACAGGTGACAGCGTGAAGGAGAAGGCATAGAAAGGATACTAAATCCACATGCTCAATCACTGTAGCTACCATTTAAGAAACACCCATGCATCAGGACATGACTTACTTCCTGTGGGAATCAAATCTCTGTCTGGTATGAACAACTTGTATCCATAATGCTTTTCAAGCATATCCGGTAGGATCTCAAGAGCAAATCTTTCTTCCTCTCCAGTTTCTTGATTCCACTGGTCAGGATCCACTTTGGTATATGATAGATATGCATCATAATCTTTGTTGTCTAAAGGAAAAGAAGAAGAAATTAAGCTAGCCTATTCATCATTCTTATACATTCCCTAGATAATATCCCAGGAATAGCAAATTGTTTTGTTACAATGGCAAGCTTTCACCGAATTGATAGATATTAATCCAGACAATTTTTACCTTTCCTGCTTTATTTCATACTGTTGATTTTTATTTTTAGTACAGATATAAGTGAAAAGGGATCCATTACCTTAACCTGAAATCAGTCTGTGCATAAATATTTGTGTAAGGTTCTGTACTGAGGAAACCCACTCAGCTGTGTGGTGACAGCTTGTAGGCAGAGAGAAAAATGTCACTGAGTATTCATTTTTTTTTTCCATCTTCAAGAATAAAAATAAAATACAAAGAAAAGCATGAAAATAAGTAAGTGAATGTGCAACTGTCCTTATTGCACGGTAAAAACATTTCAGTCTTGCCAAATTTGTGCTATAAAGATAATTTAGAGCCTAAGGCTGAAATGTTCTAAGTGTAGGTGTAGCTTTACTTATAAAACTCATTCGCTTTCCAAGTCTGAAATTGCTACTGTACAAATCTTTGCAGCATCAGCTCTTGATGATGCAGTTTAAATCTCTTGAATTCTGTGTGCTTAAATTTGCAAATTCAGTGTTGCATTAACTTACATTTTGGTATTTAACAGTGTGTCATTTCATTTCAATATGAGAAATAAATGTGCCTGTTTCTTCAGCGTGTTTGGTGTGCCTTGAGAGACCAAATCAAAGGAGCTATCATTAATTTTCATTAGGAGGTCAATAATGGCAAGTGCTCTGAAACTAACTCAGTGGAAGAGAGGTCACGTTTTGATTTTTGTTGTGAAGAAAGCAGAGAAAAATCAATGGCAAGAGTAATGAAATGTTAACATCCTTCTAACTCTCTCGACAACATTATGCACAGGCTATTGAGAATATCAATTGCTTGTAAAAGAGACCTGATTGAATACTCTACTGTGTGTCCTAAGTAATGTTATATTCGTTCAATGTTGAATTCAGTTAGTTACTGAGCCAGTCCTTTCCTCATCTACTCTTTTTTTGTAGTCTGGCAGCACTTATTTGGAAAAGCCTGCCAAAGGCAGTATGGATGCAAAGTGTATAAATGAAATCAGTGAAAAAATGCTAATCTTGAATGGTCTGCTCTTCCCTCCTAGGAACCATATCTACTATGCTCACTAATATTCACAGATGACAGCAGTAAAATGGTAAAATTCCAATTTTTCAAACTCTATGAAGTGATCAAAACCTTCATTCTCTACCACAAACACTTTTTTATGTACATTTTTCTGTTGGACTGTTTTAGTCATGAAAAAAAATAATAAAAAAAGGAATAAGACAAAGAAAGAGAACTATCTTCTATGATTTTTCATGATTTTTTTCTGGAGTATAATTGATATTACAATCATTCACAATTGGAAAAAAAAAGAGAACTGAATACTTCATAACTTCATAACACTGAATGGATCAAATAAGAAGTACTGGGAGATTACAGTGAAGACTCCTAACTCTGCAGCAGGAATTGCCAATGCTCTAAAACGTTTTAAAAACAATACAAGCAGACAGCTGTATGCATAAATGTGATGCAGAGAGCATCAAAGAGCAATTATATTGTTTACTATTTATTCTAATTGGTCAAAAATTTGAGAATTCCAGTTGTGGCAAAAATTGGGAAAACTTGTAAAATATTGTAATTCTCGGAAGTATTTGAAGACATAGTAGATAGTTATCTATCTCTGTATGCAATTAATAAATAGCTCCTCTGATTCCTGCTTGCAACCAGTGGGACTGTTCCCTGTATTCTAAAAGACCTTCTGATCTTAATTTATATTTTCAACATGCTTTCCCAATGGACTGAAAGAGAGATGAGAGCCTGCAAATACCTGGCCCTTGTGGCTGAGCGAGAAGAGTCCAGGACCAGGGGCTCATGTCTCTTTCAGCCCTTTCATCACACCACACTGCAGCAGGGAGCTCTGCAACCTCTTTGCTCTCAGGCTCTCAAGGCTCCCAGCAAACACACAGGGAGTCCAGTATAGTTTTGTGTTTTCTTGCTATTCACTGGAACAGATATTTTTCCCATTGCAAAAGTTTGGTCTCAGCACATCTGCCATTTACTTAATTAGAAAATCTCTGTGATCAGAACCAAGCCATGAAAAACTTGATATTGCTACTTGTATTATTAGATAGTATAGTAATGTCTAAGTATTTCCCTACTTGGACATAAAATCAGTTTGGTCTGATTAAATATTCAGTGTCAAAACACAAAGACAGATCCAAATGGAAAAGCAAGCAAGCTACAGCCACTTGAACTTCTTTTCAACATAAGAATTTTCTTGTTTCCTCTCATTAGCAAGAAGTTCAGTCTGCAATCCATGCATCCACAGAACGAAAACATGATTGACTGCTACTTGCACTTTGGCTTTAGTAAATATTATGCCATTTCAAAGATTTGTTTTTGTCAGGTTCCTGTGCATTACCAAGAAGCAGGAACATACTACCTGCTTTCTCCCACATGTAGCAAAAAAGACACCTGCTAATTACCAAAGACAAAGATGTTGATCATTTCAGGGGACATGATCCACATTTCATGTGGAGATTAAAATCAAATAACTACATGTACTTTTGTATCTGAGAGCACTGTTCTTGCATTAACAATTTTGGGATTCCTCTTTATAAAAAACAGATTAGGCTAGATAAGATTAGGTTTCTTTTTGCATTACCTATAGGTAGTTTGTGGATCAGTGTCATATAATGAATGTCCCTTAAGTTAGTGAACACAACAGAGTATGACAAACAATACGCTGCAACAGTAGAAGTTCGAAACATTTAGATGCAGATGGGAGAATACTTAAGTTTTTCTCTTCCAATGCCTTGAGAAAGGACAAGTAATCTCTTCCCGTTACATGGTAGTACAGCAGACTGTTGCCTATCCAGCAGAATACAGTGAGGATGGAGGTCTTTAGCCCAGCAGCTTCCATCATAGTGAAATTTTGTGGCATCCATTGTGGGAAAAAGACTGAAACAAAATCTGAAGTAGACCTCATATGGTCCAAGTCAGACAGATTCAATGAAAAATGTCTTTTTTAGTGCATATCAAGCCTGAGAGCACACTGGGGCTTTGGATTAGTTTAATGGTGTCAAGTACAACCTATGCTCAAAGCATGATGTGTTCACTCCGCAAATGTTTCAATCAGCCCAAATCCACTGGTGGTTCAAGATTCGGGTCAAGACAGTCCACAAAGATAGACTTTTACATATCATTTTAACTTTTATACAGAGGTAAAAAAGTTAGGACACTGAGTAATTGTTATGGAGCTATACCAAAGTACTGGTCCAATTGTTGGACCAGTTGTTCAAATCAGTTTTAAGGATGAAGACATTTGGGATGAAATCTCATCACTAGGGAAATATGGAAATACCATTTCAGTAAGCTAATCCAGGATTTTTGGCAAAATACTTCGTGAATAATATAGATTTTTTTTTAATTCTATCAATTCCTTTTAAAAATCTTCTAAAACTAAAAAAGGATGATATTCCCTATACCTTTCTAAAGCGTTAATCCAGCTGAAGTTGTATAAACTTGCAGGAGCTGAATTTGTGATTGTTCCTTCTTTTTCCAAGAGGTAAAAATGTGTTCTGTGGCAGTCGCTTCAAGGCTCACTATCAACATAAAATGAAAGCCAGACTCTATATGCATCTATCTTGTCACATGCAAATAGGATCTTTGGGTAAGTAAATTGCTATCAGACATCTAAGTACTCATCTATATGCATTTTTTTCCCACAATTTTATATGCATAAATGCTAAGCCTGTGCCTACAGAAAGATAGATAAAACATGGCCTTCTTTAGGGACCAGCAAACAGTTTCAGGTTTGAATTTCTCTTACACATGTATGTGTTTTCTAATGATTTCCATGTTGTACTCTAAGTATTCATCATTTTGGGCCTTGGAGGGTTTATTAAACATTGCAGATACTTCTGCTAACGGGGAACAGAAGAATTACGCTTATGGATAGATTTTTTTTTAAATAAAATTCCATTGAGTTGGCTTTTTATTATCAGTCATGTTCATGCCAGTGAGAAACTTTGCTTTTTAGCTGGCGTATATTTTATCACAAGACAGATTCACAGAGCAAAATAAAGAAAGTCCACACAAAATTGTGCTCCACAGCACTGCTAGATGTGAGCCCTATTTTTAAAGACGTTGTAGACCTAGGCACTGGGATTAATTTGCAGCTCTGCGCCCCTAAAATCCTTTGGAGCTACCAGCAGAGACGAGGGAAGCACCCAGGGTGCTGAACAAAGCAGCTAGTGTGAATCCAGGAGCTGGATGTTGCTCTAAGGAAGAGTTTCAGGCTTTCAAGTTGGGTCCCTAGGGTTGGATTCTCCCAGTACTCCAGGGAATCAGTGTCAGAGAGGGCAGCAGGCTTTCCTCCTAAAAAGCATGTCTTGCTCAGCAAGAGTTGTAAAGTAGCAAATCTTCAAAATTTCCCAAAGAACTTAGTTGCTTCAAAATGGGAGTGATGTATGATATTTCATAAACTGTACTTGTTTTGCTATTTGCAAAGACATTTCTAATGTACACAGGCCAATAGTGCTCATCACTCTCCACATAATAAATCATGTATTTTGAAAGCTTAGCTGACTGCATAGATTCTTGGAAGACCAAATATTTATGAATCTTTGAAACTGCTTTTGTCTTGTTCCCCACAGCATTTTTTGTTGGTTATGGAACCTGTTCTGTTTTTTCCTTTTTCTTTTTCTTTTTCTTCTTTTTTCTTTTTCTTTTTCTTTTTCTTTTTCTTTTTCTTTTTCTTTTTCTTTTTCTTTTTCTTTTTCTTTTTCTTTTTCTTTTTCTTTCTATTTCTATTTCTATTTCTATTTCTATTTCTATTTCTATTTCTATTTCTATTTCTATTTCTATTTCTATTTCTATTTCTATTTCTTCTCCTTTTCTTTTCTCTTTTTTATCTTTTCCTTCCTTCCTTCCTTCCTTCCTTCCTTCCTTCCTTCCTTCCTTCCTTCCTT